>OZ020194.1:34279226-34769955 GCA_963971165.1 Philopedon plagiatum
CGACCGACATTAAATACTTGACAATAGTTAAACCTTACTTATTACAAAAAGGTATATTAAAACGTGGAAGCACAACAGAGACAGGTTATCGTGCAGTACTACCAAGCACTTCACGTTTGTTGCCTCCACAAAGACCGCGTTCTACAAGAAATCTGTCTACAAAAAGTGGAAAGGGGGGAGCTATGTTAAATTTATCAAAAAAGAAATTAGATTATGTATATTATGATGATATAAATGAGATAATTGATAGATTAAAATTATTGACAGCATCACAAATGGCTGGACATACTGGTCATCAAAATGAAATAATATCGATTTTAGAAGAACTAAGAGAAGCAAAAATAATTAAATAAATACTAATTCACACATGTTTATTCCTTATTCTACCGCTGACAGCAACCATGTCTATTGACAAGTTTGGATCCCACATCTTTGGCAAGGATAATAAATTTTCATCTGAAGAACATAACATTATAAAACTTGTTGATCTTAGTGCAGTTAAACTTTGTTATAATTTGGTGTTACCATTTATTGGCAAATATAACATATATGAACATGCAGACAACGCTTTTCAATTGTTGCAAGATAGACGGTTACAATATATTTTTCCTATGGAATCTGCTACTATAATTTCTGGAGAATACCCGAAAAAATATATTTTCTTAAAAATTAATGGAAAAAAGATCACTGACACTGTAGGTATTCGGTTAAAGAAAGGGGATGTTCTTTCTTTTCATCGCCCTGAAAACGGTCATTTAGAAGATTTTTATGGCGAATTGTTAATAAAATGCCCTGTAGAAGTAACAAACTAAACAGTTAATTATCATGTCTGTACAACCTAACATCAAGGAAGATCTAGTCAACGAGTTACATAAACCTGCTAGAAAAAATTTTAGACGACGACGGGTTATTATTAAAAATTTAAACGATTTATGGCAAGCAGATTTGGTGGAAATGATACCTTATGCAAAACTAAATAAAGGATATAGATACATTTTAGTTGTTATAAACACATTTTCCAAATATGTTTGGGTTCAACCTGTTAAAAGAAAAACTGCTGAGGAAGTAACTTTAGCTATGGAAAAAATTTTAAAGCTTGCGAAAACTCCTCCAACTAACATACATACAGATCAAGGAAGAGAATTTTTCAACAAAAACTTTAATAAATTAATGGAAAAATATAACATTAATCACTACAGTACATTTTCCACAGTGAAAGCAAGTATTGTTGAAAGGATCAACAGAACTTTAAAAACTCTCATGTGGAAACAGTTTAGCTTGCAAGGAAATTATAAATGGTTGGATATCCTAAATAATATTGTTTTTAAGTATAATACAACTAAACATAGAACAACAGGATTAAAACCTATAGATATAAATGAAGAAAATGAAAAAGATATTCTAAAATCAACTTATAATAATATAAAAACAATTGACCCCAAAAAATCAAAATTTAAACAAGGGGATTTTGTTCGAATAAGTAAATACAGGGAGGCTTTCCAAAAGGGATATACACCAAACTGGTCAAATGAAATCTTTCAAATTAAAGAAATTAAATTAACCAATCCAAGAACATATCTGCTGACAGATGACAAAAATGAACTAATTATAGGTAGTTTTTATGAACCGGAGTTGCAGAAAGTCAAACATTCAAACGTGTATCTCGTGGAAAAGGTGCTAAGAAGAAAGGGAAATAAAGTTTATGTCAAATGGCTGGGAATGGACAAATCACACAATTCTTGGATATTAAAAAAAGATGTAATATAATAAAATAAAAAACTTTATATTTAACAACATGGTTTTATTTACTTCTCATCATGTCACTTATGTACAACAATATCACTAGAGCTTGATCAGCACTGTCATTTTTCTTCACAAGAATCTTTTCGTTAGTCTCTTTTAAAACAATTGAGAAATAGAATCTTCTGCAAAGAGGACAATGTGCGTTTGTTTTCGTCCACTCTGTTAAACACTTTATACAAAATTTGTGTGTGCATGAATTGGGTGTGCAAATTTCTTCTCTTCTCATGGAATATAAACAAACAGGACATCTGCTTCTGTCTTCTTGTTTAAGTTTTTTCACCGATTTTCTGCCAACAACCAGCTTTCGTTTTTGAATCATATTTCTAGCAACTAATGTTTCAGAAACCGTGTGCGTATACATTTATAGATATTCCCCACTCAAGTCAAGCCCCATGGGTGAGGTGGGAGGATATGACGTTGAATTGGTCGTACTCAAAAATTATTTAAAACGTTCATTGTATATTTTATTTCTATGGTTTTCCTCTAAGACATCCCTTAGGAGCTTTTCAGCATATTGAAGTCTATTTTGAAAACGGTAGCGATCCAATACATACTGTTCGTAATCACTAATCCTTGCTTGTTTGTAAGCAAACTGCCATGCAACCAATACATGGATTTTATTCATATTTTCGTTAAATGTAACCTTCTTCATAGTGCTTCTCTAAAATCACAAGCTTTCTTCCCTTATATATTAAAAGTCAATGTCATATTATGAGCGGGGAGGGGAGGTGGGGGGAGGGAGGGAGGGGAGGGGGAAGGGGGGAGTCAGATCCACATACTAGTGCTTCTACTATTAAAGTTACTCAAGGTCAATGTCATGAGTGGGAGCCACGGTATACTAGTCGTCCTACTACTCGACTACTGTCATGTTTTAAAATTATTTTATTTTTATAAATCTCACATTAGAGGAAAGAGTTACTTTATTAGAGTAAATTAGAGTTAAAACGTTTAGATTTAGTGTAAAAACGGTTTTCCGGCTTACTAAAATTAGTTGTGACAGCAGTATATTTCTGATCGTGCAGGAAGAGATTTCCGCTCCTTTGTCTCATTCCTTATAATTACTAATTATTAATATTAAATTCCTTATTCTGTGAAATAAAATAACGGTAACAATCTTTTATTATTCCGTCTGAGAATTTAATATTAAACCATAATTATATTCTTTTCTCGCAACAACCTGTCTAAATCTGGTCTATAATTATTTCTTAACTGGTTCGAGGCGAGAGAACCACTTCTTCGTTCTTGTTTCGACGTCAGATTCACAGACCTTCATAAAGTATTTTTAGACTCCGTGTAAAGAACGTGGTTTCCTAAATTGATTTTAAAATACAGTTTGAATGTGAGAAATCCATTGCAACGTGCTAATGTGACTTAGATTTATTGTGGAAAATTGTAGTGTTTTCAAAGTTAAAATTCATTATAAAGCTGTAAGTCTAAATTTCTAAATCTAATTATAATTTTCTAGTTACGGCGGACCCGCTTAAGTCATTTATTACAATCTCTTAAAAATGTCCCTCATAGAGCGGACTGCAAAAATGTATGGAAATTTTTATAATGCAGGGTAATTGCCTTTGTAAAATAAAAATTCCTGCATCTGCTGATACTTTTCTAGTTATGACAGTATCTAAGTCTGTTAAAAATATCCCGCATAGGGCAGACTGCAAAAATGTATGGAAATAGGCACGTCCATCTGATCATTTTTATAATGCGGGGTTATTTCCTTTATAAAATAAAAATTCCTGCATCTGCTGATAATTTTCTAGTAATGGCAGTATCTAAGTCTGTTAAAAATATCCCTCATAAAGCAGAGTGCAAAAATGTATGGAAATAGGCACGTCTATCTGGTCATTTTTTTATAATGCAGGTTAATTTCCTAAGCACATCTTTTACTCAATTCATAGCAAGAATCCCCTACAAATAATAATTACTCATTGCTCCATAATTGTACCCGTATAAAATGAATACAGTACATCAGGAAATTATTCAAAGGTAATTTAAATTTAATGATCGTTTACTATTGCAAGCGATATCCGTACCTGCTGGCTATAATTTTTATAAAATAAAAAAACAATTAATAAATTAAGTACATTTACTTTTAAGACCCACCAACAACATATAATTTTTACTGGTTCTATAGTGTTTAAATCACTATCGTTTTGAATAAGTATAGAAGATATTCCATTAGCGGAATTAAAATAACCATATAATTTTCTAAAGGGTCAACTCAATCACACCATCTGCAAAATGTAAAACATTTGGTTACATATCTTTTTATAAGTAATCAACTCGAACATGGAAATTATGTAATATCATATGCAACATGTGCAAATATACTTACTTAAACAAAGCCAGGTGAAAGGCGTTCGTTGAACGCTGGAAAACGTGAGAAATGAGCTTCTCTATATTAAATTGCATATACGGGGGGGGGGGGGGGGGGGCATTGAGAACTTAATAAAAATACAGCGTGTACTTAAATTGTTTTTATTATACAGGTGACATTAAAAACGATAAAATAGAGTATATTTAAATTGTATGTTTTTATTATTCGAGGACATTAAAAATAATAAGCATATTTCTTGAGCTACTGGTGGGTAGTAAATCAACTGTTTTTTCCTTGCATATGCAAAAGCCTTATACTAGCTGTTGGACATGCCATTATTATTAGTTAGTTCTTGTTCAATGAATAATCAATAGGGACTGCTACAGACATCGTTGTGAATTGTGTTAAATACTGTAAATATTGAGCATTTATAGCAATAAAAGCGGTGTGGGGAAAAGCTGGTAGGAGGAATGGTTTTGAAAGCTCCTTTGGAGCTGGATTTGATATAAGAGTGGTAGGATTTGGTAGGGAGTAGGGGGATTTGCTAGGGAGTGAGGGGATTTATTTTTGGATCCATATCTGGTGTGGTTTGGATACTATCCAGGGATAGTGACCATATTTGTACTGCCAAAGACATTGTTGTGAATTTTGTTTTATTATAGCTTTAATTTATATAAGGTAGTGTGAAGAGTGGGTGGATTTGGTAGGGAGTAGGGGGATTTGGTGGGGAGTGGGGGGATTTGGTAGGGAGCAGATGGATTTGGTAGGGAGAAAAGTGGGTGGATTTGGTAGTGTGAAGAGTGGGTGGATTTGGTAGTGTGAAGAGTGGGTGGATTTGGTAGGGAGTGGGGGGATTGGGAATGGTTTTGAAAGCTCATTTGGGAAGCTCCTTTGGGAATGATTTTGGATTTTGATTGAGGGATAACCGGCTCAAACACCCTACTCATCGGTTTTAACATGTAAAGACCATTTAAAAATTGAACCTCCTGTATCTTTGAAACACCCTATATATATATATATATATATATATATATATATATATATATATATACATATATATATATATATATATATATATATATATATATATATATATATATATATATATATATATATATATATATATATACAGTATGTCCACGGATAGAGGTCACAAGAGGACAAATGGACCAAAAATTTCATTGTTCGGAAACAAATCATTTTTGGTAAGCTTCTGCTTCTTAAACAAATAGGGTCTACGAAGAAAATGTTTGACTTTTTTATACAGGGTGCTCAAAAAATACAAAAATAATAAATTATGTAAAGAGTAAACTACCTTTATTTTTCATTTTAGAGCAAAATGATAAAGACAAAAAATATTTCAAATTCCAGTCAAAATTTAAATTCAAAATATCAGCTGAATATTTTACTTTTTATTTTTGTGTTATAATTTTATCAAATATTGCTGTACCTACGTTTTCTAGGTAATTTTTGCCTTGTCCACCTCATCTCACTATCTTTTACGACAAATGTCAGAAAATTTAAAATTTTGTTGCAAAAATTTTAAATTTTGCAAATATTTTAAATTTTGTTGCAAACATTTTAAATTTTCTGACATTTGTCGTAAAAGATCGTGAGATGAGGTGGACAAGGCAAAAATTACATAGAAAACGTAGGTACAGCAATATTTGATAAAATTATAACACAAAAATAAAAAGTAAAATATTCAGATGATATTTTGAATTTAAATTTTGACTGGAATTTGAAATATTTTTTGTCTTTATCATTTTGCTCTAAAATGAAAAATAAAGGTAGTTTACTCTTCACATAATTTATTATTTTTGTATTTTTTGAGCACCCTGTATAAAAAAGTCAAACATTTTCTTCGTAGACCGTATTTTTTTAAGAAGCAGAAGCTTACCAAAATTTTTTTTTTCGAACAATGAAATTTTTTGTCCATTTGTCCTCTTGTGACCTCTATCCGTGGACATACTGTATATAATTGGGGGTAATTTTCGGGAATCGGTTTGTATAAAATAAATATTAGAACTCATTTATTCTAAAATGCTCTATATTTCGCCATTTATTTATGGCTTCTTCAGGAGCGATAGCTAAAAGAAAAATAAATACCGCGTTAATAATAAAATGGAGCAATCCAAACAGCCAATCTTACAGTTTACAGGTTATTTGTTCTATACAGTCTGTATAGAACAGTTATATATATATATATATATATATATATATATATATATATATATATATATATATATATATTATAAATATCTCCTAACAAATTCTCACGTGTACTTAATTAAGTTCGAAAATGTATAAAATTTCTCACCCCGTATATATTACTAATGTAAAATCCATAAAACATAGCATAAAAATATATGTATATTCAGTACTTACGTCAAAATGATCTTCACAACAATATAATTAAAAGAAAGTGGTATTTTATCATCCCGTTTCATTTCAGTGCACCATTTCTTTCTTAACTTCTCATCTTTTGGCACAGGGAAAAAATGTTTATTGGGGCTAGTTACACTGGTATTGGTGCATTTTGGAACAATATAGTACTTATACGAACCTGTTATCTTAGGCATAACTTCGTTTTTCAAACGATTAAAATGTTAAACAAGCAAAAAATGTGCCCTGTCCGGTAAGAATAACACTAAAGATTAAACGGGCGCCTGTTCCGCTGTTGACGGGGTTGTGTGTTCTGACGTCATCGAGTGCATCGAGCCTCAGCCAACGTGAGCGTAGCATCTCAAACTTTGAAGGATGATAACTTTTTTATTTCTGTAGATAATTAAAAACAAAAAATACATATGTTTTTTACATTGTTAGGACTATTTATTAAGAGAAAATGAAAAAAATGGAAACTTCCTAATTATTACAGTTGATTTTCCCTTTGTTCAAAAGAACATTAAAAATAAGAATTAGAGATATGACTAAATTTAATGAATTTCAGTTCCAATTAGGATTAATGGATCACGTATGGCCAAGGAATTACAAATCTACTGACGACATAGCGAATGAACTGGTACAAGTACTTACAGAAAACTTAGATATTTATGCTCCATTAATTGAAATAAACATTGTATGTAAATGGGGAAATAATAGCTGGTGGACCAATGCAATAAAGGAGGAAATCAAAATTAGAGATAATTTGTACAAGAACGTCATAATAACAAAATTAGTAGAGGAGCACTGGAATCTGTATCGCCAACATAGAAATAAAGTAGTAGGAATGATCAGAGGACAAAAGCAAAAATATTATTATGAAAGAATTGATCAAGTCAAGGGAGACTCCAAAGAAGTGTGGAAATCTCTAAAAAATCGTTTTAATAAAGAAAACGCTAAAAGCTCAGGTATTCTTTTCCATGGAAAAATAGAAACAGATAAGAGAAAAATTGCTGAAACATTTAATGACTATTTTTTAGAGTTTTAACAATAAAGTACAAAAAAAAAAAGATTTAACACAGACACAAGAATTTATAAACAATATTATAACACCAATGACGTCTTTACCCTAAGGGCACGTGCGGCACGAGCCCAGGGCCCCCGGGTTGATAGGGGTCCCGAAATGCCAAAACCCATGCCCATTACGGTGTTTTTGACTTTCTAAGAGGCCCCCAAACTCTGTGCCCAAGGGCCCCTGCATGGCCTAAGACGGCCCTGTATAACACCATTAAATATCTTTGACAAATTTGAAATCCTTAAATTTGCAGATTTAAGAAAAATAGTAAATAATTTGATAAATAAAACGAGTAGCATTAATGGAATTAATACAAAAATTATAAAACTGGCATTTGAAGTGATTGGTAACCCTTTCTTGCAATTTATCGACAGCAGTCTGGAAACAGGGGTTTCCCACAAAACTGGAAAATTTCAACAATAATACCTATTGGAAAAGTAAACCACACAATTAAATGTAAAGAGTACAGACCTATCAATATGGTAGCTATGTATGAAAAGCTCTTAGAGACTGTTGTAAACAATCAAATGAGAAAATGTGTAGAAGAGAACAATGTACTTACACCATGTCAAGCGGACTGTATCCTGAACATATTTTAAAAAATTTGAGATTTGTTGGTTATATTCACACATACAATACTAGGAATAGAACAGATTTCTATGTTTCTACAAGTAACATCATCTTTTGCACAAAACAGTTTATTCCACAAAGGCCTAATAGAGTTTAATAATCTGCCTAACTATATAAAATCAAAAAATTTGTTAAATTTCAAAAGTAGATTAAAACAGTTTATTATTGATACACATAGTATTTAAATATTAGTGTAAGTAACCAAAATTGTTTATAGTTATTGTTAGCTATATTATTAATACAAAATTTTATTTTATTAAATATAGCAGCATAGGTATTTTAGTTGTTTATACTTGGTGGAGAGACTTAAAATAAGGCAAAAACTAACATATATAAAGGATTTGACAAAAATCAGAGGGTACGGGATTGCTTCAAAAGTTTGAAGTTTTCATTATTTTACTATATTATAGCAGCATATTTTAGTTCACGTTTATACTTGGCGCAGAGATTTAAAATAAGGCAAAAAATAACATAAATAAAGAATCTCACAAAAATCATAGGCTAAGGGGTCGCTTCAAAAGTTTAAAATTTTCATCATTTTACTAAATATAATAGCATATTTTTGCTTACATTTATACTTGGTGAAGAGATTTAAAATAAGGCAAACCATAACATACATAAAGAATTTGACAAAAGCACGACCTCATAGCCTCCGATTTTTATCAAATCCTTTATGTGTTATGAGATGTGTTATTTTTTGCCTTATTCTAAATCTTCCCACTGTTGCTGTATTAAGTAAAATGATGAAAATTTCAAACTTTTGAAGCAACCCCGTAGCCTCTGAGTTTTGTAAAATCCTTTATGTATGTTATTTTTGCCTTATTTTAAATCTCTGCACCAAGTATAAACGTGAACCAATATATGCTTGTATTTTTAAGAAGTTTTAATTTAGAATTTTTTGGATGAGCCCTGTAATCGCTACTTTTTGCTTATTCTAGGAATTTTGGTAATTTAAAAAATCTTAAACCTCCTCACCAAGTGCAGATAAAAATGTTGCAGTTAAAGGGCATGATCGGCTGATGGTATGTATTTAGTTATTTGCTTTCCACACCGGGAGGGTACACTCGGCATCAAAGATTTCGTCAGCCAGCCGCTGACCATTAACTTCAGGTTCATCATTTGTATTTAAAGTTTGATAATTAGTGATGTAAATTAAAAAAAAAGTCAGAGGAAATACGGGAGGTTTGGGTCCTAGGAGGTTTGGATCAGTGCAAAATTAATTTCCAGGAAGCGTTCATTCACTCGGAGATAACTTCACTTGCCTCATTTAAGTAATCAAAATTAATTGCCACTAAAAGAAAATCAGTGCTTGGCTTTAACCTATGAGGCAACATAACAATTTCTTGCAATATATATATATATATATATATATATATATATATATATATATATATATATATATATATATATATATATATATATATATATATATATATATATATACAGTGACCGGCAAAAAGTTCGCAACATATGGGAAAAATTTTTATTAGGTGAGTATTGGAAAAACTTTTCCGGGGGATCGGTTCTGCATGTCCGATAACCTAAAAATCGATTTTGACATACGTCACGTGACCACTGGTATAGCGTCAAATTAAAAAAAAATTGTTAATTTACAAAAAGTGAGGTTAGTTGACGAGATATCAAAAAAAGTTATTTGAAAAAATTGCTTAGAATTAAATTCTAGGTCCTTGTGCAAAATTTTAAGATTTTATTTAAAAAAATTGGAAAACTCAATTTTTTTTAAATACTTTTTTATCGATTTACAAATTTCCAGTTTTTTTCGTTTAGATAGCTTGGCTAATGTAAAGCCCATGTATCTGGATGAAAATAAATGAATGTAGTAGTTTTTTCTACAATTGACAGGACAAAATTAAAAAAAACAGGGTTTCGCCGGACGCTAGCTGTTGCAATGATTTGTATCTAGCAGCAGTGTCAAAATTTTAGAGACATTTCAATGAGATTACATTGAGAAAACCTTAATCGTCTTAAATATATCTGAAGTTCGACTTTTTGTAAAGTTAAGGGGAGTAAAATAGATAATAAACAAAAAATTACCTGTTTATTTAATCGAAATTTCATAAACGAAAACCAATGTAAGAAAAACTTAAAAGTAGTCAAATTCTGTACTAACAACATAAAAAATCATTGTTTTTCCTTGGGTGCACAAAATTTAAAACTCAGTATGACCACCATTTCTCTCCATACATACTATTGTTCTCGAGCGCAACTCTCGATTAACATTTCGGAGCATTTTACGATTTATTTGCAATACACAATTTCTAATGACATTCTCTAAATTTTGTATATTCCTAAAGGGTCGATGTTTGTACACAGAGTTCTTTAGGTATCCCCACATAAAGAAATCTAACGGAGTCAGATCTGGTGATCTCGCAGGCCACGGATTTTCAGAAAACCGTCCTATCCACTGGTTTCCAAATTCTTGATCCAGCCATCTCTTCACCTCATTTGTGGAATGAATGCTAGCTCCGTCTTGTTGAAAGTATAAATTTCTTCTTTCGGCTAATGACAAATTGTCTAAAAAGTCAGATATCTCAGTTTGTAGAAATTCTAAATATCGTTCTGAATTTAAATTGTCTCTAAAGAAAAAAGGTCCCACTATTCTGAGGTTGAAAATTCCGCACCACACATTAACCTTAAAACTATATTGGTCTTTACTCTGAATTACAAAGTCTGGGTTTTCGGTGGCCCACCATCTACAGTTTTGTGAACTGACGGTTCCGTTAGAGGTAAATGTAGCTTCATCCGAGAAAAGAACGTTCTTTGGGAAATTAAAATCTTCCTCAATCATACCCTGGAACCAGGCACAAAAATCGAAGCGGGCGTCATAATCCCTATCTTTTAATACTTGTACAAATTTAGGTTTGTACGGATGAAATTTGTTTCTTTTTAATATCCTCCGCACAGATCTTTCGTGAATGTTAGTGATCTCCGATATTTGACTAACTGCGAATTGGGGTGTTTCTGTGATCGACAAACACACATCCAGAGAACCTTCGTCACCTGTTACCGGTTTTTCATGGGAAACTTTATACTGATTTTCTACCGATCCCGTTTCTTTAAATTTATTGACTAGACGAGATACTGTGGAATAATGGAGGGATTTATCGGGGTGCCTCTCATTAAAAATTGCTGCTGTTTCTCTATGGCTTTTGTAATTATCTCCAGAAATTAAAATAATTTCTATCTTTTCCTGAAGAAGTAGTGTGGGTGCCATTTTAAGGAATAAAATATTAATAAACTTATGTAAAATATCAAACTTAGTAAGATGCGAGACATAAACCAATGACATAGGTTGAAATCAAACAAATTATAATTTGTTTGACATTTTTCTGTTGTTTTTACCCTACTAGATTATTTGGTTGTTTTAATTTCAGAGCCTGCTTTGGTAGTTTTAAGTAAAACTAAATAGACCTGGTTGTTAAATTTATGTGCGAAAAATCTTAATAAAATCTTGATACAGTCATTTCATTAGATTCAAACCATTGCAACAGCGAGCGTCCGGCGAACACCTATTTTTTCGATTTTGTCCTGTCAATTGTAGAATTGTAGATCTGACTCCGTTAGATTTTTTTATGTGGGGATACCTAAAGAACCCTGTGTACAAACATCGACCCTTTAGGAATATACAAAATTTAGAGAATGTCATTATAAATTGTGTATTGCAAATAAATCGTAAAATGCTCCGAAATGTTAATCGAGAGTTGCGCTCGAGAACAACAGTATGTATGGAGAGAAATGGTGGTCATACTGAGTTTTAAATTTTGTGCACCCAAGGAAAAACAATGATTTTTTGTGTTGTTAGTACAGAATTTGACTACTTTTAAGTTTTTCTTACATTGGTTTTCGTTTATAAAATTTCGATTAAATAAACAGGTAATTTTTTGTTTATTATCTATTTTAATCCCCTTAACTTTACAAAAAGTCGAACTTCAGATATATTTAAGACGATTAAGGTTTTCTCAATGTAATCTCATTGAAATGTCTCTAAAATTTTGACACTGCTGCTAGATACAAATCATTGCAACAGCTAGCGTCCGGCGAAACCGTGTTTTTTTAAATTTTGTCCTGTCAATTGTAGAAAAAACTACTACATTCGTTTATTTTCATCCAGATACATGGGCTTTACATTAGCCAAGCTATCTAAACGAAAAAAACCGGAAATTTGTAAATCGATAAAAAAATATTTAAAAAAAATTGAGTTTTCCAATTTTTTTAAATAAAATCTTAAAATTTTGCACAAGGACCTAGAATTTAATTCTAAGCAATTTTTTCAAATAACTTTTTTTGATATCTCGTCAACTAACCTCACTTTTTGTAAATTAACAATTTTTTTTTTTTAATTTGACGCTATACCAGTGGTCACGTGACGTATGTCAAAATCGATTTTTAGGTTATCGGACATGCAGAACCGATCCCCTGGGAAAGTTTTTCCGATACTCTCCTAATAAAAATTTTTCCCATATGTTGCGAACTTTTTGCCGATCACTGTATATATATATATATATATATATATATATATATATATATATATATATATATATATATATATATATATATAGACATATACACAATATATAGAAAAATTTCATATATAATGTTTTGATATAGACTTTTAATTTCACTAACTGCCGCAATAAAATGAAACCCGGGAGCCAGCTGTAGGTAAGCCTAACCTATAATAATAGATACAAGATTTAAACTAAAAATAATTTTTCTTTTTTTTAAAATACCAGTTAATATGGATATTATCGAATACTTTGAAGGGTTAATTTCTGATTATAATTTATGTTATCGAAGACAAATTGATTCGGATATAAGGCTGGTAGAAGAATGTTTATTAATACTTGAAAAGCATCGTTTTGTATTGAATGCATTAATGAGAAATGTAGAAAGTGAAACAGCAGATAAACTTAATAATATACATACTATGGTATGGGATTTGCATTCTAGATTAGAAACTATATTTGAAGGTAGGTACCTATCTTTAATTTATGAGAATTCTTAGCTAAGACGCACAATTAAAAAAGCATTTTGTTCCTACTTATTGCAGACAGACCAAGTAATACCTCTCAATATGAACATTACACACCAACACGTGTAAGAAATGGGGTTGTGTCATTACAAGAATAAAGTCACGATGAGCGGCTGGCTGAGCGGACTGAGCGCCCTCATTTTATTGCGGCAGTTAGTGAAATTAAAAGTCTATATCAAAACATTATATATGGAATTATTCTATATAATAAATATATTTCAGGAAATTGCATTTATATATATATATATATATATATATATATATATATATATATATTGTGTAATATTATATATATTGCAAGAAATTGTATTTTGTCCCAAATGGCGCCTCATATTAACCTACCACCTAAAATATTTTAAATTGGCGGGATTTATTACGGAACAGCAGGGTGGGAGATTTGGGTAAAGAAATTGCGGGATGTTTAAATCTTGACACAAACCTCCACCACAGAATGGGAGGTATGGGTCGAGTGATTTGAAATGTTATTTATGTATTTATTAAGGTGTTTGTGACATTTGCAACTCTGTAAAAATTAGCAGTCAATCCTCTTTTTATTTGTTGTTAAAATTAAACCTTGTTTTATTTTTTATTCCAGATCAAAATACCACGCCAATATTCGAGAAAAACTGATAGATGTAGAAAGACACCAACAGAAATTAATTTCGCTGTCAATAAAGTTATTGAAACAAATTAAAAATAAGAAGGGTAGCTGATGGTTTAGGTTTTACATATTCATCCCTACAAAGACACATTCAAATAGCCCGTAGTCTCTAGCTGAAGAAATTAGAAAAAACTTGTTTAAAGCTAATCTTGCATCATGGAAATTATTTACTAACGACCAGGGAAAAATGCTGGGCGAGTACCTTCAGATATGCAGCAAGATGCATTATGGCTTAGATTTAAGGCAAACTAAGACGTTAGCGTACCAATATGCACAAAAGCTGGGAATTCCGTATCCGACTAAATGAGAAGAACACCAGTCAGCTGGACGTGATTGGTTGCAGGGATTTATGGACCGAAATAAGACCATTTCATTAAGGCAACCAGAACAAAGCAGTCTAGGAAGATCATCAAGTTTCAATAAACACACAGTTATGAAATGTTTTGAAAACCTTGTAAAGCTTTTGGACACCTACAAATTTTCAGCAGAAAGAATACACAACTGCGATGAAACAGCATGTACCATAGTTCGTAAACCTAGGTTTTTTCAGCGAAAGGACAGAAGCAAGTCGGACAGGTCACCAGCGCAGAGAGGGGCAAATTAATAACAGTTTGTTGTTTCATAAACGGCTCAGAAAACACACTGCCTCCTACATTTATTTTTCATTTAAAAAAATGTCAGGGTCATATGCTAATTTACGCTCCTGAGAATAGCCTTGGGTTAGCCCACTCTAGCGGATGGATGACAAAAGAAAATTTTGTCGTGACAATGAAACATTTTATCAAGTATTCAAGAGCATCCAAAGAAAAGCCATGCATGCTTACTATATAATATATAATCATGAGAGTCATGTCAATATAGTTGTTGTGTCATTGGCAAGAGAAAACGGGGTACATATTTTATCGTTCCTACCCCATTGTAGTCACCGACTACAACCACTTGTCGCAGTTTATGGCCCATTTAAGGCCTACTACAACTCGGCAGCATATGCGTGGATGACATCGAACCCCGGAAAAACTCTTACAATATACCATTTGCTAGAGTTAATTCACACTGCTTATAACAAAGCAATGTCAAGGCAAAATATTTTTCGCGGCTTTTTAAAAACTGGCATTCACCCTCTGAATTTAAACATCTTTTCTGAGGATGACTTTTTAATGTCATCTGTAACAGATAGAGCAAATTCAGAAACTCCTGAAGTTAGCGGCCATACTGTCGATGAAGAAAAACAATTTTCAGCCAACGGCACACTTGAAAGTACATCGGTCTCAAAAACTGAAGTATTTGCCGCTAGCAATGACAATTTGAAGAATGGCCAGAATGCAACTCATAGACAAAATATATTTAGACCAACACAACGTATTCGCGACACCAGCTGAATCCGTCCAATGTATGGGCGAAAAAGTGCGTTTGTACGCATTGGGCGCCAGTCAGATTTTTAAACGACGGTCCTCTCGAGGCATGCGCACTCGGAACGTCTAGCAAAAGTGGTTGTTGAACTCAATGACGCAACTCGGCGATCAGAACCGGACCCAGTTGTAATCACTGAAGGAAACACATGGAATACAGCTGTTGTAAATGCTGAAGTTGCTATTTCCATTTGCAAAAATACTTTTAAGTTTTGAGTTATTAAGATTAACTCTAACCACATAAATTTTCTAACTCTTATCTTAAATGCACTCCGGTGTTGAAGTGAACACACACACGGAGAAGTAGAAATATTTATCAGTGACGTATATTGAGTGTGGTCAAGGTGTCAGAAAGGCACTGCTGGGGTGTGTGTGTATTAGGGGCATTGTATAAGGGGTAAAATGGTGTAAGAAGGTCATATATAGTGTCAATGCCTCCTTCCCCTATATTGCATAAGGGTGTGAGTGTCCAAAAGGCATATTTGCGCTTTCGCCAAAGGGTCACTAAAAATACTAGTGGATTAGGGTAGAGGGGAGTATTTGAAAAGGGATGGCGAAAGAAAAAAGCTCGTTCGCCAAAGGATCGCTAAGATATCAGTGGATTAGAAGGGTGAGTGTCCAAAAGGCATATTTGCGCTTTCGTCAAAGCGGCACTAAAAATACTAGTGGATTAGGGTAGAGGGGAGTATTTTAAAAGGGATGGCGAAAGAAAAAAGCGCTTTCGCCAAAGGATCGCTAAGATATCAGTGGATTAGATTGACATGGGGCCGTAAGTAAATAGCGCTTTCACCAAAGTATCAAGTGCACACACTGTAAATAGGTGTAAAAATATTTACATGTTACCATAGAACTTGGTTTGTTTAATAATTACACAGGATGAGAGCCAATCCAATAAAATATACACATAGTTTTGGTAATTTTTTTATTTACTATTTTACTTCTTAAAGGTGCGTTTCCTATGGGGCGGCTGACGCTCGCGGCTGCCGCTCAGCGTCTGCTGACGCCAGTATATCCATTGACGTTGACGCTTACGTCTGACGCTCGAAAAGAAACGGATACATTGAATTGTCACATGAGCAGTACTAGGCGTCAGACGCTGTGCGGCAGCCGCGAGCGTCAGCCGCTCCATAGGAAACGCACCTTAAAACAGTTGCATATTTTATTTCTATTGTTTAGAATACTATGTTTATATTTTATTTCAACTTTCAATTTTGTAAATGTAACGTTTAAAAAATTAAGAGGGGGACATTAAAGAGACGCACTGTATAAACTGAGCTATTTTCGAGGAATTATCGACAGTTTTGTATAGCAAGAAAACTCAGATTTAAGCCAACAAACTATACAATTGTTGTTAAAATCTCACTATGGTTACATTTCTATCATTAATAAAAAGAATAATTACAAGTAATATATTTAGCATTTATTACTCGATAAAAGATTCACGTCATGTGAAATAAATTTTGATGTACGGTCCTGTCTATCACGAGGCAAACGTTCGACAAGGCGCAAGCCCGCAGAAGACCGTAAGCTTGGTAAATTTGCCACATTCGCAAATGACATTATTTCTCTATTATATATTTTCTCTATGATGCAAGTCCACCCCCGGTTTCTCCTAAATCTACAAATATCAATATTATAAGCAATATTAAAATTACCCCTGAATTCGTCAGACCTTTTCCCAAGGCAGAACCTAGAAAGGAGAGTAGGCAAGGTCGTAAGAGAGGAAGAACACGAATTTTAACACAGACTCCCGAAAAAGATGAACTAGAAAAGATCGCATCAGAAAAATTAAGTAAATATAGATTTGACAAGTAATCATTTTTATGCTTCTAAACTTACTAACCTAATTGCTAATCATGGCATCTACCAGTTGATTGATAAGTGTACACGAGTAACAAAAACATCATCGACAAAGATTGACCTCCTTCTTATGAACAAAAAGAATATTAATTATAAGATACATTCAAACCCAAAAATAACTGATCATTCAATTTACAGTGGATCTTAAAAGTAAGCATACTGAAAAACTTGAAACAAAAGTCATTAGAAATTACAAGACTATGGACGTGATAGGATTTCAACTTAAACTTATGGATATGACATGGCCATCGAACTCTACAACAGACAATCTTATTTCTGCACTTAATCAATTTGCTCCAGAAAAAACAGTGACGAGAAAGGAAAAATGGGGAGATAAAAGGTGGTGGAGTGAAGAGATAGCTAATGAAATAAGGGTGAGGGATCAACTATATCAAAGAGCTACTGTATCAAAGACCGATGACCACTGGATAGGGTTGCCACCTTTTTGATAATAGAAAACCGGCCTTTGGGGTGATTTAGTGAAAAGTGTCGCAGGTAATGCGAGGGACACGAATTTTTTTGGGACCACGCCTAAATTTTACCAAAATTTGTCGATAATTATTTTTTATGAGAACCCAAAATTATGTGAGTACCTATGAATTAGATTTTTTTAAAAAAGAAATGCTAAATGAAAATTTTAAAACAAGAGGGTAAAACTTTATTTCTAAAAAAATCAAATAGGTAAACACTACATCAGTCAGATAAATATACTTGTTAAAAATTTAAAATGGTATTTGGTGTTAGATTTCCCTGATTTACAAGGATAAAACTCGGTGAATCCCCGGAAATAGGCCGATATCTTGCGACCAAACTGCTATCCTGTATAGTGTAATATAGCAATGAATAAATAATAAATACGGCTACGCAGCAATAGATTGCAGCCGTTTTGTGGTGTCTTGGGCGATTTCACTATTTCTCCGAGCAGCTTTTCCAAATTCGATGACGTGTCTGTTTGAGAATGGTAAGAAACCCGGCTTTTCTTGGATGATGATAGGCGCCCGGCCTTATTAATGAAAAACCGGCTAGGCCGGCGGAAAACCGGCCAGGTGGCAACCCTCCCACTGGACAATTTTTTGACACCAAAGAAATATAGTCATAACATTGATTAGAGCTGCCAAACATAATTATTTTCATGAAAAGATCGACCAGTTAAAAAATAAGTCAGCAGAAATGTGGAACATTAAAAAAATTAATAATTGAAAAGGAGTGAGGGCCCAAAAATGAAATAATATTTAACAACAAAAGGATCACAGGAAAAGATTTAGGAGAAAGTTTCAATGTTTTTTTTTTCTGGACAGTGTCAGACATTGTAGAAAGTATATCAAATAAGGCGCCAAATGAAATTGTTAGTAATATACAGGTTAACAGTAAGGCCGGGTTTAGCCAACTACATAAACTTAATAGTTAAAGATTGTCTTAATTTATAAGCATAAACTTAGTGGATAATTGATAAGCGTGTTTATCCACCAAAAAAAATGACAGCAAAAATTTGAAGCAGAGCAGACAACAATTAAATCTAACCAGCAACCTCAGCTTTATTTCGGCGGGGTTATTTGTTTCTGTTTTTTAAAATTTGGAATATGAAAGTAAACAAATAATATTAGACAAAAGAGCTGCTACGGCAATCGACTTACCTTTTATGTTTCTAACATCAATTTATATGGGAGCCTTAGTTAAAAGACGTACTCGCATCAGAAGGTTTGGTGTTCGCTCTATGAACAGAAAAATAAATACTGACGGAACTTTTCCCACTCTCATTATGTTACTGAAGTTTGCCTCGATGCAGCATCAAACGGAGCGGGAGCCGTCGACGTACTAACTTCTAGATAACGACAATAATGAATTATATTTGTATACTTTAATTTATGTATTATAACTTAACGTTAAGGCCTTTAATGTATTAAGAAGTTATAACAAAAACTGTAAAGAATATTTCCTAAACCTTAAATATGTTATAACGTTTCGAAGCGGGTCCGGGAAGGTGCGAGTGCAGTATTATAGAAAACCCGAAGATCACATTTTCCCACTTTTCTCAAAAATAAGGAAAAAGTACCTCTTTTTTATTTTTTTAAATCCAAGGTAATCCTAAAAGACAGAAGAGAAAAAATTTTGAGCCATTTAAAAGTTATGGAACACTTCGATGCAGGACCGGGAAGGCGCGAATGCAATATTATAGAAAACACGTAATAGATCACATTTTCCCTCTTTTCTCAAAAATAAGGAAAAAGTACCTCTTTTTTATTTTTTAAAATCAAAGGTAATCCTAAAAGACACAAGAGAAAAAATTTTGAGCCATTTAAAAGTTATGGAACACTTCGATGCAGCACCGGGAAAGCGCGAATGCAATATTATAGAAAACACGTAATAGATCATATTTTCCCACTTTTCTCAAAAATACGAAAAAAGTACCTCTTTTTTATTTTTTAAAATCAAAGGTAATCCTAAAAGACACAAGAGAAAAAATTTTGAGCCATTTAAAAGTTATGGAACACTTCGATGCAGCACCGGGAAAGCGCGAATGCAATATTATAGAAAACACGTAATAGATCATATTTTCCCACTTTTCTCAAAAATAAGGAAAAAGTACCTCTTGTTTATTTTTTAAAATCATGTGATCTATTACGTGTTTCCTATAATATTGCATTCACGCCTTCCCGGTCCTGCATCGAAGTGTTCCAGAACTTTTAAATGGCTCAAAATTTTTTCTCTTGTGTCTTTTAGGATTACCTTTGATTTTAAAAAATAAAAAAGAGGTACTTTTTCCTTATTTTTGAGAAAAGTGGGAAAATGTGATCTATTACGTGTTTTCTATAATATTGCATTCACGCCTTCCCGGTCCTGCATCGAAGTGTTCCATAACTTTTAAATGGCTCAAAATTTTTTCTCTTGTGTCTTTTAGGATTACCTTTGATTTTAAAAAATAAAAAAGAGGTACTTTTTCCTTATTTTTGAGGAAAGTGGGAAAATGTGATCTCTTACGTGTTTTCATAATATTGCATTCGCGCATTCCCGGTCCTGCATCGAAGTGTTCCATAACTTTGAAATGGCTCAAAATTTTTGCTCTTGTGTCTTTTAGGATTGCCTTTGATTTTAAAAAATAAAAAACAGGTACTTTTTCCTTATTTTTGAGAAAAGTGGGAAAATGTGATCTCTTACGTGTTTTCTATAATATTGCATTCGCGCCTTCCCGGTCCTGCATCGAAGTGTTCCATAACTTTTAAATGGCTCAAAATTTGTTCTCTTCCGTCTTTTAGGATTACCTTTGATTTTAAAAAATAAAAAAGAGGTACTTTTTCCTTATTTTTGAGAAAAGTGGGAAAATGTGATCCCTTACGTGTTTTCTATAATATTGCATTCGCGCATTCCCGGTCCTGCATCGAAGTGTTCCATAACTTTTAAATGGCTCAAAATTTTTTCTCTTGTGTCTTTTAGGATTACCTTTGATTTTAAAAAATAAAAAAGAGGTACTTTTTCCTTATTTTTGAGAAAAGTGGGAAAATGTGATCTCTTACGTGTTTTCTATAATATTGCATTCGCGCCTTCCCGGTCCTGCATCGAAGTGTTCCATAACTTTTAAATGGCTCAAAATTTTTTCTCTTGTGTCTTTTAGGATTACCTTTAATTTTAAAAAATAAAAAAGAGGTACTTTTTCCTTATTTTTGAGAAAAGTGGGAAAATGTGATCTATTACGTGTTTTCTACAATATTGCATTCACGCCTTCCCGGTCCTGCATCGAAGTGTTCCAGAACTTTTAAATGGCTAAAAATTTTTTCTCTTGTGTCTTTTAGGATTACCTTTGATTTTAAAAAATAAAAAAGAGGTACTTTTTCCTTATTTTTGAGAAAAGTGGGAAAATGTGATCTATTACGTGTTTTCTATAATATTGCATTCACGCCTTCCCGGTCCTGCATCGAAGTGTTCCATAACTTTTAAATGGCTCAAAATTTTTTCTCTTCTGTCTTTTAGGATTACCTTTGATTTTAAAAAATAAAAAAGAGGTACTTTTTCCTTATTTTTGAGGAAAGTGGGAAAATGTGATCTCTTACGTGTTTTCATAATATTGCATTCGCGCATTCCCGGTCCTGCATCGAAGTGTTCCATAACTTTGAAATGGCTCAAAATTTTTTCTCTTGTGTCTTTTAGGATTACCTTTGATTTTAAAAAATAAAAAACAGGTACTTTTTCCTTATTTTTGAGAAAAGTGGGAAAATGTGATCTCTTACGTGTTTTCTATAATATTGCATTCGCGCCTTCCCGATCCTGCATCGAAGTGTTCCATAACTTTTAAATGGCTCAAAATTTTTTCTCTTCTGTCTTTTAGGATTACCTTTGATTTTAAAAAATAAAAAAGAGGTACTTTTTCCTTATTTTTGAGGAAAGTGGGAAAATGTGATCTCTTACGTGTTTTCATAATATTGCATTCGCGCATTCCCGGTCCTGCATCGAAGTGTTCCATAACTTTGAAATGGCTCAAAATTTTTGCTCTTGTGTCTTTTAGGATTGCCTTTGATTTTAAAAAATAAAAAACAGGTACTTTTTCCTTATTTTTGAGAAAAGTGGGAAAATGTGATCTCTTACGTGTTTTCTATAATATTGCATTCGCGCCTTCCCGGTCCTGCATCGAAGTGTTCCATAACTTTTAAATGGCTCAAAATTTGTTCTCTTCCGTCTTTTTGGATTACCTTTGATTTTAAAAAATAAAAAAGAGGTACTTTTTCCTTATTTTTGAGAAAAGTGGGAAAATGTGATCCCTTACGTGTTTTCTATAATATTGCATTCGCGCATTCCCGGTCCTGCATCGAAGTGTTCCATAACTTTTAAATGGCTCAAAATTTTTTCTCTTGTGTCTTTTAGGATTACCTTTGATTTTAAAAAATAAAAAAGAGGTACTTTTTCCTTATTTTTGAGAAAAGTGGGAAAATGTGATCTCTTACGTGTTTTCTATAATATTGCATTCACGCCTTCCCGGTCCTGCATCGAAGTGTTCCATAACTTTTAAATGGCTCAAAATTTTTTCTCTTGTGTCTTTTAGGATTACCTTTAATTTTAAAAAATAAAAAAGAGGTACTTTTTCCTTATTTTTGAGAAAAGTGGGAAAATGTGATCTATTACGTGTTTTCTACAATATTGCATTCACGCCTTCCCGGTCCTGCATCGAAGTGTTCCAGAACTTTTAAATGGCTAAAAATTTTTTCTCTTGTGTCTTTTAGGATTACCTTTGATTTTAAAAAATAAAAAAGAGGTACTTTTTCCTTATTTTTGAGAAAAGTGGGAAAATGTGATCTATTACGTGTTTTCTATAATATTGCATTCACGCCTTCCCGGTCCTGCATCGAAGTGTTCCATAACTTTTAAATGGCTCAAAATTTTTTCTCTTCTGTCTTTTAGGATTACCTTTGATTTTAAAAAATAAAAAAGAGGTACTTTAGTTAACAACTCGATTCTCGAGAGTTTATTTTTAAAAATTTTCTATTATGCCAGAGGCGTGTACAATATGACTGACTTTATTATGCACTTTACATATATTTATAAGTTTCTAATCTGCTGACAAAGCATGGGAACGACGCTAAGAAAATCTAAGAAAATAGATAAGGATTTCATTAGATTGCGTAATACTAAATAAGCTTGAGTTCTCACGGGATTATAACTCCTCCCCTCTTAGTTGAAAGCACGTACCTTTAAAAAACGTGATTTCAATAAATATATACATATTTTTAGAAAATTGATTGATTTTGTTCATTACTTTCAATATCTGATTTACGAATAATAATATTCTTAGATTTCCTTTTACATTTAAGATATATAATAAGGATAATAATTAAAGCAATAATAATATATAGAAATATTGTCCAAAAACTAGTTCGATTAATATAAATTATCGATGACATTTCTTGAAGGTTTCTCTTCTGTTCTTCTAGTTTGGTTTCGATTTCTTTCGTTGCTTTTAGATTGACATAGTTGAGGTCCATAGTAGGAGGGTTGTATTGGGTTGATCGGTGCCATTCAATCTTGCTGAAGTTCAATACTGGAAGATTGACTTCGGAGTAGCTAAGTCGGCTTGACTTGTATGTTTCCAATATGATTGATTTTATTTGTATTTTACAGTCGGTCGGGGATTCCACCAGGTAGGATCCAAACAAGGGTACATTGTCCAATGATTTTTGGCAATTGACTGTACCAATTAGACGATTTGGTGCGGTGATTAGCCATTTTCCATCAATAATTTTTCTTACTTGAATTTCGTGAAGTTGCGTTCTAAAGGGGTGACAGGAAGTAACATTTGTATGATGCTTAATTAGTTGAACTGCACAGGAAGGGCTGTTTTCGATGAAACTGGAATGGGTTTCTTTGCACAGAAAGTTCTGGGGTTGAATTTCTTGACATCCCTGGTCCATATAGGCGTATTTATAGCTGCTAAGTGCTAGGTAGGGTTTGTACGGGATATTTACGACAAATGATTGATTATCAGGAATTGGTAAAGGAAATAAATTAAAATATTGATATATCTCTGATTCAACAAGAGGCAGTTCTATTACAAATACAATAGTAAAATCTTTTATGTAACTTTTAATGTTTAATATTTTTTCAAATATAAGTATATTTTGAGGGTTACTTTCTAGTGGTAGTTTGTCTGTACTTAAATGGCTATTAATATTCTGAATTTCAGTTAATAATTCGTTTGGATCTAGTATCGTATTATGTAAAGTATTAATTTTCGCAAAAGTAATTGAAGTTTCAATTTTATTGAAAATATCATAAATTGATTGATACATTGTTGTTATTTGATTAATAACTATATATATTAAGAAATATTGTGTTGTATTGGTTTGGTGAATTTCGACTTGTTTTATTGTCTCTTCTATTTTTAAGACGTGTGATTTTAACATCATTTCATTGTGAGTGATATTTGATATCATTGATTTAAATTTACTGATCGTAGACTGCAAGAGTGTAATTTGATTTATTGCGTCAATTTTTATTTTATTTGGATTTTCTTGTAATTTTTTAATTTTTGCATCGATTTGCTCTGCGTCATTTTGATCTAAATTTTTTGCTTTAATTCCGTAGATTGCTTTGCAATATTTTCATACAGAATTTGTGTGTTATTTTTGTGATTATTTATATATTCCGTATATACATGAGAGGGTATTAAGTCCATAGGGTCTCTTGAGTCGGTATGTCCGAAAACAAGTTCATAAGGGGTATAATTTGTACTTGAATGTATAGTGTTGTTATAGGCAATAATTGCGTATGGCATTAATTTTATTACGTCTGCGTTTGGGTCTGATTCTCTTAAAATGCGTATATGCTCGATAAGGGTAGAGTGTAGTCTTTCTACAGGGGAATTCGATTCGTGGTGATAAGGGGTAGTAAAATGAATTTTAATATTATGTGCTTTTAATAAGCCGTCGATTACTTCATTTTGAAATTCTGAGCCGTTATCTGATACTATTTGTTTTGGCACGCGTAAAAATGAAAAGAATTTAATTAATTGTTCACAGCACGACACTGCATTTCCGGTATAAGGAAGCGCTTGAGCGTATTTTGAGAATTTGTCTATGATAGTTACAAATTTCTGTTTAGCAATAATAAAGGTATCGATGTGTATTATTTCGAATGGTTTACTTGGGGTTTCTGTTAATACGAGAGGCTGATCAGGTGGTTTCCTATTATATTTTGCTCTTTGGCAAATCTCGCAATTATTAATATATTTCGTTACATCGGGTTTAAGGGATTTCCAATAATAATTAGCTTTTAAGAATTTACATGTTTCTTCGATTCCACGGTGATTTGTTTTACTTTCGTGTCGATATTTGATTAGTAATTCTCGTTCTTCTGGTTGGGCGTTATTTATTAATTTGGTACACTCTATCAATTTAAGATTTTTAAAATGATTGTTCATGGCTTGTTGGAAATAAGGCCGTAATTCTTTTGAAAAGAAGCAAATGTAAGTATTTTTATTTGTCAGGTATTCCTTTAAGAAATTAATAATTATTGACATATTAGTAGGTAAAGTTGTATTAATAATTTGGTGACCATCAAAATTTTCACGTTCAGTTTTAATATATGCGTCATAAGGAGATTTTTTGACAATAATTTGACGTGCTTTGTTATTAATTATTTCGTCTAATATAGTCATGTTAGAATAGTTTTCTTCCGCGTTTGTAGTGTGTATTGTATTATCGGAATTGTTATCTGGGGGTTTTATTTGTATATTTTGTAAAATTTTAATTTTTTGACTGGGTTCATTGACTTTTTCCAGTTGCTTGCTAGCATCATCGGGATCTAAATTTTCGGGGTTAAATTGACTATAGCTGTCTTTTAAAAAGTTTTCGATATCACGACTTATGTCTCCGGGATTATTAATTACTGATTCTGATTCGATTGCATGTAATTGGATACGACTAAGTGCGTCGGCGTTGGTATTTTGTTTACCTTTTTTATAAAGTATTTCATAGTCATACTCTTCTAATTTAAGTCTCCAACGTACAAGCTTTGAGTTGGGTTCCTTTAAATTAAATAGCCAAACTAAAGGTCTATGATCTGTGTAGATTTTAAATTTTCTACCGTATAAATATGGTCTGAAATATTTGCAAGCCCATACTATACCTAAAAGTTCTTTTTCTATAGTAGAATATTTTTGTTCTGTTTCATTTAAAGTTCGTGATGCAAATGCAATAGGGTTATCGTTTGGGGGGTTGCCTTGAGAAAGTACTGCACCAAGGGCTATATTTGAAGCGTCTGTGGTAAGGACGAAGGGTTTTTCAAAATCAGGGTATTTTAATATTGGGGCATTTATTAATAATTCTTTTAAATGATTAAATGATTCAATAAAAGCGGGTGAATGTGTGACATTTGCTCCTTTTTTAAGACATAGTGTGAGTGGTTTTGTTATTTTATGTCCTAAATAAGCGACTTCTTTATGTAAAAATTCTGACTTGTCCAACTGGACTTTAAAATTTGATTGTCTAAGCCTATCAAAAACTGCTTTTAATCTAGTTATATGTTCTTGGAGAGATGTTGAAAAAATTATAATATCATCTAGATATACTGAACAAATTTCATTTTGAAGACCGCGAAGAATGTTATTCATTACTCTTTGAAAAGTAGAGGGGGCATTTTTAAGTCCAAAAGGCATTCTTTTGAATTCGTAATGACCTGTATCGGTTGAAAAAGCTGTTTTGGGAATATCGTTTGGTTCCATTTCAATTTGGTGAAAACCGGTTGCAAGATCTAACGTCGAGAAATATTGTGCTTTTCCGAGTTTGTCAAGAATATCTGTGATATTCGGAAGGGGAAATTTATCGTCTATAGATTTTTCGTTTAGTTTCCTAAAATCGCAAACTATGCGCCATTTGCGCTTTCCTGAGGCATCTAACTTTTTTGGTACTACCCAAATTGGACTAGACCATGGCGAGTTTGAGTGTTGAATTATGCCGTCATTTAGCATTTTCTCCATTTGTGTTTTAACTTCTTTTTTATGTATTTCCGGGTATCTATATGTTTTAGTAAAAATGGGCGTTTCGTCAGTTAAATTTATTTTATGTTTAATTTGATTTGTAAATGTCAAAGGGGTTCCTTCGCAGTAAAATAAATCTCGATATTCATAACAGAGGTCACGTATCGCTTTGTACTCTTCTTTATTACAATGAGATAATCTTAAATTTTTTAAATTTTGTTTTTGTAAGTTGTCTAAATATTCATTTAATTCGGTGTCAGTTTCCATTTTTCCTATAAAATTAACTTCCGTTTCGTCTAAGGGTTCAATGTCTAGAGGTTTCAGTAAAGTTATTTTTATTGGGTTTTCGCTGGTATTTGTTACGAGGGTTGTCGCTAAAGAATTTTTTATTTCGACTAAAGATTCAGGTATTTCTGCACATCCGAAATTTGTGTATTTAAAAATACCTATACCGTTAGAATAATTTACGGGTATTTTAACTTTTTGACACGTACGAGGGGGTATCGTAATTTTGACAGTTTCGAAGTTGTATAACGCTGGTACGTTATTTTCGTGGTATAATTATTGAGGTATATTATGTCAGGTTGGTTGAACTCGGGTTCTCGTGAAAATTTTCGTTGTAGTCGTATGGGTTCTCGTATTCGTTATTTTCTTCTTGAGAAAAATCGTATGTTGGGTTATTACATGGGTACAACGTTTCGTTAAATTCTTGATAATACTGAGAGTCATCATCAGGGTTATTTTCACATTCGGTAGATTCATTGTTAATGTTTTCTACAGATTGGTTAAATAATTCTTCAATAATAAAATCGCGTTTCGGTGGTGTATTTTGGTTTAATATAGTATTGCCTGAAGAAACATCCATTGGTTCTGGTCTTCTCAGCCTAGAGATTCCAGAGGATTTATTATGCATATTATTCTGATAATTAAAATTTGGTCTTGGATTAAAATTAGGTCTGAAATTTTGGTTGTTAAAATTTGGACGATGTATAGGTCCTTGTCTAAAAACATTAGAGGGTTGTCTAAATTGTCCGTAACCTAAAAATTGGGGTTTACTTTGATTTTGGGCGATTGGCATACGATTAGCTGTATAATTGGGTGTATAGTTACTAAAATGTGGTGTTGATTGTTGTGAGGGTGTTTGAGAATAATTGCGGTTATAATTATGCGTTTGTTGAGGCATATTTAATTTATTTTTAGGTACATTTAAATTGACAGAAGTTTTGTTGCTTATATTACTTCTATTTTTATAGTAAATAAAGTTTTCTTCTTCTAAAGCAAAACTCATTGCTTCTTCGAGAGCTGTTGGATTTTTTAATCGTACTACTAATTGCATGTGATAATTTAGACCATCAATAAATGTTTTTAAAATTAAATTTTCGTATTCTGTGATTTTTAATAATTTAATTTCGTTTGTGTCATTTGACATATTAATTTTTGAGAATAATAAACTACGTGCATCTTGTAGACGCAGACCAAATTGTTACGGTGTTTCGTTTCTTTCCGGTTTTGATGTTATTACATCTTGCAATAAACAATCAATAGATCTTTGATCGGAAAATGTAGAAATTATTGCTGTTTTTAACAAAGGCCAAGTATTTAATTCTACTCTAGAGGCAATTAAATCGGCTGCTCTGCCAATTAGTTTATTTAAAACAGTGTCAAACAGACAGACATTTATGGTTGCACCATTATCTGTTCGATCTTTATGATTATTGAAAAAGTTTTCGCAAGCATTTATAAATCTATTTATTTGTTTCGGATTTCCATCGAAGGTTGGAATATTATCCGCTTGATATCGAATTAGTTGGTAATTTGGTTGATTAGCGTTAGGCATGTTTTGATTTAAAAATAGATTAGCCAAAATTTCGTTAAGATCTTCCACTTTAAAAATTTATAAAACAATAACACTAATAAACAGAGAATATCAATAGATTAATTCGGTAAAATAATAAATGCGGGAATAATTGAAAGGAATGCACTTACAGTGATACAATGAAGATTGTGGTGATTTTCATTGATTTCTTTTTCTTCTTAAAACTAGGGCCCAATAGGAGGAGCGATTCTTGTCTTCTCCCTGGAACTAACTTCTATGAGGTTTGGGACGATGCTTGTTCCCTTGACTCGCACCAATAGGACGTAGGACGATGCTTGTTCCTTTTTCCCTGGTCAGTGAGCGATATTGCACGCACCCACAGGATTTTCGAAAATTTTTGTTTGTCCGTTTTTGTCACTAATCGTTGAAACGAAGACGGAGGACACGCACGATGCGCAAACCGTTGACAAAATCCGACCCGACTGCGCCAGTTAACAACTCGATTCTCGAGAGTTTATTTTTAAAAATTTTCTATTATGCCAGAGGCGTGTACAATATGACTGACTTTATTATGCACTTTACATATATTTATAAGTTTCTAATCTGCTGACAAAGCATGGGAACGACGCTAAGAAAATCTAAGAAAATAGATAAGGATTTCATTAGATTGCGTAATACTAAATAAGCTTGAGTTCTCACGGGATTATAACTCTTTTTCCTTATTTTTGAGGAAAGTGGGAAAATGTGATCTCTTACGTGTTTTCATATTGCATTCGCGCATTCCCGGTCCTGCATCGAAGTGTTCCATAACTTTGAAACGGCTCAAAATTTTTTCTCTTGTGTCTTTTAGGATTACCTTTGATTTTAAAAAATAAAAAACAGGTACTTTTTCCTTATTTTTGAGAAAAGTGGGAAAATGTGATCTCTTACGTGTTTTCTATAATATTGCATTCGCGCCTTCCCGATCCTGCATCGAAGTGTTCCATAACTTTTAAATGGCTCAAAATTTTTTCTCTTCTGTCTTTTAGGATTACCTTTGATTTTAAAAAATAAAAAAGAGGTGCTTTTTCCTTATTTTTGAGAAAAGTGGGAAAATGTGATCTATTACGTGTTTTCTATAATATTGCATTCACGCCTTCCCGGTCCTGCATCGAAGTGTTCCATAACTTTTAAATGGCTCAAAATTTTTTCTCTTCTGTCTTTTAGGATTACCTTTGATTTTAAAAAATAAAAAAGAGGTACTTTTTCCTTATTTTTGAGGAAAGTGGGAAAATGTGATCTCTTACGTGTTTTCATATTGCATTCGCGCATTCCCGGTCCTGCATCGAAGTGTTCCATAACTTTGAAACGGCTCAAAATATTTTCTCTTGTGTCTTTTAGGATTACCTTTGATTTTAAAAAATAAAAAACAGGTACTTTTTCCTTATTTTTGAGAAAAGTGGGAAAATGTGATCCCTTACGTGTTTTCTATAATATTGCATTCGCGCATTCCCGGTCCTGCATCGAAGTGTTCCATAACTTTTAAATGGCTCAAAATTTTTTCTCTTGTGTCTTTTAGGATTACCTTTGATTTTAAAAAATAAAAAAGAGGTACTTTTTCCTTATTTTTGAGAAAAGTGGGAAAATGTGATCTCTTACGTGTTTTCTATAATATTGCATTCGCGCCTTCCCGGTCCTGCATCGAAGTGTTCCATAACTTTTAAATGGCTCAAAATTTTTTCTCTTTTGTCTTTTAGGATTACCTCTGATTTTAAAAAATAAACAAGAGGTACTTTTTCCTTATTTTTGAGGAAAGTGGGAAAATGTGATCTCTTACGTGTTTTCATAATATTACATTCGCGCATTCCCGGTCCTGCATCGAAGTGTTCCATAACTTTTAAATGGCTCAAAATTTTTTCTCTTGTGTCTTTTAGGATTACCTTTAATTTTAAAAAATAAAAAAGAGGTACTTTTTCCTTATTTTTGAGAAAAGTGGGAAAATGTGATCTATTACGTGTTTTCTATAATATTGCATTCGCGCCTTCCCGGTCCTGCATCGAAGTGTTCCATAACTTTTAAATGGCTCAAAATTTTTTCTCTTGTGTCTTTTAGGATTACCTTTGATTTTAAAAAATAAAAAAGAGGTACTTTTTCCTTATTTTTGAGAAAAGTGGGAAAATGTGATCTCTTACGTGTTTTCTATAATATTGCATTCGCGCCTTCCCGGTCCTGCATCGAAGTGTTCCATAACTTTTAAATGGCTCAAAATTTTTTCTCTTGTGTCTTTTAGGATTACCTTTGATTTTAAAAAATAAAAAAGAGGTGCTTTTTTCGTATTTTTGAGAAAAGTGGGAAAATATGATCTATTACGTGTTTTCTATAATATTGCATTCGCGCTTTCCCGGTGCTGCATCGAAGTGTTCCATAACTTTTAAATGGCTCAAAATTTTTTCTCTTGTGTCTTTTAGGATTACCTTTGATTTTACAAAATAAAAAAGAGGTACTTTTTCCTTATTTTTGAGAAAAGAGGGAAAATGTGATCTATTACGTGTTTTCTATAATATTGCATTCGCGCCTTCCCGGTCCTGCATCGAAGGGTTCCAGAACTTTTAAATGGCTAAAAATTTTTTCTCTTGTGTCTTTTAGGATTACCTTTGATTTTAAAAAATAAAAAAGAGGTACTTTTTCCTTATTTTTGAGAAAAGTGGGAAAATGTGATCTATTACGTGTTTTCTATAATATTGCATTCACGCCTTCCCGGTCCTGCATCGAAGTGTTCCATAACTTTTAAATGGCTCAAAATTTTTTCTCTTGTGTCTTTTAGGATTACCTTTGATTTTAAAAAATAAAAAAGAGGTACTTTTTCCTTATTTTTGAGGAAAGTGGGAAAATGTGATCTCTTACGTGTTTTCATAATATTGCATTCGCGCACTCCCGGTCCTGCATCGAAGTGTTCCATAACTTTGAAATGGCTCAAAATTTTTTCTCTTGTGTCTTTTAGGATTACCTTTGATTTTAAAAAATAAAGAAGAGGTTCTTTTTCCTTATTTTTGAGGAAAGTGGGAAAATGTGATCTCTTACGTGTTTTCATAATATTACATTCGCGCATTCCCGGTCCTGCATCGAAGTGTTCCATAACTTTTAAATGGCTCAAAATTTTTTCTCTTCTGTCTTTTAGGATTACCTTTGATTTTAAAAAATAAAAAAGAGGTACTTTTTCCTTATTTTTGAGAAAAGTGGGAAAATGTGATCTATTACGTGTTTTCTATAATATTGCATTCGCGCATTCCCGGTCCTGCATCGAAGTGTTCCATAACTTTTAAATGGCTCAAAATTTTTTCTCTTGTGTCTTTTAGGATTACCTTTGATCTTAAAAAATAAAAAAGAGGTACTTTTTCCTTATTTTTGAGAAAAGTGGGAAAATGTGATCTCTTACGTGTTTTCTATAATATTGCATTCGCGCCTTCCCGGTCCTGCATCGAAGTGTTCCATAACTTTTAAATGGCTCAAAATTTTTTCTCTTTTGTCTTTTAGGATTACCTTTGATTTTAAAAAATAAAGAAGAGGTACTTTTTCCTTATTTTTGAGGAAAGTGGGAAAATGTGATCTCTTACGTGTTTTCATAATATTACATTCGCGCATTCCCGGTCCTGCATCGAAGTGTTCCATAACTTTTAAATGGCTCAAAATTTTTTCTCTTGTGTCTTTTAGGATTACCTTTAATTTTAAAAAATAAAAAAGAGGTACTTTTTCCTTATTTTTGAGAAAAGTGGGAAAATGTGATCTATTACGTGTTTTCTATAATATTGCATTCGCGCTTTCCCGGTGCTGCATCGAAGTGTTCCATAACTTTTAAATGGCTCAAAATTTTTTCTCTTGTGTCTTTTAGGATTACCTTTGATTTTAAAAAATAAAAAAGAGGTACTTTTTCCTTATTTTTGAGAAAAGTGGGAAAATGTGATCTCTTACGTGTTTTCTATAATATTGCATTCGCGCCTTCCCGGTCCTGCATCGAAGTGTTCCATAACTTTTAAATGGCTCAAAATTTTTTCTCTTGTCTCTTTTAGGATTACCTTTGATTTTAAAAAATAAAAAAGAGGTACTTTTTTCGTATTTTTGAGAAAAGTGGGAAAATATGATCCATTACGTGTTTTCTATAATATTGCATTCGCGCTTTCCCGGTGCTGCATCGAAGTGTTCCATAACTTTTAAATGGCTCAAAACTTTTTCTCTTGTGTCTTTTAGGATTACCTTTGATTTTAAAAAATAAAAAAGAGGTACTTTTTCCTTATTTTTGAGAAAAGAGGGAAAATGTGATCTCTTACGTGTTTTCTATAATATTGCATTCGCGCCTTCCCGGTCCTGCATCGAAGTGTTCCATAACTTTTAAATGGCTCAAAATTTGTTCTCTTCTGTCTTTTAGGATTACCTTGGATTTTAAAAAATAAAAAAGAGGTACTTTTTCCTTATTTTTGAGAAAAGTGGGAAAATGTGATCTTCGGGTTTTCTATAATACTGCACTCGCACCTTCCCGGACCCGCTTCGAAACGTTATAACATATTTAAGGTTTAGGAAATATTCTTTACAGTTTTTGTTATAACTTCTTAATACATTAAAGGCCTTAACGTTAAGTTATAATACATAAATTAAAGTATACAAATATAATTCATTATTGTCGTTATCTAGAAGTTAGTACGTCGACGGCTTGATGCTGCATCGAGGCAAACTTCAGTAACATCTCTCATTAAGGATATGTGTAATTAAGAATGGGATGAAGACCAATTTTAGTATACCTGAATGACTAAAGAACAGTTTTTGCATTTGCATCATTTGGTTTTTTCACATATTAAAAGACCTTGCAAAAAGCTTCACATACGAAGAGAACAAAGATTAATTATGACTTTGCAGTAAGTGCATATTGTGTTTTATTAAAAATGAATGATTAAAGATTATCTTTTATTGTTAAAAATCTAAAGACAGGCAGAAAGCTTCTGTTTACTATACCTACCAGTGTTTTTGTTTGCATTAAATAAAAATGTCAATGTAGTTTTTAAAAACGTTAAAATGCTATTGACATCAACAGCTGATTTTGTACCTGCGCTGTAAGCAATTTTCTTTAAACATAACACATAATTCATAAAAAGTTAAAAGTTGGGAACTTTCAAGGTCGCTTATTATCAACTAAAGTTATGTCTTATGAATTAAGTAGTTGCATAAACCGAGTAATTCAAATACATGATTGTAACTTTATGCTTATCTGCTAAATTAAGTTTATGAATTAAAATTATGCTTATGTAGTTGGCTAAACCCGGCCTAAAATGGAAAAGTTTAATAGGTTAGAAATGTCAGATTTAACAACTGTAAAAAGGATGAATAATAAAGAAAGTAATTTGGATGGCATTACAGTCCAAACATTGAATAATGCCTTTGAAACAATTGGAAATAGAATTCTCAATCTCGTCAATTGCAGCCTGGACAATGAAACTTTCCCAAGAAACTGGAAGAACAGTATGGTCATACCAATCGAGCACATTAAGGGTACTATTAAATGTGAAGCATTTAGACCCATTAATATAGTGCCGCCATATGAAATACTTCTTGAAATATGTGTGAATGATCAAATAGTGAAATACAGTCAACTTCGGATATAACGAACCACCAAGGGGATCTTTAAACAGTTCGTTATAGCAGGGCGTTCGTTATATCCGAAGTGCAGAGAATAAAACAAATATGTACTATGTACTGTATGGTACTTTTTATGAGTCGTTTATTATAATCAATACATAATAGTATTTTTAAATTATGTACTTATTAAACATACATATTTGTATAATTTATACAAAATCAGTAATTTGAAATTTTTTCTTTTTTCTAGTACATGTTTTTCAATTTTAATTTGTAAGTAATCACCAGACTCAATCAACACTCTTGTTGTCAAAATTATTATTCTTAAAATTTACGAATATTAATAGTCTTTGACTTTTGTAACTGATAGTCCCTATAGATTTAGGCATTTACAACCCCATTTTGCAGTTTTGTAATTATGTCAACTTTTTCTGCTTTTTCGCTTACTGAATTTTGGCGCGCTCTGCTCCATGCCCGAACAATATTCCCTCGCCTATTGTCGAAATTAAACTACAAATTGAAATGGCGCCTGACAGGTCGCTACTCGACCCGTTATCCGAGAATACCAACCATAGAGAAGCGACAAAACGTGTCGGTGCCTTTGATATTTAGGGTAACCAGTTCTGCTGACCTTGGGCAGACACGTATCCACAATATTGAACGGAGAAAGATATTTCGTCACACTAATGATGCGGTATAGACAGAAGTCCACATTATCGTCGCACATGCCCTGTGAAATCTTGTCTTGTCTTTGTCGCTTCTCTATGGTTGCTATTCTCGGCCGTTACTTTACGAATATGGAAGTGATACGTACGTGAAATTTCGACAGTTCGTTATAACCGAACTTCCACAAGCAAAAACTAATCAAAATAGGGTTCGCTATAGCCGATAGTTCGTTATAGCCGGGTTCGTTATAAACGAACAAAAAATACATACATTCTTATGGCGTTTTGGCCGGACCATAATTTTTGTTCGTAATAACCGGTGGTTCGTTATATGCGGGGGTCGTTATATCCGAAGTTGACTGTATATTGAAAGCAACAATATTCTTAGTGACTACCCAGCAGGCTTCAGAAATAAAAATTCATGTGAAAGTGCCATACAAACCGTGTTGTTTAACTGGAAAGGTGCTTTAGAGGAAGGAAACTTTATTGGTGTGGGTTTCTTGGATTTTAAACGTGCCTTCGAGACCATAAAGAACACTACTGTTGTACAAAATGGAAAAATATGGCTTTGGAAATTCCATTCTCAAATGGTTTAAAGACTACCTACCTGATCGGACCCAAGTAACAAAATATGGTGATATCTCGACTGCTAGAAAATCACCGTATGGCGTACCACACGGAACTGTGTTGGGGCCTACCCTTCTTCTCTTTTTATACTGTATATAAACGACATTGTCAAGGCTGTGGAAAAGTGTAGAATCCAATTATTTGCAGATGATACTGTGATATATGCTGTAGGTGATAGGATTGATGAAATAATACAGCCATTAAATGACGAGTTTAGTAATTTATTAGAATGGTTAAACAACAACTCTCTTAAACTAAATATCAATAAAACAAAAAGATTATAAAAAATAAAAATAGTAAACTTAATCTTCCAGCAAACATTGATGTTACAATTAATAATGAGATTATTGAAAGGGTATCTCACTATAAGTATCTGGGATGTGTAATAGATGAAAATCTGTCTTTTTCAGAGAATTACAAGGTTATTACAAATAAAATAGCAAAAAAAAGTAATGTATTAGGGCGCATGTCACGAGACTTAAGTTGTTGGACTAAGCTTACCATTTATAAAACAATTAGTGCATCACATCTGTATTTTTGTTCCACATTGCTATTTTTAATGAATAATTCTCAGATAGATTATCTGCAGAAAAAACAAAATAAGGCATTACGTGTGATTTTGGGATGTAATAAATATACTAGGATCAGTGATATGTTAACCTCAACGAATCTTTTAAGTGTAAGGCAAACCATAACATACCGGGTGCCCACGAGTTTACTGGCCAGCTCGTTATTTTGTTAAGAAATAATATTTCGATTTGAAATTTTGGGAACTCGTATGGTTGCTTTAGATGCAGATTTTGAGGGCTCGAACATCTGACTATCGTTTCCGGTTCAACCGGAAATACAGTCAACTTTGTTATTTTAAACGAAACACCATGTATATTTTTTAAAATTTGGATTCTACGCAAAATTTTAATTATAAAATATGTATCATACCCCCTACCTATCTTTAACAGTTTTCAAGAAAATGGCATTTGAAAATGTCGAAAGAGCCGCAAACTATACTGTTTTAACATAAAACAAATGAATATGCGAAAAGTTTAATATATTATTCTTACTTCTTTTTAGGAGCCTTGTATGCTTGTGTCATGACAATCTCACTTCCGGTGCAACCGGAAGTGCTACAAAATATGACATTCAGGCACAAATTACTTCAATAATTTCAATTGAACGACCTACTTTAAACTCTAAATTCTAATTTATCTGACTTTTCTCTATAATTTTTGTATACACCATCCCAGGTCTAAAGTTGATAGTTCTTGAGATATGGACAACCAAAAATTTAGATGCATTCCAAATTTCAATCTTTCTAATTTTATCTAGTCGGCTATGGAGATCATTTGTCGCTTGAACTGCTTCATGATCATAACCATGTCAATGTCCAATTATTTAATCAAGATGGCTATGAATACAAGACACTTGTCATATTTTCTGTTAATATCACCCCCAAAACCAATGAACAAGGGAATTTCAAAGAGTTCGTCTGAGAGAAAACGGTCAACACTTAATTTATGGCTAATTTCTTATTTTTTAAAATAAAACCTAATAAAATCATTACTTCAAGCACTCTGATATTATTAGTTATGTATTATGTGTATCCTTTCTACATTTTCTTAATGCAACAATTTTCAAACGCCATTTTCTTGAAAACTGTTAAAGATAGGTATGGGGTAGGTACCTATGATACATCTTTTATACTTGAATTTTACGTAGAATCCCAATTTTAAAAAATATACAGGGTGTTTCGTTTAAAATAACAAAGTTGAGTGTATTTACGGTTGAACCGGAAACGACAGTCGGATGTTTGAGCCATCAAAATGTGTATCTAAACTAACTATACGACTTCTCAAAATTTCAAATCGATATACGAGTATTATTTCTTAACAAAATAATGAGCTGCATTAAGAAAATGTAGAAAGGATAGAAATAATTAATAATATCAGAGTAGGTAGTGCTTGAAGTAATAATTTTGTTAGGTTTTTATTTTAAAAAATAAGAAATAAGCCATAAATTAAGTTTTCAAAGTGTTGGCCGTTTTCTCTCAGACGAACTCTTTGAAATTCCCTGAGCACGTTGTTTATTTGTTTTGGGGGTGATATTATTAACAGAAAATATGACAAGTGTCTTGTATTCATAGCCATCTTGATTAAATAATTGGAAATTGACATGGTTATGATCATGAAGCAGTTCAAGCGACAAATGATCTCTATAGCCGCCTAGATAAAATTAGAAAGATTGAAATTTGGAATTCATCTAAATTTTTGGCTGTCCATATCTCAAGAACTATCAACTTTAGATCTGGGATGGTGTATACAAAAATTATAGAGAAAAGTCAGATAAATTAGAATTTAGAGTTTAAAGTAGGTCGTTCAATTGAAATTATTGAAGTAATTTGTGCCTGAATGTCATATTTTGTAGCACTTCCGGTTGCACCGGAAGTGAGATTGTCATGGCACAAGGATACAAGGTCCCTAAAAAGAAGTAAGAATAAAATATTAAACGTTTCGCATATTCATTTGTTTTATGTTAAAACAGTAATAGTTTGCGGCTCTTTCGACATTTGCAAACGCCATTTTCTTGAAAACTGTTAAAGATAGGTATGGGGTATGATACATATTTTATAATTAGAATTTTACGTAGAATCCAAATATTAAAAAATATACAGGGTGTTTCGTTTAAAATAACAAAGTTGACTGTATTTCCGGTTGAACCGGAAACGATAGTCAGACGTTCGAGCACTCAAAATCTGCATCTAAAGCAACCATACGAGTTCCCAAAATTTCAAATCGAAATATTATTTCTTAACAAAATAACGAGCTGGCCAGTAAAGTCGTGGGCACCCGGTATAATATATGATATTTATATTTAAAATATTAAATAAGTTGATACCCGAACATCTTAATAACTGTAAATTTCTCAGAGATATACAAGACCATAATAAACATTCACAGAATAAATTTTATTTAAATAGGGTTACCACCACTTTTAGTCAGAATAATCTATTTTATAAAGGGTTAAAACAATATAACGAATTGCCTGAGAATGTTAGGGTTCCAAATAATTTGTTACAATTCAGAAAAGAGTGCAAAATTTATATTAGACAAAACATTGATATATAGTTTCTTAGTTCATGGATATTGTATTTTCTTCTTAAAGATTTTGTAGAGTTGCATTGAAAGTTTAAAGTTTAAATACATATGTATTTGTATATATGCTAGCCATTGTGCTATTAATAAAGAATATTATAATTATTATTATTATTATTATTATTATTATTATTATTATTATTATTAGTAAAGACAAAAAGAAGGTAAATCGGAAAATAGCATTAGAAGAGGTAAACACGGGTATTATCAAAAAAGTGACAGTGAAGAAGCGAAAGTTTGGGGCCTCGGACAGTGGAAATGAGCAAAAGTCTCTTTTAAGTTCAGAAGAATCAGATTACTGCCCTGAAGAACCAGAAAAAGACTTTGATCACTCCACAGAGGCCCTAACAAAGGGAGACTATGTTGTTGTTAAGTTTATTCCAGAAGGTAGTCAAAAAGTGGCTGATGTTCACTATGTTGGACAAATAGGAAACATAGAAAATGATATCCATTTTTCAGTAAATTTTATGACAAAAAGGACCGATTCTACAACGTTTTATTTACCAGAAACAGAAGATAGGTTACTAGTAAAACTTGAAAATATAATAATGCGTATACCACCGCCTATATTAGGAGGGGCGAGTTGTGCTATGTCACATATCGATGCTTAAGATGTGATACCTCGTATCTACAATTTTAGCGAAAATGAGTTATACACATCAAAAATTGCAGACAAATTTAGCGTATCGTTCTGGTGATATCTCGTAAATGTATTTTCAATGGTAGTGACACCTAGCATGTGCAAGCTGTAAATTATTCTGTGATACCTCGTATCTTCCCAGTTTGGCTTGTATTCGTGTCGAACGCGGATGTGTTCTGGTAAGTAAGAGTTTTTAAATAAAGATAATTTACTAATTATATAGTGACATTTATGTTTAGCTAAATGTAGTAATAATAAGTAAATATTATTTTTGAAATATTTTGTATACATTATTTTATTATCTTTATTTTCACTGAGATTTATTTACAGGTTTTGATGACGTGTAGATACGAGGTATCACATTCAATGAGTTTTTACAGCACGGTGCGTTTACGTGTTGTCTCAAACCAGTGATTACTTCGTTTTATTTGTATTGTAAAGATTTTTTTGTTTTATTTGCAGATAAATTCAAAAAATGGAAGCTAAAAAGAAGTATTTTACACGTACAGATAAAATATTTGAAAATCTACGCTCTTTAAATTCTAAAAACGAGGCAATTTCAACTAAAAATCAAAGAGATCTTGGCCATCTAGAAGAACAGCCCGTTAATTTGGAGAACTGTACGTGGTTTGATGAATTTGGATGCGAAATAATTGTTTCTCCTAACGAAATACAAAACAATGTGACCGTATTGCCGCTGCAAGCTGAAACTTGTTCATTACAACAAGCAAACAAAGAAAGTATCTATGAAGTTGAAATTGAAAACTCATTTAACTTGGAAGATTTACCAATTGAAGACCAGAATAAAATGTTGTCAGACAGCTACCTTCCATCAATAACACTTTTAAATGATTCCTGTATGGATGTGCTACAAAGTTGTGAAGACGATTTAGATTTGGACACAAAAAAAACTAAATTGCAGTCCAGTGATGCAAGTTATACCGAAAATAGTTCTTTGAGAACACAAGAGACAACCACTGGCACGCCAGAAAAAAACTCAATGTAAAAGTGATCAGAAAAGCGATGAGGAACAAAACCGTGAACAAGAGTTTGTTTTGGATAATCACTCTTCTCCTTCGGAAACTTTAGATGGTGAATCAGAAACCTTGGAAGACGAAACCATAGAAACAAGAAAAAGACGAAAAATAGCAAATAGCCACCTATGGTCAGATTTGAAAAATAAAAAGTTAAGAGAACAGGGAAAAGCATACATACATAGGTTGGAGTAGACCTGAAAATGCACCGGCTAAAAGAGGCACTCAGAGGGAAGAAAGAAAAATGGGGCCTCGATGCGACTCAAAAGTATGTCTTATATCTAAAGTTAGAAATTGTCAACATATTTTTGAAGAGACCAGAGCTGAGCTTTTTCGAAAATTTTGGTCCGAAATGAACTGGGACCAAAGAGAAATATACATTTCGTCCCTGGTAATAAAATCGGACATTGTAAGGTCCACTAAAGCCCCTGGTGCAGACTCGCGGCGTACTGGAAGCTTGAAATATACAATTAAGGATTTAAACGGACAAGTTTCCACAGTGTGCAAACAATTTTTTCTATCTACATTTGGTCTTAAAGAATGGACTGTCTCACAATGGGTCAAGAAATCCGAATCAGGCATACATCCATCTCGAGAGGCAATAAATGAAATAAATAGAAAGGAATCCAGAAACAAGAGACCAAAAAGTGAAGGCAATACTGCTAAAGAAATTCTTCAAGACTTTTTGGATTCTCTATCAAAATTACCATCACATTATTGTAGAAAGTCCTCTAATAAAATGTATGTTGAGCCTATTTATGGAGACTCTATGACTGCAATTTATAGAGAATACCAAAAGATCTGTTCTCAGAAGAATCCTGAAATAAAACCAGTTTGCAGATACACCTTTGATTACGTTATAAAAGAAAAGAACATCGCCTTTCAACAGCCAAAAAAGACAAATGTGACACGTGCTGTGCTTTTGAAGCTAAAAATTTGGATGAAGAAACTTACCAAAGACATATCAGTAGAAAGCAACTGGCTAGAGAAGAAAAAAATAAAGACAAACTAATGGCAGAACAGGGTGACGCTATTGTTTTAACTCAGGATGTTCAAGCTGTGACAGTGTGTCCTTATTTATTTATTTATTTCATCCACAATTTGATCAATTTACAGAGATATGTGCTTTGTCAGAGAAGAAAAGAAGAAGAGTATACATATAAAATACTTAGACTACAATAAAAATGATACAATAACACATTCATACAATGCACTCCCTCAGCGCCATTCACACACACATTAAAATACATTAGCAAATCAAAGAAATCACATACACACACATACACTTAAAATGTATAATTAAAATATTCTTGAAGAGAATAAAAACTGTTATTTAACAATACCCTTTTTAGTCTTATTTTAAAAATATTCCTACCAGCACTTTCCTTAATATATACAGGCAAGTGGTTGTACAGTTTAATAGGCATTACATAACTGCTATCCGCTGTGCAGGACAGACGGTGCTGAGGCAGTCTGAGAATATTTGGTGTTCTCAGGGAGTAGTCATGTGGCATGTCACCCGCGCTCTGAAATGTATGAAGATTATCTCTTACATAAAGAGCACACTGTAAAATATATATTGCTATTACAGTAAGAATGTTTAGATCTTTGAACAATTGACGACATGAGAAGTTCATTTTTTTAAATGTAATTGTTCTTATTATTTTTTTCTGAGAGATTAAAACTTCATTTATCCTTTTGCTGTTGCCCCAACACACCGTGCCATACGACAGTGTTGAGCCGACGTAGGCATAATAATAGGATAATAGTATCTGTTTACTAACATATGATCTTAGACGCCATAACACAAATGAGAAACGAGACATTTTAGTCAAGATATCATTGACTGTTTCATTCCATGAAAGTGTAGAGTCGAGTCTCAGACCCAAGAACCTCGTACTTTCTACCTGCCTCATCAATCCAGCTTTTGATCTTACAAGCAGGCTAAAGTTATATTCCTTTGTAGAGAACATCATAGCCTCACTCTTTGGTAGACTCAGCAAGAGCCTATTTTGATCACTAAATATTTGCATGTTCATAGCACACTGACTAGATTCACTACTTAACTGTTCCACATCCGGCGTCGCCACTATAGCGGATACATCGTCTGCAAACATTGTTAGACGCTCCACTTGGTTCACCTTACTGTCCATAATACTATTTACAAACACAAGAAATAAAGCGGTCCCACTTAAATAGGATGCTATCCAATCATAGGACTGTCCCCTCACTCCATAACAGTACAATTTAGATCTTAGTATCAAGTGGTCCACCAGCTCGAAAGCTCTTGTATAGTCAAAAAATAATCCTGCCGTTTGCTTTTTTTCATCCAGGTTTTTTATTATACTATTAATAGCTGACAAGATAGCGTCTTGTGTTGATCTCCCCGATCTAAAACCATACTGCCTAAAGAATAATAAGTTGTTTTTATTCAAAAAACTGACAAGTCTTTTATAGTAAGCCTTTTCATATATTTTAGAAAATACTGAGAGCACTGAGACAGCCCTATAGTTCTCCATCCTGGCGTTGTCCCCTTTTTTAAATATTGGAATGACAATGGACTGTTTTAGTTTGGCAGGGAATCAAACACACCTTCCGCAAATGATTGATTTATTAGACAGCTCAGGACAGGTGCCAGCTGGCAGGGAGCCCCAGCCAGCAGTGAACAGGGAACCCCATCAGCACCTGCTGAATCCTTTATTGCCACCTCCTTTATGATATTATATACTTCCTCTGGATCCACCGGGGATAGGAACAAGGACTCATTGGAAGTTTGTATTATCTCATGCACTGTTTCAGAATTAATCGAATTGGAAATTTGTTCTATGGAATTTAAAAAGTAATGATTAAATTTATTGGTTGCAACCTCACAAGAGTCAATCCTCCCGTTGTCCTCCCCAATGAACTCAAGAGGATACGATTCTTTTGTCTTTATATTAACCTCACTCTTTATTATTTGCCAAGCAGTTTTGGACTTATTATGAGAAGAATAATACAAGTCGTCATTAAAATATCGTTTTTTCTCTCTTATTGATTTTCTATGATTTTTTAGGCGTGTCTTATATTGATTACACAGTTCCTCAATATTACAAAGTTTTAGATTTCTATGCAAATGGCGAAGGCAGTTCCCTTCCTGAATTATATCATTTGTGATCCAAGATTTATTATTATTTCTTTCAAGACAGTTAAATTTCTTTAGTTCCAAGGGAAATGCCTTCTCAACTGCCCCCTCAAAAATATCCATAAATCTATCAAAACTCTGATTAGCGTCATCACCCAATATTACCCCACTCCATGTTTCACAGGATAATAGTTTATGAAATGTTACCAAGTTTGATTCTTTATTGAATCGTCTAAAGTATTTAAACCCCGTTGAACTGGACAGGGAGTGAGTAAATGAAAAAGTGATTTTTTGCATGTAGTGATCAGAAAAGCAAGTTTCAATGTTCGTAGTTTGTGTTAGGTCATTCTTAAAATTGCAAAAAATGTTGTCAATTTGTCATACTAGTGCCCTGCACTCTACTGAAATCGGTTATGCACGGTACCAAACCATAACTCAATAATGAGTTATTTATTTCCAATGCATTATGATCTTTCACACTCCTATCAAAGTTTATATTAAAGTCGCCACATATTACAGCCTTCTTATCATTCCTAAAGAAAATCTCCAAATATTGATTAAAAAATAAAATAAAATTTTTAACATCTGCTGAGGGAGCACGATAAAAACATGATAATAAAATACTTTGGTTCATGTGAAATAGTTCAACACAGGCATACTCAAACACTCCCTACACTTGGTCCACCGGTACAGTCAGTTTCTTGAAGGAAATATCACTGCGCAAGTAGATAGCTATACCTCCCCCGCGAGAGTCAGATCGACTGTAGCAATTAGCCAAAGTATATGAGTCCAGACTTAATATTTCTATCTCCTCCTTTGAGCACCACGTTTCTGTGATACATACTACTTCCGGGTAGTTCAGACTTTTAAGCAGCACTGACAATTCCACACTCTTATTTCTAAGACTTCTGATATTAAAATTACATACTCTAAAGAGCAAGAACCCCTGAGAGTATATTCTCAATGATCCGCCACTTCCTGTGAGCGTGACTGGATCCTCGGTCTCTCTAAAAAACGTGACACCAGGACTCCGCTCGGCCATGTATCACGCTTCCAAGCCTCTCGTAGGTTATTTTGATTGATTGTCACCTTCATGGACTTATATAAGTCAGGTTTCTTAGATTTATGATCTTCGCAAGGAAATTTGCCAGATAGAAACTCTTTTAGGTCATCTGGTTGGGTCTCTGGGCTTAGCCTTGTTACGTGGAATGAAACCATTTTAGGGATGCTACGTATGTTACCTGTTAATTTGTTGGGATCATTTTGTCCACCCAACAGAAAACGACGATTTCTTCTCTGTCTGGGTTTCTCCCATCCTTCATCGTCATCTTCAATGGCCAAGTTTTGGATTGATTGCAGTTTATTTGTGGTTTGTGCAGCCATTATTGCTGTATTAACTTGAGCTTTTGTAATGGCATTTCCGTCAGTGCTACCCAATTGCTGTTGTTTACTATTTGCTCTTACTTCAGTGTTTGAGGTCAAGCTGACGACCTTCTTTCCCGCAGCTGTAGCCCTATCCACCAAGTCAATAATGTTGCTCTCAGAAGTAGACTCGTCCCTTGCAGGGTTGCCAACAATTTAAATGCTTCTGCCTTATACTATAAAACCAAGTTGGTCTGGGACAATTTCACAGTTTTTAATATCGTTACCCATCATTGTTGTTGCTACTGGTTTAATGAGACAGAAGCAGATTTAACTGCTAACATGTTTGCCAGCTGCATTGTTGACTACATTTTAGATATGGAGGATTTATCCAAGCCTCTTATAATATGGAGTATTGGGTGCAGCTATCAAAACAAAAACTCTGTTCTCTCTAATGCCTCGTTAAGCTTAAGTGTGCACAAGAACATAACTATTCATCAAAAATATTTGGAACGCGGGCATACGCAAATGGAGGCAGACTCTGTGCATGCGCTTATTGAAAGAAACTTAAAGAACAAATCAATTTATTTACCAAGTGACTACCACAGAATTACAAAAGAAGCAAGAAAAAAAGAACCATATGAAGTAAGAAACATTAGTTTTGATTTTGTGAGACTATCTATTCATTTGCACAAAAATTTGATTTAATAAGGCCGGGTAGGCGTGTAAATGACCCAACAGTTAATGACATTAAAGTAATAAAGTATACACCGGATGGAAATATTCAAGTTAAAATAGACTTTTCTGGAGAGTTTCAAGATCTTCCTGGACGAAAAAAAGATAAACCTGTAGCCGACTTGATGACATTTGCTCAATTACGCAGAGCACCTATAAAAATCAAAAAACAAAAATGGGACCATCTTCAGCAATTGAAGGCTGTGATACCAAAAGACTGTCATTCGTTTTACGATAATTTGCCGCATTTAGAATAATACTTTTTTAGTTCTTTAATATTTTTCAATATTCTTTGTTTGTATTAAAACCTTCTGTGCTTTGTTTAACTTATTCAAAGTAATTTTTCAGTACCTACTTACCAAAGTTACGAATACTAGTTCCTGTTTCAGGTATAGAAATAACGTTTTAAGTTTTTTGAAAACACGTGTTCAATGTTTTTATTTTATTTTAGTGTGTTTCATTTAGATTTTTTGGCAGTAAAGTGTTCAAAACAGTCATCTGAAAAATCACCTCTTAAATATGTTCAGTCTATACAAGTAAACAGAGAGATAAATATGGAGTTCTTTCATCCAGTGAGTCCGGAGGAGATTGTTGACATAGTTGATGACATGAAAAACTCATCATCGCAGGATATGTTCGGCATTAGCAATTCTTTAATGAAATTTGTAATAGAGCCTATTTTGGAGCCACTCGTTTATATTACTAATCACTGTTTTGAGACTGGCCGGTACCCTGAATCAATTAAATGCTCTAAGGTCATACCAATTCATAAGAAGGGTCCCACTGATGACGCCTCTAATTACCGCCCCATTTCCCTTACACCCATTGTCTCGAAAATAATCGAATCTGCTATAAAAAGGCGAATACTCTCATACTTCCAACTGTATGATCTATTTGTAGATTCGCAGTTTGGTTTTCGACCGGGTTCGTCAACAACTCTGGCTCTGGTTGATGTAATGAATACACTGAACACTGCATTGGAGGAGGGTAAGCTTGCCTCGGTCACATTATGTGACTTGAGCAAAGCTTTTGATTGTGTTGTACACGATTATCTCCTACAGAAATTGGAACATTACCATATCATGGGAAAAGCTTTGTCTTTGATAAAGTCCTATCTGTCTGATCGCTACCAATTTGTTGAATTGGATGGTCGAAGATCATCACTGAGATCTATGAAGTGTGGCATCCCCCAAGGTTCTATCTTGGGACCTATGTTGTTTATAATATATGCTAATGATCTCCCTTATAATCTCTCAAATTGTAGAGCCTGTCTCTTTGCTGACGATACTACTCTGATTTCAACGTCTGATAATCCAGTTCTGCTGGACTTGACGACTCGGAGTGCTATACTTTCGGCGGAGAGATGGTTCTCAAGTAATAAACTCAAACTGAATGAAGACAAGACACAACACCTGACAGTTTCTCTAAAGCCTGATACTTTACCTACGGGACCAGTAAAGCTACTTGGCTTTTACATAGACTTCAAACTCACTTGGTCATCTCACCTAGAACATATCTCAAAAAGACTATCTTCCAGCTTATATCTCATGAGACAACTAAAAAATACAGTCTCGGCCGAGATGGTACGCATGGCATATTTTGCATTCTTCCAGACTCATTTGCAATATGGTATATTAGTATGGGGCCACTGTGGCAATCAGCTCTCCATTTTTAGAATGCAGAAAGCAGCTGTCCGAGCAATAGCAGGAGTAAGCTGCAGAACCCATTGCAAACCCTTGTTTGTGATAAATAAAATACTTACTATTACCTCCCTCTATATTCTGGAATCCCTCATGTATGTAAAAGCTAACATACACAAATTTAATGCACATTCAGACACTCATTGTTACCCAACTCGCCACAATAACAATAACTTCAGATAGAAAATAAGAACTATGATGTCATATGTCTTTGTGAACATTGGTTATCAACACCAGCCATTGAGAACTATGGATTGCCTAACTATGGCTTAACAAGCTACTTTTGCCGCTCAGACGCAGAAGGAGGAGGTGTGCTTATTTATACCAAATACAACCTAAATGCCAAGAAAATAATGGCCATAGACAGCTTCTCGCTAGAAAAACACTGTGAAGTGACCGCAGTTGAAATAAGAAATCCAAATATCGTCATTTTGTGTGTGTACAGATCACCAAATGGTCAGCTGGACTCATTCTTTGAATACTTTACAAAAACTCTTGATTTTCTGTCACATCAGAATAAGCCTATATTTATATATGGTGACTTTAACTTAGATATACTTTCAGGTGAGCTGGGTTCGGTCGAGTTTTCCCACTTAATCAGTTCATATGGGTTTAAATTCTTGGTACATGAGGCAACTAGAATATCTAAAATTAGCAAAAATAGCTGTCTCGATAACTGTATAACTAACAGTCTGGATGACTGTAAATATCACCTGTGGGACACTTATATGTCGGATCACATGGCAATATCAAACACTTATAATAATTGCACAGGTAAAAGAACAAATAACAACACTTCTAACATTCAATATAGGCCTTATTGTAAAGAGAATGTGGCTTATTGTGTGCGTACTTTGCAGAATACTGAATGGTCTTCACTTTTATCCGAGTCATACGATGTTGACACATCATTTAATATCTTTTTGGAACATCTTCTAACTATTATGGATGAATGTTTCCCAAGAAAAACTAAAACTATTCATAATAGAAATAAAAACAACAACTGGTTTAATAACGAATTAAAAATTTATAGAGATAACCTAAATTTTTTAACCACTTTTAACAGGCAAAGTAGGAACATTGATATCTCTGACTTAATAAATAAACTAAAAAAAGACTATAAAAACAAAATAAGTAAAACAAAAAATAGATTTTACTCGGACAGAATATTGGGTAGTGTCAATAAACCTAAGGCAGTGTGGAATATTATTAATGACACCAAAAGCAAGACAAAAAAAAATTCAGAATCTAACATTACACCAGAGGAATTTAACACCTTTTTTGTTAATATTTCTGACAATATTACAGCCACCCTACAAAAAACAGGACAAGACCCTTCAAGCGTGACTTCTAGGTATATACACAATAACTTTACTCTTTTCTTAGATCCGGTGGATCCGGCAGAGATAGGCGACATAATTAGGGGTATGAGTAATAGCTCAGCTAAAGATATATTCGGGTTAAGCAACAAGATTTTAAAACAAATTAGTGAGGGTATAGTTTTGCCACTTTCAATTATTATTAATAAATGTTTTGGTTCAGGTGTTTTTCCCAAAAAACTAAAAGCAAGCAGGGTAACTCCTATATTTAAAAGGAAGGGTGACGAGAATGATCCTAGCAATCATCGTCCTATCTCGATAGCCCCTGTCTTATCGAAACCAATAGAAATAAGTTTAAATAATAGATTAATACGTTTTTTAGAGAGGGGCGACTTGCTTTCCCCAAGTCAATTCGGGTTTAGAAAGAAGATGTCAACTACTGATGCGTTGAGTGGGTTGGTGGGGCACGTGGTCGGATGCTTCGAGAGGGGTGAGTCTGTATCTGCAGTATTTTGCGACCTCTCGAAGGCATTCGACTGTGTGTCGCATCGGATCCTGCTTGATAAGCTGATTTGTTATGGCATAAGGGGCAACTCTTTATGTCTTGTGCAGTCATTCCTCTCTGATCGCACACAGGTTGTTGACTGTGGGAGGAGGGTTTCCTCGGCTTCTCCCGTCACAGCAGGAGTACCACAGGGGTCAATTCTTGGCCCGCTTTTGTTCATCTTATATGTTAACGAACTGCCGGTTGTTTTTTCCGAGGTTAGGTCTATTCAGTATGCGGATGACACAACCTTACTTGATCATCACACTAATACCACCCAGCTTCAGACTACAACAGACTTGACACTACAAAAACTTCACGGTTGGTTTGCAGACAATAATTTATGCCTTAATCTTGACAAGACAGAACTAGTTACCTTTTCCCTAAAAGAACGAGAAGAGAATAAAAACGTTAAATTTCTTGGTATCTTTTTAGATAACAGACTATCCTGGAAAAATCATATCAACCAACTGACAAATAAGCTAGCATCTGTACTCTTTTTGCTGCGTAGAATTGCTCAGGTGACTCCGATTGAGGTGTCTAGAACTGCATACATGGGTTTTTTCCAATCGAAAATATCTTATGGGCTCATTTTTTGGGGAAACTCAACGGAATGGCACCGGGTGTTTAAAATGCAAAAGACCGCGCTCAGAATAATAGGTAAAAAGAAACCTACAGATAGTTGTAGACCACTATTTAAGGAATTTAAAATACTAACCATGCCTGGTCTATATATTTACCACTGCCTAACGTTTGTTAAAACACGGGAGGCTAATTTCATAACAATCAATAGTCGACATGAATACAGCACCCGATACGGTGAAAACCTATTAATGCCTCAACATCGGCTTACCTTAACCCAGAAAGGCTATAATAATGTCGCTATTAAACTATACAACTGCCTACCAGTTAATTTAAAAACCACCTCGGTCAATACATTTAAGCATCGGGTTAAACAGCTGATTTTGGAGATCTGTCCATACACTCTTGAAGAGTTTATTGTTGGTCTAGCTATGTATAATGTTTGATTATTTTTATATGTTATATGTATCTCAGTGTCAATGAATTATATTTGTATAATCATTTATAAGTGTCCTTGTGGAAACCATATTTTGTCAATATTTTATATATATTTTATTTTATTTATATTTTATTTACCTAACACTGAAATTTGTTTGACGATGCTAAACATTTACTCAAATGTACTTAAGCAAATAAAGCATTATTATTATTATTGACCTAAATTATCTAAGACTAACGAAATCCATGAATGGAGTTAATTTCTATGGACCTAAGTTCTACAATAAATTACCAATACAAATAAGGAACCTAGAAATGAAAAAATTTAAAAGTAAGGTCCAGAAATTTTTGATTGCTAAAGCCTACTATCAAGTATCCGAGTTCTTTGAGGACAACATAACTAATGATTTTTAATATGTTTACTTTTCTCAGCTGTTGTCAATTTCTTTTTGTTTAGTACCGACATTATAATATTGTCCTTTATGTGTATTGTATGTTACTTGCATTGTATTTGTTGCTAAAATGTATTTTTAAATATTTTATTTATTTATTTATTTATTTATTTAAAATTCATTTAGTTTACAAAACTGGTATATACAGTGTCAAAACAATAATATTAGTCCAATGAAACATTACTGCACCTAGGTATGCAATACCTGTATGTGCAAAATAATCAGCGACAGGATACAAAGTAAAAAAATATCAATACTAATACTAGGAAAAATCAATACAAAAAAGTAATATGCAAATTACAACACACACACATACCAAAAATGGACACACACACTCACACACCTACACAGACACATACACCATATCACACACACACACAGACACACACACCTACACACACACACTATAGACAGAAGACAGAAAAATAGGAGAATTAGAGCTAGACTTGAAATTCAGAGCTGCCAAAGAAATTAAACAGTATTCAAGTACCATTTCGTGAGTATTTATTTGTCTATTTGCCATTAAACAATCGAAGGAACTGATCAAGATTTTCATGAACATAAGTCTTGATCCTGGTTTTAAAGTTTAAATTAGATGTTGCTTTTCTTAAGTTCAGAGGTAGGAAATTATAGCATTTGGGTGCCAGATAATTAATAAATCTTTGATTAATATTACGTTTACTAGACGGAAATGTCAACAACTGATTTCTTTGGCTTCTGGAATTATAGGGATTGCTCACAATGACTTTCTTGGTATCCTTATACACAAATATACAGGCCATTATTACATATAAAGATCGAATATTCGCTATGTCTTTGGTGTATAATAGATTTGTTGGGTAAAGCCTGGGCTTTTTATAAATTACACGAAGTATACCATTTTGGGTTACGTTTAATGACTCTAAAGCGCCATTGTAGAGACCACCCCATATTAATAGGCCGTATCTAACGATCTGCTCAAACAGGGACTTATAAACCATTATCATCGCTCTGTGACTTAAGATTTCTCTTAGGAGATAAAATTTATGAATAAGGTATCTTGTTTTACTGCATAAATATGAAATATGGGTTTCCCATTTTAAATGATTGTCAATCATGATGCCAAGGTATTTCGTGGTTTGTACTTCTTTAATAGGGGAATCAAACAAATCTATTTCAATTTCCGAAAAATCCGGTCTTTTTGCTTCAGTAATAGAGAAAGCCATGTAATTTGTTTTATCTATGTTCAAAGATAGTTTAAATGAATCGAAAAAATTCTTTACTTTTATTAGTGAAGCGACCATTTTTTCTTTGGCTTCAGCCCAAGTTCGGGCAACAAACAGTAGGGCCGAATCATCAGCGTAAGCAATAACGGTGCCGTCAATGTTTTGGTGGAACACAGAATTAATATATACATTGAACAGAATGGGCCCCAGAACCGTGCCCTGCGGTACCCCAATCTGAACAATCCCCGGCTCACTGAGAGCGTTACCAACCCTAACGTGTTGGGTACGTTCCGAAAGATAATCACGGCAAATGTCCAACACAATACCCCTCACGCCATACCTCTCCAGAACTTGAAGAAGTATGTCGTGGGATACCGTGTCAAACGCCTTGGCAAGGTCCAGAAACACCGCAGCACAAACATTACCGCGATCCAGACCCTCAGTAACCTTACCGATCAGTGCATACAAGGCATCCGTTGTGCACATCCCCTCCCTAAATCCAAACTGACTTGAACTAATAGTATTACTCATTTCAAAGAATTGAGTCAGTCGATTTTTAAGGCTTTTTTCAAAAATTTTGCCCAGATTTGATATCACACTGATAGGGCGATAATTACCCGGTGATGTCTTGCTTCCAGATTTATGTATTGGGATCACGACCGAGGTTTTAAATTTACTAGGCACTATTCCAGTTTTAAAGATTAAGTTTATTATATGTTTTAGAGGTTCTATCAGATATGGATGTAATGACTTTATAACTTGAGATGAGATTTCATCAAGCCCGGGGGCACAATTGTTTTTTAAACTGTTAATGTATTGAGTTACTTCAGCCGAGGTCACAGGTCTTAAGTACATAGAATGATTGGACTGATACGACATTCTGAATGGCTCTGCAGGCTCTTTGATTTTATTTGACATTCTTTTCCCTATATTAATAAAATAGTCATTAAAACAATTAGCAATATCTTTCGAATCTGTCAAGACTTGATTATTTTCGGATTCGATTTGCGGTGGCAAAACATTTTTTTTTTGCGTCTCGTTAGTGGCCTCGGATATTAATTTATAAATTTTTTTTATATCATTACCAGCGTCTTGAATCTTTTCCTTGTAATATGAACTCTTTGTCTGTGTTATTAATTTATTTAAATTATTACGATATTCTTTGTACAGCTGAACTTCTTGGGGGCTAGAATTTAGGGTTAGTTTTTTTTCATTTTATCGCGTGTTTTTATTGAGTTAATGATTCCATACGTGATCCAGGGTTTTATTTTTTTTATTCCACCACCAAGCTGTACAGTTACTTTTGACCCATTGACAATTGTGTTAAGTTTATTAATCAAAGAATCTGCAGCACTCTCAGAACTTTCTATCGCAAGGATCGAGGTCCAATCAACCTGTGAAGCAAGCTGTTTAATTATATTATAGTCAATTTTAACAATAACAGGCTTATCGGTTTGTGACTGTTCATACTTTCCCTCAAGGTCAGAAATGTCCAACAAAATAGGGAAGTGGTCTGTTAACTCGTGATTGATAATATATGGATTAAAGCCTGTACGCCTAGTTTTTATTTTCCTTCTCAAAAAAATATGATCAAGACAGGTTCCAGAGTCTGGACGCGTCACTTCTCGAAACATAGGTTCAAAGCCGTGAGTAGCCATAATCGTTAGATAGGCATTTACATCTTTATCATTCGCGGACAAAAGATTAATATTTATATCTCCCATAAAGATGTCTATATCACAGATGTATTCGTTAGAAAGACATGTATCTAGTTCGTCCAGAAAATCTGTAACGCTAGACGAGGGAGACCTATAAACTGCGAAAATTCTGTAAGTAGAACATTTTAGTCCAAATTCCACTTTGGTGACACTAACCCCTGAACTATGCAACTTAAAGGTGTCAATCATAACACCACCACAGTCCTTAGTATAAACCAAAAGACCATCATATGAGTTATAACTGCCCTTGTCGTAATATAAGTCAAAAACCGGAATGCCAAATTGATGAAAGTTATAGAGGTTATGACATTCAGACAGGATTACAACATTACAGTTAGAAAGATTATATGTTTGCAAAAAGATAAAAAGTTTGTCAAGGTTTGTCTTTACTCCTCTTATGTTAAGATGGAGAATATTAAAAGATTTACCACAGTCCACAGAGTGATGAAGCTCATCTGGATCCACCAGCACAGTTCTTGGGTTGCTCGGATTAATGCTGTCCAGGATTGCAGACACATTGTCCATCAGTTATCGAGGCCGTAATCAGTTTTAGATTTTAGGAGCTGAATCTGATATTGAAGACTTGGACAATCCAGACCTGACGCTTCGTGATCTACGTTGTAGTGGGTATGATAACGCCTATTTGCAAAAACACAGTTGTTGCATTTAAGGATATTACTCCTGCAATACTTTTTCTCGTGCACGTCACCGCATTTAGAGCATATCTGAGGATTTGTACAATTTGTACTCTTATGGTGAAATTGTTGACAGTTATAGCATCTAAGTATATTACAATCTTCATAGACGGGGTATCTTTCCCAGCTAATATTTATCTTTTTACTGCACATTAGTGTTTTAAAAGCCTCTGGTGAGCACTCAGCATATATTGTTTTAGTTGTGTTATTTCTGTTAGGTTTTATATATTGCACCTTGAAGTCATTTTCACTAATGTTATTGTTCTGGCTCACCACCGATGCCTCTATCTGAGTGCTGCTAAAGTCTTTGTCAAATCCAGGAATCTTTACTTTCGGCCTTCTTAACTTTGTTTCAAATATTTCATATTTTCTTTGAAGTGTTTCTTTGGCCTTGTTCATTATTTTATCACTATCAGACTTGGATGCACATTTTATTATAACTTTGCCATCAGGTCTTTCCTTCTGACCTTTAACCCCAATCCCCAATTCCTCTAGACTAATGGCTTTTTCGATATCCATTCTTGTAACATTTGACTGTTGCTGAAGTTTTGGTTTAATTACAACACTTGGCAGGTTATGGGTATAATTCGGCATGGGATTTGGTTTTTGTTGACTGCTGCACATAGAGGCATAGCTTTTTTGTTGGGATCCGATTGTCTGGAGACATTGTTGTATTGATTCTTCCACTTTCTTTTCTAACGAAGCACTTACACTATTTAAACTTATCTCTTCCACTTTTTTGACGATTTCCATTTCAATTTCATTGGACTTCTGGAGGCTATTTTTTATAGAATTAATATTATTCTTAACTAAGTTTGTATATATGTATCTACCTTTATATACTACTCCTAACTGCTATTACTGTTGACGAGTGTAAACAAAGCGTAATTTTGTAATAACACAATAAAGATACTTTACTTTACTTTACATCGTATTTTTATTTCATGATTTTTTTAATGTTTACGGACAACTCGTATGTGCATTAAAAAAATACAAAACACGATTAGCCGCTTTTATTAAATTTTAACCTTATTTAAAAGTGCTACCTATTAATGAAACAACTTTTAAGGAGCATTATTAAAATAATTAGGTTTTTATTCAGTTTTAAGTCCCTCCTGAAAAAATGAAGTTTTGCAGATACGAGATATCACATCTTAAGCGTCGATATGGCATTTGAAATATGTGCCTGAAGTTAGCTTCAGATTCAGATTTACTTTTTCCAACGAGTTTGGAAAATATAGAAAAAAAAATTAATAATTTTTCAAGTTTTTTTTTATGATAGTAGCTTGCAAAAATTACAAGATGACACAGGGTATAACTATAAATCACATTTGGCTTATTATTATTGACTATGAAAAAAAAGTACTAAGTATACTCAAATATTCCACTGCGTTGACCCAAACCTACCACTATGTGGGATAAATGGGTCAGTCATCAGCATGACTCATTTTACAGGGTAACAGATTAACGGCCATAAATTATCCTCTTAAATGTTTTCTGGTCTTTAATGAACTTTAATCATATATGATTTTGCTGCTAAAAAAAAAGTTAAAACAGCAGAATTAAATTTAAAAAAAAAATGACCCAAAGGTCCCGTCTTTTCCGTTTCTTTTTCAAAAATCGTGTTTTTTTGACGTTTTTTTTTTCACAAAATGATACTTAAATATGCAAGATTTTAGAGGGAAATAATAAAAAACCGATATGAAATTACATTTTTAAGGATAAAGTAAATAATATGCAATAAATACGCCAATACATATTTGCCTATAAAAAAAACCGAAGTATATTTAAAAGAAAAATGAACTAAAACCACTTTTTTATGAACAGGAACACAAGAACAGCTAAAACGCATAAGACTAGTAATAGTAATATGATAAAAAAATAATATTACTAAAAATAGGAACAATGACTATTAATAAAAAAGTTATTGTGTAGTGTTGTGTTGCCTATCCTAATGAAGTCATAAAAATAGAAAATGAATTAGGTAAGTACTATGTACCATCTAAAAACTTCTTAATTCGTTTTTAAATAGGAAGATAAAATATATTTTATTACCTATATCAACACTAATAAAAAACTCAAAGCAGATCACCTGTTTGCATTGCACACTAGAGGTTTGTTCTTTTGTGCTGCACCAAACTGCACTAATCTGCACTTTTTTTTATTCGTGGAAGATACCCAGAAGCAAAAAATCAGTGCAGATTAGTGCAGTTTCATGCAACACAAAAGAACAAACCATTCTGTTTATAACAGGTCCTACACGATCATTATGACTGTCAATATTTCACAAAAGCAATACTGTCAGTATTATAAAAATATCAAATTTTTCGAATAATCTTCAATACTTTACTTCATTCCATCATTTTACTCCGTACATGATCAACAATACTGACGATATTAGCTGTTTTAGGATTGCATAAAGCACACTGTAGTATCGCCAATGGCGAGTCGGCTAAAGCCGGCGCCACACATGCGGCTTTCGGCGAAAGGCGAGCGGTTATCCGCATGTGTGTACCTAATCGGCGTTCATCGCTCGCCATTCCCGTTTCGTATCGGTAAATTGGCGCAAAAAAGCCACTCGACGAAAGCCGAATTATGCCTTTCGCCGAAAGCCGCATGTATGGCGCCGGCTTTAAGAGATACCGGATCGCTTTCTGGCGTGTTTTTTAAATGATGACTTCTTGAAAAAAAAGCATAGAATGTTTTTTTTCCATAGAAAAACAAGTTTTTTCAGTTAAAAAAGTTTTTTTTTTCAGGTGGTAAAAAGTTTTTTACATCACTAACAATCTTATTTATTTTCACCCTTCATAGTTATCACTTACCTGACTGGTTGCCCTAGAGCTTGCAATTTAAGGGCTGTTGCAATAGAATAAATAGCTACTTCTGGCTTTCTTTCAGTTGTAGGTAAAGGTATGGCATTAGTAACATTTTGTTGGGGAATCTGAGGTAAAGGAATTTCATCAACAGTAACACTTTGAGCGCTTTTAACCGAATCATAAAATGCTACTAGCTGGGCTCTCTTCCCTTCATATTCTGCTTGTCTCTTTTTAAGTTCTGCCCATTTCTCTGGATCATCTTTATGATACATACTCATTACTCGCTCCAAAGTATCTCTTAACTTTTTCCTTTTATCTTTTAAAACCTTTTCATTTAGAGGCGAAGGCTGATTTACATTGTATTCCATTTGGTCAATTTTTTCCATTTCTTCAAGAATTTGTTGTGGATCTTTGCCTTTAAGCACAGCAGCTCTTACCATCTGCCTCTGTTTTTTATTTTTCTTAAGTTCCTGCTTTCTAGCTTCTTTTCCTACAAACACGTTCCCAATTTAAAGTGGGGTTCTTATAAACCTCAAGAAAAGAGACTTGCTAAGTGAAAATGTGTAGTAGTAAAACTGTGATTATAAAAATACTCACTCGCTTGATCAGTGGGATTCATGTATTTACCACTTTTAGTGGTATTTATTGATCTTCGTCCCATTTTCACTTGCTTTTTAAAAAGTTTCAGCAATTTTTGTTAGGCTTCTACACTTGTAGGTCTAAGGTTATAATCTAGCTGTCAAAACAAACTGTCATTAATCTCTTCTACTTTTTTGGCAATGCTTTTCTTGGATCAATTCCCAGCCATACCCTATTATTTTCTTTGTCACCAGCGACCCACCGTCGCGGCCTGGAGATGGTCTGGCTCGCCAAATATTACAATTAGAGAGATTATTCTTATGCAACGCCTCTGAACTGCGAAAATAGAGTTGATACAAAATACTAGGAACGCGTATTTTGTAACAGGTATGACCGCATAACGGGTAGGTACAGGTAACAGGTATCGATTTTACCAAAAATACTAGGGGCGTATTTAAATACTCATGTATGCGAACGCGATATTTGGCCTCGATGGAGTATCGGGTCGGAGTCACGCGTCGGCCGTTCAGTAGAGGAAATACGTGTAAAGTATTATTTACGTAAAATACTCTTGGTTTAAGCAGCCGAGCAGCGAGCGCCGCCGCACACTGTACCCTAGTATACGAAATGCGTGCCCAAAACTAAATTGTAAAAATACGGGTAAATAATAAAACGCGTTGAAACTTGCCAAACTATTGATTATGTCTTAGTTGTTGTTGTTAGTGGAATCTGCATTACGGTTATCAGTTTGTAAATATTTATTCATAAAGTTGAAAGTTTTTATTCTTGCTGAATTTTTGCTTTCCTTCCTTTTGTAATGTGATTGGTATAGTAACTATTATTTTGATAGAAGTGTAATTGAAAGTTAGCGATGTGTGATAACCAATGTAAGTACGAATCGGAATCTATAGTGATACCGTCATTTATGGGTCAGTAATTTAAATATTTACATGCAGTTCATTTTTATACACAAACAAAAAATATAGGGTAATATTTTAAAATTGCGCAAATCGCTTTTAGGTTTTGTTGTGCCAATAAGTATATTTACTATTAGGTACCTCAAAAGTAAAGCCAGAAGTGAAAGCGAGTTGCGCGATTTTCAAATATTGTAAATTTTTTGTATCAAGTACACTAATTTAGATAATAGGATTAACCTAAAGCCGGTTTGGTATTACGTTTTTGAACAAGAATACCATGGTAAATAACAATAAAAGTGTTTTAACACTTAACATGTTTATATTTATATATATTTAGGCCAATCAACTGGTTTTTATTATAGTCTACGACTCCCCTTTTTATTAACTTTGGACACACTGTAAACAGGTTTGCATAGTATAATAAATTAGTTTAAAGAAACGCACTTTATTTTTCAGATTTGTCTCCCAAAGTCCGAAATAAAAGAAGGGCTCTGGTAGACGTTTTTTTCGGCACTAAATACAAAGCATTTGGTAGCAAATTTGACGGTTAATAGATTTTATTATTATTCAAACTTCTTGTCCGACGCAATTACGTATAATTCTATTATTATTATTATTATCAATATTTATTTCTTTATAATAAAATTGCACAGAGTGTCCAAACGATGTGTTTAGCCTTTTTTAATGGTGTTGTGTCGTCACACTTTTTGAGTCACACTGTATGCAGCAAAGTAATTTTAAATTGTAGAGCTAAGCTGTCCCTCCAAATTTTAAATAAGAAACTGTTTTCTATTTGCCATCGTTTCAGCGCTATAGTTCCTCTACACATCGTTGGGACACTCTGTATATTAATAATAGTTGTTAAATTTATTTTCTGTGCGTAAAAATACTCTTTAGTTTATAGAAATTGATGAAACTGCCAATTAAAATAAATACTGACTTTTGGGCAACCACTCTATATAGCTTGCCCCAGTGTGCGCCGGTCCCGATATCTGCCGCGGTGTTTGGAGTATTTTCAGTATTTTGATATTTGGTATAAAATAATAGGTACGATTATTTATACGTATTTCTCTGTCACGCTGTTCAACTGTTATTTTCTAATTCTGATATTTTCCCCGAAAGGGCGATTCTGCACAGAAGATATCAAGTACAGAATAAATTATTTTAATACTTATATTAGTATATATAGCCGGCAAAGAGCATGAAATAAATTAATTTGATTATTTAAGAGCAGTAAATAATTTATTTTGTTACTTAATAATCTTTTTAGTTGCATAATATGTGCAATAAAATTTTCTGTTGTAATCAAATTCATGTCTTTTGAAATAAACGTATTTTTAATTTAAACAACAAAAAGGATGGTAACGTAATAACTAGTTTTATTTAGGTAGTACAAGCCAAAGTTGATCGTTTTTTATTTTTATGTGGGAAACGTGGTCTTAATGTTTTGATATTTTTATAATATTTAAATTGCTTATTGTTATACGTAACAACATATTAGTAATATTCCTTTCAGGTGTCTGACGCCCCGGAGCGACTCGCCCCGGAGTCACTCGACACCATTCCGAAAGGAACAATTGACAAGTTTGACATTAGGCTCAAGTGATAGGAGCGGCTAGAACTGCAAACAATCCGACGTTGCCACATGTGCGATAGCTCAAAGGTTTTAAAATAACGGTATTTTTTCTTCTGTCATTCATACTAGAGTCTAGGGCCTAGGGAATGGGCAGAGGAAGGAACAATAGTGGATTTTGAAAACCGATCCCTCTTCGCTTGCAAGGACAGAGACTGGTCAGGGCCCCTAACCAGGTGCTAACCCTGTTCCGACCTTAGGGTGCCCTCCGATCCACCGTTCACTAGATTTTCTGGACAACAAAACATAATTTTTAGGTTAAGGTACCTAGACACGATTAATTTTTTGCTCGGGACCTTTAAAAAAAGAGAAAACAAAATTTTTATCGAGGAAGGAGTGCTAACCCGTTTCCAATACACCTTTTAGAGCCGATTTCTTAATTTTTTATAATATTTTAAGTGACAAAAATAAAAAAAAGAAGCGGCCGAGCACGGATTCGAACCAAGACGTCTGGGTCAATAAGCGGACTCTATACCACTGCACTACGTGGCTGATCTACCAGTAAAGGAAATAAAAGTTTACCGGTGCAAGACAAGGAAAACCGAAAATGGCAACGTCGGATTGTTTGCAGTTCTAGCCGCTCCTCAAGTCATAGGTCGAGTTCACTGGTCATAGGTGATGCATGAGAGTTAGAACGGTTCAGGTGCTTGATGCACAAGTTGAATGGAACAACTGTATGCTGGTCTGGAGCTGTACGGGAGCTCCTCCTTGGGGTGAAAGGAAAATACTTAATGATACATCGTGTATGATACCAAACCGTGTGAAATTCGTCCGGGTTCGCGCATGACGTCACGCTGTGTCCTATTTTTGAAATTTATAACGCGCAATATAGAGATCACGTTAGTTATAGGCGATTTTATATAAATTTTATTGGCAATATACTCTGCCTTTTGCTTATAATACAAATTTTATTGTATATGATTTAAAATAATCATACAAATAAAGGGATAAATACATACATTGATTACATTGATTGATTGATTGTCCACATCACAATCATACACAGCACACCTCATTTTTACTTTTAAACTCCTAAAAGTAATATAAAAACAGCAAAAAATAGTTGAAAACACAACACTATATTAAAAAAGACGTGTTTCGTTTACAAAATATCGCGGAATGGTCACGGCGTGACGCGAAAGGCCATGCCAACCTGCACAGGTATCATATCTTTTATTTGTATCATGGGTTAATGTCAGAGGCGGCTGGTGAAATTTCAAAGTTGTATATCTCTGTTCCTACTTACAGGACCCGTACCAAATTTAGGGGTGTGAGCCCACTGAGAATATTTTGATAAAGAAAAAAATGTGGAATTTGCAAAAAAAGTTGAGTTTTTGCTGAGCCTTCCCTGGGAAAAAATTTAAAACCTTTAGCAGAGAGTAGATAGAATAAGAGAAACACTGGCGTGCACGAATTTGGGGCCTGCCGGGGAGACCGGCTCGGCCTGAGCCGGTCTCCCTTGCGATATTTTAGTGGATTCGCTGGTCTGTGGTTTCATACTTTGCTCACAGATGTCGATGTTGTTTGTCCATTATTGCCAGATGGTTATGATTTATATTTTGTGTTTTGTTGTAACACCCACCACTGATTCCTTTCTCTCTTTTTCTTATCTTGTTGGCGGGTGAGCGGTAACCCAGGAATACAGCTGGCGGTGACAAGAAAAACTTTTGCGTGGAGTCCGGAAGAGCCCCGTGTCAACTGCTGTTAAACCACCTATTAATTTACCTAATCCCTTATCTAGCCTTGCAATAGACGTCTTAATGACTTATTACTTACTGCAGAGGTTCTTGCACTAAACCCGATTTTTAATGAAATTTTGACTTTTATTTGTATATTCTAACTAATTTCTATGTTTTCCTGTTCCCTAACAGTAAACGCAAAATTCTGGATCAATTACACTTTTATTACCACAAATTACGGTTGGGAGCCACCCAAAAATTTACACTTTTCACAATTTTCTCAAAATGCACAATAATTTTCCAATAATTCTAGACAATCTCTTTCATTTTCAAGCGCCCTTACTTTTTCACTTTAATTTCAGCGTTTTTGTCCTCCTCTTAATTTTTATATTTTTATATATTTACATGTACTCCTGACCAAGTAAGTAGACCTCATTCATTGTTGTAAAATTTTACCTTACGGTAAACTCTACTACTCTACTCTGACTGCTTGAACTGCTAATGGATGGCGCTGCCTGTGTCATACTGCTTCTGCAGTTCGACATGAGTTAACTTTAAGGATTGCTGTTTCGGAAGGTAGGTATGTTCGTTAAAGTTTATCCTGTGCTGACGAGAACTAAAGAGTTCGAATTCTAAACCGGTATGCAGGTAACGACATCCTAACTAATAGAGGTGTTGATTTTCGTTACTATTGAGTATTCGTTACTAATAGTTTTACTCTGATACTAAGTAATCATTTATAATATTTCGAATATTCGTTACTTTGATTACTCTGATTAACAACGCAAATTATAAAGTTTTAAAAGTATTTAGCGAAAAATAAAACTGTGTGAAAGTCAAAATATCTTTTTATAAAAATGTAAGCTTTAAGAGGCAATTTAGACAATAACTAGAATACCTACTAGAAACAAAACGTAATTTACTTTAGTCCATAAAATTAAACAAGAAATTTAAGGTTTAAAAAAAATTGCGAAAAAATACTAACAAAAACAAGACATGTCGGGAAAAACGATTACAGTTTCAGGTTTTAGCCATTCTTACAAATTTTGACCATAATTAAGAAAAAGTAAGCTTTGGACGTTTTCTCCCTTTAAACAACTTCTTCTTTTGAAAATAAGTTGTCCAGCAGGGGAAAGGATTCTTTCAGATGGTACTGATGTCGCAACTAATTATGCACAAATATTGATTTGCCAACTTAGAGAAATGGGGAGCGATTGTTTGATTGGGGACTGGATTTTCAGCATTCAAGCGGATTTGTTGGATTGTTTTAATAAAGTTTGTTAACGATTAAAGTCGACAGTATTTTGTTTAGCCCTTTTCAGCTTATTTGCTCAAAAATACTTCGACATATGTTTAGTAAAGTAAAAGTAATCAATAACGATAAAAAGCCAACTTTGCTTATCTTTACATTACAACTTTTCTTTACTAAAACTAAAAATAAATAAATCAATTTTAAAAAAAATCTTGTCTGTATGTCCTAACTCCTAAAAGTATCGGTCGGTACATATTACATTATAATTTGATACCTAAAAGATCAACAGACAGGCAACAGGCAATACGCATACGCAAAATTTAGTTTTACCTAAATTCATAAATTCCACGATACACATAAACGTGTATCGTGATAAATTCAACCGTTCGTCTTTTCATCCGTTCGACCGTGCGGCAGCGTTGCAGCAGCTAAATGAAACAAAGTACAATGAATACAATGATTACAATCGTATCGTTTGTCCCTCGGTCGGCTCGCGCGATCCGATGGTGGCACTCGTTACTTTCGTACGAGTCGTTACTTTTGTATGTCGTATGGACGCACACGTTCATACATCGATACCGAAGTAATCAAAGTAATCAATACGCTTTCAAATCGGAATTCGTTACTTCGGGTATTCTAGAGTAACGAGTACTTTCGTATCGTATCGTTACTTTGTCGACATCTCTACTAACTAAAGAAAAAGCTTCCTTCATCCTGGTAGTTTCTTGCAGTCTAACCAAGTATTTTTTGTCTATAAAAAGGGCCCCACAGACGGCACATCTTTTTGCGCATTAAGCACGGCCTGTCGAGAAAACGCGTCATGTATGTTCAAAATGCGCGCAGTTTACGCGCGGGTTTTAACACTTGAAATCAATAAAATCCTGAAGTCGCGAGTATCATGCGCCATATCCTGCGCCGTATGTGAACATCGCACGTTTTACTTCCACTTTTAGTTCATTTTATCTCTGGCCGCCGCGAAGTACTCTACAATATATGCGTTGGTGTAAATTTTTGTGAATATGAGCGACTCTCGTACTTATAGTTTTGCCAGAGTTACCTGAACCTCATAAATCTAAATTATTAAGATTTAAGTGGTATAAAAAGCCAGACAAAGGCCTGCCGCTTATACCGGGCTCGCTCGATTCCCCATAGCAAGTATCCCACATTTCATTCAGATTTGTTAGTGATAACTTCGGTATATAATGCAAACAGCAGCTGCCTGTCTCGTGAAGGGACACCTGCAGCGACGATTCGTTTTGTCTCTTTTCCACTAAGGGTAATATTATATTGGCGCATGCAGAGGACGGAGTCATTTTATTATAATTAAGACGTTACGTCTAGACAGATGCTCGTTTAGAACATGATTTATGTGAAACAGTTAAGTTTTAGGGTTTGATCAGTGAAGTGCGTATTATAAGTGTTTTTACTTGGTTTATGTAAGTGAATGTTTATTATAATAATGGCTTTTGGCGACCTTTTGAGGTAGATGAAAGCGAATTATTACATGTTGAATTACCTTCGGTACCGATCGTGGCATCGCCAGTCGAAACATGTCCGGAGTTTAATAAAGATTTACATGTTCAAAGTCAACGAATAATTCTAAATATTTACGGCTGTTTAAAAAAAGAAAATCCGGCACAGTCAGATAAAGCCATTATAAAAAGAGTTAACGAATTAACACAACTTTCGATATCTACAATTTATCGCGTAATTAAAACAAGAGATGTTACAGATCATTCGGTAAAGCGAAAGAAAACTAATCAAAAGTTTCAGAAAGTTGACGATGCAGCAAAAGATGTCATTAGACGAATTGTGTACAATCCATATAAGGAAAATACGGTGCCAACATTAGAAATGATCCGGGATAAGTTGCGCGATTACCCTGATTAGAATTACCAGTCATTGGAAACTCTTCGAGGAATTTTATTAGATTGCGGATTTAAACACAAAAAAATTGATAATCGGATGGTTATAATGGAATCGCGCCGTCTTGTTGAACATCGTCAAGAATATTTGCGTAAAATAAAAGAACACCGGGAATCAAATAGGTATATAGTGTATCTAGATGAGACATGGTTTGATACTCATGATGTTGTTCAGTAGGGTTGGGTAGATGAAACTCAAAATTGCAGTTTAAATGCACCGTGTTCAAGAGGAACCTCCCCTTACCCAAAAAAAAAAAAATTAGACAGTATTACGATGACCATGGTCACGTAAGAAACTCCAATAATTTCAAGATTCTCGGGAACGCATCCGAGCCATTATGTGTGTCCTTGGTTCTCAGTTGAATAGCTGATCTCGATCATGACAATAGATATAGTTACAATATAATATAGTTACACTTACTACAAAACGATCATAAAAATAACAACGTATTTATGCCATTAATTTAAAGTCTTAATTATCGGTCGACGGTACGCCCATGAATACAATTATTTCTATGGTTAAACATCGTTTTTGCAGATTCAGTTAGGTTTTGATATACCTATAAATAATATTTGGTTAAAATGTTAAAACTTTTTATTGTGTCCCATCTTAAATTGGTTATAATATTTTGGGACGCTTATGGCTGGACCTTATCGGCACGGCTGCGTCAAAGGTGTCGGCTTCGTCACCTTTTTTTGCGGTTTCACTTAACTTTAGTTAAAGTATACAACAAAAAGTTTATGACTGAATTTATACAATTATACAGACAGCACAATTGTCTATGGTGTATTCAAGATAAAAATTACCACAATAAAACAGTTAGAAATGCCGCTTTTCAAATAATTACAAATAAATTAAAGGAGGTGGATGGAGATGTAACTCGAGATACAGTCATAAAGAAGCTAAATTCACTTAGAAGTTCGTACCGTAAGGAAAGAAAAAAGTAAAGGATTCTATGAAAAGTGGCGCTGGGCAAAATTATATTTATACACCTAATTATTTATGGTATTACAATCTTCTGAACTTTTTGGACGATCAGCAGTGGCACTCTGTAAGAAAAATAGCGATAGCGACCGGTGTCTCTTCGAAACATACCGAACGCTGATACAATGTAAGAATTTGCAAAGAGACCCCGATTCGCTTTCGCTATTTTTCATACAGAGTACCACTGCAGGTCTCAAGGACCGAATCCGTAAACGTGGATACTATTCTTGAAAATAGTAACGTCGAATCGGAAGAGGTAAGTAAAACAAACAATATCCGAGACAGTGATTTAATTTATGGGTAATACATAACTTCGATTGTCTCATTGTGTTTGGAATATTCTATCTTGCCACTCCACGCGACCTTCAGTGTTAAAATAATCCATAAATTGTTGGCGCACTTCTTTGCCATCATTTCCATAATTCCTATTATGACCCCGTTGCAGTGGAACAAAATATTTAGCTACACTATCTTCATCATCATCATCATCCAGCCGAATAGCAGCGCAATAATCACAACTTACTTTTTTCCTCAAAAAATTGTGTAGCACACAAGTTGTTAAAACGATAAGATTAAGAATATCGGGTTGTAAGTTTATTGCCATGCTGAAAATACCAAATCTGGCAGCCATAATACCAAAAATGTTTTTTATGATTCTTCGCGCTCTCGAGAGTCTGTAATTAAATATCCTGCTTTCTCGAGTCAAATCCCGTTGGCTAAATGGCTTCAAAAAGTCTGGTCTTAGAGCAAATGCCTCATCCCCAATAAAAACATATGGAAGATCTCGAGAATTTGGGAGACATTGTTCAGGTGGAGGTAAATTTAAATTTTGCGATAGTAAGTTTTTATAAAAATTCGTATTATTGATAACACCGCCATCTGATATTCTGCCATTTGTTTCTACTTCTGCCCATATGAATTCATAATTAGAATTGGCTGCAGCCATTAAAACAACACTATGAAAGCCCTTGTAGTTATAGTAAAGTGAACCGCTTCCAGAAGGTGGCGTAATTGCAATGTGCTTTCCATCAATAGATCCCAGGCAATGTGGAAACTGCCATCTAGTGTGGAAACCCTTGGCAATTGTCTTCCATTCTTCTTCTGTTTCCGGCATCTACAAAGAAATAGTTCTTAAATCTGCATGCTTACTATTGTTTTAGGGAGCAGAAGAAACACAACAAACAATTGATGGGAACAGTCAGGAAGGAACGGATTCCAAAGGTTCCACGTCAACATCGACTACTAGTGTTAAGAAAAAGCAGAAGAAAACCGATATAACAGATACAGTTTGAAATACTGTACACCAGCAGTTAATAAATAAGAAAGATGATGACAGATTTGATGTTTTTGGTAAAAACGTTGCTATGAAATTACGCGATTTACCGTTGGAACAAAGATTATTTTCTGAAAAAATTATTAATGATGCCTTGTTTCAGGCAGAGATGGGAAGTTTAAACAGCTCTTCAAAGCTTATGGTTAATGATATGCCTTCTTTTGCTCCTTCAGAGGTGAGATCTTTAACAACACCTCTTCCCAACATATCATTTGCAAAAACACAATACCAAAATCAGAATTCTTCGTGTCCGCAGTCAGTAGCCGATTATTACGCCCACTTTCAACAAATTTAATTTAGAAAATGTTACTATCAGTTTCTTTTACTTTTGTAGTTTGAGTTTAATAATAACTGTACTCATTGTAAAATATTAAAATACTTCAATAAACGAGAAGCTTATTTTTGGTGTTTAGTGGATTCAGGCCTAAACCCACTAAACATCTAACAAACATCAAAACTGGCCACCAACCATAATAAAATAAGAAAAGCTTTATATTTACTTTTAAATTATCCTTAAGAACTTTCAGAATAGCTCGGCATGTTTCTGGTATAATTCCTCCAAGCGCTTGTGGTGAAATACGTGTATAAAATTTTAGACATTCGTAACTACACCCAGTAGCCAAAAAGCGCTAAGTAGCTGAAAGTCTTTCGTGGGCAGAAATTGACTCTCTCATATTTGTATCTTTTTTTCTTATCAATGGAGTAACCATGTTTAACAATTCAAAATAAGTATTCTCGTCCATCCTTAAATAATTGTTCCAAGATAAACGTTTTCTGCGCAGTAACCAGTCCTTTGACCATTTGGATCTATGACGTGTCCGTTTTTTCTTGACAACAATCGCAATAGCTGCAGCAATAAGCAAAATGTCGGTAGACATCTCGTACGTCGCGACCACCGCGAGCAACCGTCTTCTTGTCGACTGACCGTAATCGTGCGTGCAAAATGTGCTGTCTGTGGGACCCACAGCTCATTTTTACCTCGTGTTACAATCGTCGTGCAAAATGTGCATGCAAAATGCATCGTCTATGGGGCCCTTAACAGTGTTAGTAAAAATACGGCAAATTTTGGTATGTAATCCAGCGCTCGTATGGGCATATATAGCCCGGAGAATAGCTGTTTTAACATTATTTGTTTCATATCCTTATAGTATAAGATATCGTCCGGTGGTTAGAGAAAATAAGAAGCAAAACTAATAAAATAATAATAAGAAATAGAGCCCACACAATTAAAGTAAAAAATAATGAAAAAATGCACAATCTTGTTTTAGATAAAACTACATGTAGCTATAATCAGTTTAAATATGATGTAATTCCGCCAGAGAATTGATCACATGGACAAGAATCATTACCAAATTCATTAAACACCAGTGAGAACACTGATGACTATTACAACTATGTGACTGACTCTTTGGAGGAGGAAGATGCGGAGCAAATAAATGAACTGCCACGTCATTCACCAACTCGTACCAGCTATGGGCGAACGGTGAAACCGCCAGTTAGACTTAGTTTGTGATCAAGTAGGCTTATTCTTTTTTTTTTAATTTAGTGTTTCCGTACTTGTAACCTGTGATTACTTGTGTATGTGTGATTAAATTTTTTAATACTTCTGAATGTTTAATTTTGTAATGCATTGAATGTGTCTAGTCTACAGTAATATACACAAATAATTAATCGTTTGTTTCATTTTAAGATATAATTTTAGTAATGTCACATTTGATTTAGGTAAAACTGTTATGTAACATACTTTAAAAAAAAAGAAGGGAGATGTAATATATTTCAATATGTAAATATTAATAATCCCTGTATCTCCGCCGCTGCATGCTGCGCATGCTTTCTGTGGCCGTTTAATTAATAAAAGCAAACGAGACAGAGACTCTCTCTCTATTTCTTCGTCCTTCCTGGGGGCCGATTCTCAAGCATGATAGAAGGGAGCGATTTCTTGAGAGAGTAGAAGATTCTTCCATCCCTCGCTATTTACTAGTTCCTCCTCCTGCCTATTCCTGAAAAATGCGAAAGTGATTCCGTGTAGTAGAAGCTCTTGCGATGTTGCCAACTTTATTAACTGCATTTTACCACATAAAATTGCAAAAACGAAGAGGAATTTGTCTCTCTAACCTATGTTTCTAATTGTGTAGAGTTTAGCAAAAAAAAGTTCCCGCTTTGATCCTGTATTTAGATTTAATATTCGTTGATTAGATTTTGATGGTACTTAGATATTTTGGGCAATTATTCGGATTAATGCAAACAGCGATTTTTTTCATGAAATTTTGCACAGACCCTAATTTTGGGTCGTAGAACACGAATCCGAAGTCAGTTTTTGGCGGTCTCGAATGGTTTTTCCAAAAAAAATTTTTTTTTACTTTTATGTTAGGTTTTTATAGACCGCCTTTCAGGCCGGTCTATATAACGAGCCTTTGGTCAGGAAAATGTGTGTATGTATGTATGGCCGTATGTTGTCGTTGGTTTTGACATTTGCACATTTTCGATTTTTTTTCTCGAAAACGGTTAGAGGTGGAGCAATCAAACTTTTTGGGTTAATAGAGGGATAGCGGATCTAGCTTCGATAAAAAAATTCAGTTATACAGGGTGTACCGTTTCGGAGTTATGAAACGTCAAAGTCGAAATTTCCGCGATTTCGTATGATACACGATACAGGTCGCAAAAGTTAATTAAACCGATTTAAATTTTCGGAGGTTGTGGAGGACCGGGAGCTTCAGAACCCTATTGAAACTGGCGGTATTCGGAAAATGGGAAGTAATTCTTTTGAATTTTTTTATGTCGAAAAATGCCCTTTGCAGAGCCATTTTTGGCGCTTAATAAGTCGAAGCCGGAACATCGGACAGAAAAACGTATTTGAACATAAAACTAAAGAATCTCAAACACTTTCTTTTTACAATACATTTACTTATATACCTAAAACGACTGGAAATTGGGAAAATTTGGGAAAAACTGTAAAGTACGATTTTTCATGCAAATGTTTGACGGTTGTTAATTTTTTGGGGGTCAAAATGGATTCAAATCGAAATCCCATGTACCTTATCGGAAAGAGCTCGCCGACCTACGTTGTAGACGTATTTTTTGGTTCCTTTATTCTTAATAGGAAAGGAGCAATCGATAATTAAATTTTGGTTTTTAACCATTTTTTTTCATGACATCTCTACATTTCAATCACTCTGTATCTTTTCCTATCTAGTTTCTTCCAACTTTTTCAACGCTATCCCTTGGGGATATAATCAGGCTTTAAAATGATTCCCGAATGGGTGATCCAGGACCGGATTTAGGGGGTAAAAACTCATTTTTTCTGTTTTTCAAAATTCATCTTTAAATGGCATTATTATATATTATTTATCTTTTTTAACAGTTCTTTTTTGGTTTATTTTTTTCCCTTATCATCTGAGAACACTCTACACTACGTAAAATTGCATATTTTTTCGTTAAAGTTATAAATAAAGAGCTTTGTTTGTATCGGTGCAGGAAAATTTTTAAAAAGTACATATTTTAAATGGCTTGCCTTGGAGAAACAAATGAAACGGACTCTCTTTACATTGAAATTAAAATATGACCTGTCAAAATGTCGCAAAAATGCCAGTTTTTCTTGGGAGATTGGAAGCAGTCTGGACCAACTTCGGCTTGAAATTTACCGGGCAAGGGAATTAGGGACCTTATACTTTCGGTAGAAAGACATTTCATTTGATCTTTACATGCAAATTTTTTCGATTTTCCTATGACGCTACAAGACATCATTGAAGATTCTAATATTGCGCTCAGTGGCATCGAAAAATTTGTTATAATATTAAAAAATATGCATTTTATTTCCTAAGCATGAGCGTGTATACCTTTGGGCCAATAAATTAATTATTATTAAATAATTTTAATTTAATTTTAGGGAAATGAATTGATTCGGATCGTTTTAAAGTAAACAGAACGATTCGAAAATACATTTTATACCCTTGGGCAAGTCGGTGATTGTATACATGTCTACAGGGTGTCCGAAAAGTCTTTGTAAGCGCAAATATCTTAGTCATTAGCACTAAGAAAAACTTATTTAGCAGGTTTTCAAGAAAATCGAAAATATTTAAATTACTGTGTGTCGTGTTTGTTGTGTTTGTATGTATGTATAGTACAGGGTATCCGAAAAGTCTTTGTATGGACAAATACTTTTGCTATTTGTACAAATATAAACTTAATTGTCGGATTCAAAGCAAATCGTATATATTTGCATTTCTATGTGTACGGAGGTATATGTTTGCATACAGGCTGTCCAAAAACTCTTGGTTGGAATACTCCTAGTAGTACCAGGATAAATGTAATTAAACCGGATTTCATGCAAATCGATTATATTTGTTTTTATATGTGTTGTATATACGTATACAGGGTGTCCGAAAAGTCTTGGTATGGGCAAATACTTCTACTAGTACTACCGAGTTAAACCTAATTAATTCGGATTTTAAGTAAATCGACTATATTCCTATTTAAACGTGTGGGTGTTAGTTTGAATGTATACAGGGTGTCCAAAAAGTCTTGGTATGGGCAAATACGTCTACTAGTACTACCGAGGTAAACCTAATTAATTCGGATTTTAAGTACATCGACTATATTCCTATTTAAACGTGTTAGTGTTAGTATGAATGTATACAGGGTATCCAAAAAGTCTTGGTATGGGCAAATACTCCTATTATTACTTAGATAAACTTTATTTGGTCGGATTTCACGCAAATCGAATACATTTGTATTAATATGTGTTTATGTTTGTATGTATGTATACAGGGTGTCCGAAAAGTCTTTTGTTGGCTAAAATAGTTTCTACGTGTGGTGTTTGTATGTGTGTAGCGACACGGTTACGAAAGGCGGTCTATTCTGCATCATCAGTCCGAAGGAGTGTGATATCTTCCTTAACACGTTAACTGCCGCACGGTATTTTTAAGAATTATAAAGTTGACATCCTGTACAGCCGGCGGTCAACTGGCTATATCATTTTTGTGCCACCTGAACCGCCGGCGTACAAGTGGAGAGCTGTGTTTTTAAATAAATTGTAAGCCGGCGGTTCAGGTTACGTGCAATTCCCCGTATAGAGGTGTTGTTCGGCGTACAAGTAAACATGTGCACCATTGGTTCGGCAAGCGGAGCATGCGAATGTGAAAAACATGGATGAAAAAACCAAAGTTTTATTTTTATTCACTATTTGGTACACACTATAAAATTGATTACCGAAATATACTTTAAAATGATCAGGAAAACACTGAATACAAATAAAAGGTTTTTCGGGACAGGTGTCGCAATAAGTAGTTACTGTTTTCGCTGATTTTGCTGCTAGTTTCCAACCTTGCTCCGCCGCTAGTTTCTTGTAACAGTATGTACATCTTTTTCTGACTTTTCTATTCCTTTTGCACTTCTCTTCAGTCTCTTTTATTTCGTGCTGTATTTTTTTCCGCTTCTTATCCTGTTGTGGAACTTCGCCCTCACGTGCAATTTCTAAAAGCGACACCACCAAAGCTTCCCGAAATTTTGTAACAAAAATTTTTGATGTTGGTTGCACCACTTTGTTTACAACTAAGGCATTGACTACAGATGTCCCCATCAATAATTCGATGGTAACTTTGTGGTACCATCTTACCGATTTTCGGACAGGAGAAAAATATGCGGTCAGTTGATCGGATAAATCAATTCCCGCCTTTCCTGCATTGTAATCGATAATGCATTACGGTTTTTGTATCTCTTCACGCTTTCTGTTTAACTTTCCTGTATTTACTACGTCCAAAATGTGACAAGTAGAGAGAATTAAAACATCTCATTTGTCTTTCCACTTAGAGACAACGATTCCGTCTTCATTTTCTCTACCTATTATTCCCCTCTGTTTAGTTTTTCTGACACAACTTCTTTTGGTAGACCTTTTCTGTTTTTTTCGGTTTTTTTCGAGACAAACGGTAGTGTCGATTTCGCGCCTATAAATCCCACGCGTTTTATGCATCGTAGTGGGGATAATGCATGTCCACCGGCTGTACAAATGGCAAATTCGAAATGCCAACTTTACTTGTACGCCACCTGTACAGCCGGCTAAAAATACAAAATAATGCCTAAATCATTCTACCATTCAAAAATATGTTATGTATTTCTTCGTTTCATAACGATACATTGGTGTATACTAAAAAAATCATAATAGTATTTTCGTAATACGCCGTATATTTCGTTCGGCGCTTTAGGAACCATGTCAGCTGACAGCCGGCTGTACAGGTGGCGCTTAACGTGTTAATACATGCTCTAGCAACACGAAATTTTCAGGGCGTGACAATGATATTACCGACCTTAGACGAGGAAAGAGAGGGGACGCGTCACTGTTTGACATGAAGTGTGACCATCCGGCACCAGACCGATCCGCTCAGTGGCGTAACTAGAGATTTTGTAAATTAATTTAATTTTTTTCCTTCTTGCTGCAAAAACTGTATGAAATAGAATATTTAAAATAGTGCTATAAAATAAAACAACGTTATACTGGATTTGTTTTAAATTATGCATTTATTTTTGTAATTTCATAACAAAAACCATAGTGTACCAAGGAAAAAATCTAAATACACTTACATATTATTATTAGCTTAGACGAGGAAAGAGAGAGGACGGGTAATACAGGCTACGAATATGAAGCCATCTGACACCAGACCCCGTATCACGCCACATAGAATTCTATCCTACGTGTCAAAGTCACATGACTACTCAAACAATCCATCACATGGCCACTGTCATTAGTGTCAAAATCGCGTAGAATTCAATGCATCGTGATCCAGCACCAGGCTATGGCGGCGTATCATGAGAGGCGATTGTAGACTTTTACCAAAACGAATAAAACGACTTATAGTAATAATTTATTTTTGGTTTGTTAAATGTGGAGAAAATCAGTAGATCCCATGTATTACTTCAATTTTAATTTTTCTCAAGTATATTTAAAAAAATATATGTAATATAATAATAATAATAATTCTGAAAAGTTCTTAAAACTAACTATATAGGTACATAGGCAAACAAATTTAGAAACAATAAATATTAAGTACGCCTAATAAACTGATACAAAAATAAATATTTACATAATACAAAAGTTGTGTAAAGTTATTCTGCTTTTCAAATTCAAATTGAAATAAGCTTATTGTCAGAAGACTTACATCTCATAGACAAAGCAAGAAGGTAGTTCCTATGATACACGATCCTACATACTAGTATTTCATTACAAATAAATATACATAAAAAAATATCTAAAAGTATATATAAACAGACCAACACTAATAAAAGACAAACTCAACTAGGCACACAAACAATACACATAATTTAAAACTCGATATAATCATACAGGTGTACAAAAAGTTAAAATGAGTCATAATAAAATTCAGCAATAGAATAATAAGCCCTGTCAATCAGCAAATGTTTAACTATTCAAAGACTTTATATTGCTTGGAAGGTAGTTGTACCGCTTGGAATAACTGCCTTCTAAGCTGTTTTTTCATGGTGTTTCATCTAAGTTGTATTCCACATTAGGGGCCTTACTATCCCTGGCTGGCACAACAATATATACATTTAATTAGCTTATTTCTAGCATATGATACCTACACTATGTACCTATATTACACAATAATATTAAAAGATGTTGTATAAAGTCTAGCTTACTTTTGCTTTGTTCGTGGCATTTCCTGGAGATATTTATATAGGCAGTTCCTCAAATACTGTGGGTACTGCATCATCTAACAGACAAGTTTTTTCACCAATACTATAAAATAAATTCCCGTCAAAGTGCTTTGAAGAAATTTTATCATTTTTGTAGGACTCCAGTCTGCAACATGCATTTTTTTAACCTAAAGAGCAAGTCTTCTGGGATCGTTCATGAGGAATCTACAACAAAACAAATAAATTATATATTTAAAAAAAAACCTGCTGTGCTGACTAATTTACCCACACAAAGTTAGGTAATGAAATATTATAATATTTTTTCCGAATAAAAACATACCCGCCACTGGAAAAAATCTTGCCATTATCATAATTTATATCTTTAATGAGTTGATAATGAATGAAAACATTCAAGCACATTGTTCAAATAAACATAAATAGTTTGTTTTGAAAATGCCTAAATCATCATATTCGAATTGCGTTGATAAATTATCTCATAACAAAAATATTTCGAAAATTGTTTGTCTTGCAACTATGTAACATTTAACTTTTTACCTGTGAAAGGTAATTCCAGGCTCCTTTCTCTCGTTTTGGCTTTTGCAGCCATAAGCAGCATAACCCACCATCATAAATTACTAAAATGTAGTCGTCTTTAATCAAAATTCTGTTCGAAACACCACAAAATATCTTTGATGTCATCGGCAATGTTTGGCACCAAAAAATGGCGTCGTCTCGAATTTCGGTCACAATTGCCATGCGCTAGCTTGAATGAGTGTTACCAGTCCACTCTCTTTCCCTGTCTAAGTTACCGACCTTATAGAGCCCCCTCGGGGGCGATTAGGCGGTCTACGCATGCTAGTTATATAGATTCCTTTAAGTTTCGACACTTTCACTTCAACATATCTGTAAACTTATAATTTTTATTATTTTTCGTCACACAAAACACCACATTTAGGCAAAAATAGGTAAGAAAATTGCTTTTTCCTACGGAAAATTCCATTTTACGCGCTACTAGCAGCCATTATTTTCCCAGCTGTCAAGTGTCCGGCGTTGCCAGGTTTACTTATAAAAAGTTGTAAATTAGGAATAATAAAAAAGCTAACCATAACAAACTAAAGTTACTATTCTGTCCAACTTAGTCAACAACATTTTTTAATTGTAACCTACATCAGATCTAACCAAAATCCTATTTATCAGTAATCCAACACCTGCATGCTGATGCATGCAACCATATCTGAACAAAAAGGTGTATACCCAACCCAAGCAAACCTGAGCAAAAAGGTGGTCAGGTTTGCTCAGTTTTGATTGATAATAATAATAATAATAATAATAATAATAAAGATGTTTATTTATGCCAATAAAAACAATGTAAAATATAAATATAAAATTGATAAAAGTAAAAAAAGAAAACCAAAAAATGACCGTAGTATACTAGTTGGCATAAATGGGTAGGATTTTGATTTATAAGAAATCATTCTTCCAATCCTACCCCTACTAAATAATTTTTTATATTATTTTTAAAAGTTATATAGCTTAAGCCCCTTAGACTAGGAGGAATAGTATGTATTAAAAATTACAGAAGATGTATATTTAAACGAAGACTTATATTTTTCAGTATGATGTTTAGGTATTTCTATTGTGTTCTGATTTCTAGTATTAACATTATGAATATTATTCCTGAATTCAATTTTTTCAAATAAATATCTAGGTTTCTGAGTTACAATTATTTTATATATAAAACAGGATAAGTGAATTTCGCGTCTTTTTTCTAATTTAATTATATTATGTTTGTTAAAGGTAGGTGATACGTGATCATATTTTCTTAGTCCTATTGAAAAACGAACACAGTTATTTTGAAGAATTTGTAATTTCTGTTTATCTTCGTTACTGATATTTTTGTGATAAATTATATCACAATAATCTAAACCACTTAGAATAATTGAATCAACCAGCCTAAGTTTAGTATCGGTATTTAAGTAGTCATTAAAATTATATAAAATTCTTAGTTTGTAGTATGCTTTTTTAATTATATTTTTTATATGTTCATTAAAATTTAGATACTGATCAAAAATTACTCCAAGATTTTTACTATATTCGATTGAAGTTATCTTAAAATTATTGTTAAGAACAATTTTGAAATCAGAATTATTTTTTATTTTAGTGATTAGTGTTTTAGGACCAGTTAAAATTAAGTTAGTTTTATTTTCATTTATTTTTAATCCATGATCAGTTATAGTTTTTGAAATATTTAAAAGATCCTTATTGATTAAAGAAATACTATTTTTTAAATCTGTGTATTTGATTGAGTGGTATATTTGAGTATCATCTGCAAAAGCTAAAAGATTGCCGTGTTTAATTGATAAATGAAAATCAAAAGTGTATATAATAAATAATAAAGGGCCTAATACTGATCCTTGTGGAACACCTCTAGAAATTGGCAGTGAATTTGAAATGTCACAAATGTATTCGTTTGCAATTTTTGTCACTTGTTTTCTGTCAGATAAATAATGTTTGAACCACTGACAAGATTTTTGACTAAAACCTATATATTTAAGCTTTGCTAATAACATTTCATGATTTAGAGAATCGAAGGCTTTAGCCAAATCGAGAAAGACTATATTAGTATATATATATATATATATATATATATATATATATATATATATATATATATATATATATATATATATATATATATATATATATATATATATATATATATATATATATATATATATATATATATATATATATATATATATATATATATATATATATATATATATTATATATATATATATATATATATATATATATATATATATATATATATATATATATATATATATATATATATATTGATATAGATACATATATATCTATATCAATCAAAACTGAGCAAACCTGACCACCTTTTTGCTCAGGTTCGATGAGCAAAAAGGTGGTCGGGTTTGCTCAGTTTTCATTGATATAGATGTATATGTATATATGTATAAATACTAAACTAAACTACTGTTACTAGGGAAAATAAAATGCCAATATTGCCATCTCTTTTTCGGATTTATTCATGGCCGGAAACTGTTAAAATTTATGGGAAAAACGATTTGTAAATTTGGCAACATTTTCCATCAGAATGTGTACCCCAGATGGCGTGTTTATTTTCTTTCAGTTTTTTGATATTTTCTGTTTTTTTAATGTGTTTTTACATAAATTTGCCTAAATATGGTTCAGAAAAATAGTGTGTAATGACTTGTATACCTACATGTGTTTAAGTAAAAGTGCCGAAATTTAAAGAAATTCATTGAAAAACCTAACCTAAAAGTTAAATTTTTTTTTTGGAAAAACCATTCGAGACCGCCAAAAACTGACTTCGGATTCGTGTTCTACGACCCAAAATTAGGGTCTGTGCAAAATTTCATGATAAAATTCGCTGTTTGCATATCCGAATAATTACCATATTTTGAGGCTCTCAGGTATTTATTTTCTTTAAAGGTAAGTTATATGTCTACTTTAAAAGGTTAACTTCAAACGTTTCACCCAAATATTAGCAAACCAATATCATTTTTTTAGCATGGACAAAAAACTGGCTCCCATAAATTCAGAACAAAAAAGAATTATGCTAGAATACGTACAGAAACACCCGGATTTAGCGAAGCAAAAATTTTCGCAACAATCTACCTTTAAAAAGGCACAAAAACATTGGGAGGACTTATCTCAAATGCTAAATAGTGTACCTGGCGGATCCAAAAAACATGGATGCAGTGGAGAAAGGTAAAATTAAATTTATCAGTTACAATGATAAAAAATATTTTTTAAGCTTTGTCAATAATAATAATATCATAATAATAATAATTGTATTCTCTGACAATAAAACATGTGAATTGAATAAATAGTTGAGGTAAAGCAACAGTTTTAGGCCATAGAATAAAATATCATTTATAGGGAGTAAAATAATTACTTTTTATGATGAGCAACAGCTATAGCCGAACCATAAAATGTGAATATAACTGCGAATATAACATGCTATTTTTGAGAAATTATACATATTGTGGACTTGCACGGTCTTTATTTGTTTTTATATCGCAGTATTTCGACTGGTATCTCCAGTCATCTTGAGGTGAAAACTGCTGCTATTGTTCTTCAAATATTAAAATTTAGAATTGATTGTAAAAAGTTTCCCAATTTTAAACTTGAAGTTTTTAGCTTTAGCTGTAAAAGCACATTGTAAGGTTGTTAAGGTTACATTAGTACTGTAGTTTTTTCAGTCAGTTCATGTTTTGTCATGAAAGAGCAAATTAAAAAAATAATGTACAGATATATACATTTTTAGGTAAATTCGAATTTTATAAACCAAAGTAAATCATCTCATTTAAAATCCAAAGTTACCCCAACCCTCAAAAATATGTTTAAGTATGTCCCCCATCTCCTTATTAACTCGCCAAAATTTCATGAAAATATTTTAAACGGTTTTTGAGATATCGCCTTGTAACACTTTAAAAACTCAACCTGTATAAATTAATATTTAAATAGACATGGACAGATCTAAAAAAAAAACACGAAACATAAGGCATCTAACATGAAAAAGTATGCACAAGGAACAGGAGGAGGACCAGCATTAGAACAGAAAATGACTGATTTAGAAAAAGGAATACTGGATATAATTGTCACTGTGGTACAGGAAGGACACGAAGAAGTTTCGGAGACACCTGTAAAATTTGAATTTGTAAGCAATACCTACTTATTGTTACTATTAAGTTTTGGTATTTCATTAAATGTCTTGAGTTTTACTTTTTCAATAGTTGACAAAAATGTAAGTTCGGTGTCATTGTCATGCTATTTTTGGGTAATTCTAACCCCCCCCCCCCCCTTCATCAAGCTTAGTCTCACTTTTGTAACCCCCTTCCTAGTAGTATTACATCACGATAGCTGAGAAATACATCCTTAAAAGAACCTTATGATTTTTGAGGTTTTTTTACTATTGTTTGTGCGACATCACATTTTAGTTGCCTTCCTCCTTCTTCATCATGCATAGCCACACTAGTCGCTACCCCTCCCCCTGAGTGGCTGTGTATTTTATGGATGGCCCCTGACACTTTTTATAAATATTGAAGTCTTTATTTACTGAGTTGGCACGCCAGTAATCTGTAAAAAATAAAATGTAAGTTTTTTTTGGAATAATATGGGTATTATAAATAGTTCTAAAATTCCATGCAGATAGCCTCAAGTATGAGCCTACCACCCATTATCTTGTAGAAAGCAAACAGTTGCTTCTACATTAACAAACTTTGCAAACGTCGGGACCAGAAATTTATTTCATATATGGTTCGTTTGTAAAATTTATCGATTTAGAAATGATTGTTTACTTTTTAGAAAATAATGGGTTGTTAGGTCATCAATGACGTCATTTGTTTAGATTTTAGAAACTATTTATAATAACCACAATATTACTTTAAAAAAAATAAAATGGTTCATGTGGCGAAAACAAGCTTACCATTTGAAGTAGACTTTTTAATACTTATATTAGATTAATTTCTTTTATATTTTCAGTGCAATTTAAATGAACTTCCTGAAGTTTGCAAAGAAATTGAGATAGAAGGTAGCATGGTTTCAAATGATATATATTTAAACTCAAAACCATCAACATCTTCGGCAAAAGACCAAGAAAATCCCAGTGACCATTCCTACGAGTATAACATAAATCCGGAAAAAATATTAGGGGGTAAAAACAAACGTTTGGCAGTTACAAGACGCTTAGAAACTTCACAGAAAATAAATGCACTAATGCTAAAAAATATGGAGGGAAGCAATGGAAGATTATTATAAAACAAAAAAAAACATATTTTGAGCATATGCAAGAGTACCATCAATAAAAAATTGAACTATTAGAAAACACTAAGCAAATGACCAATGAAATATTGACTGAATTAAAAGGTCTTAAAACACTGCTTATGGGTGATAAGCCTTCCTAATTTTGTTCTTATACTGTACGATACTGTTTAAAATGTTACATTATTTTAATTGTTGACTGTTTGTTTACTAGTTGTTGTAAGTAGAGTTACTTTTTTTTTAGTATTTAAATATTTTATGTTTATGATACAATGTTACCTTAGAAAAAAGATCTCAAAAGTAGTATAATCAGGATATGACTGAAGGTGAGATTGACTAAAAAAATACGTTTGTTCAGGTTGGGTTGGGTTTGCTTAGGTAAACACAAAATGTACATGTTGTTTTTGAAATTTTATTTAATAAAGTTCTTATTTATATTTTGTGTTATTATTTACTTAAACAACATAATATTAAAAAAGAATAATTATACTATTATACTGAAGTTAAAAAACAGATCTTTTAAGAACTTAGCAACAGAATGTGATATTATGTTGTCTCTGATTAACCCGGCACTATATTTAACTTCTTTATTATAATGTATTAACCTAAATCGTCGTTTAATGGTCAAAACAGTGAAACGTCGCTTTTTCGAAATTATTTTTTGAAATTTAAGTAGTTTTATTACTTAATTTTTCAGTTGTAGTGTTTCATGCTGTATCGAAAAATAATAACTTGCGGTTCTCCCCCAGTGATATATATATATATATATATATATATACATATATATATATATATATATATATATATATATATATATATATATATATATATATATATATATATATATATATATAGAAATAAAAAACATGTTTTCTAAAAGCAATTTATTTTTAACTTCTAAGCATTAATTAAAATGGTTTCTTATAATAGTTCTTTGGATTAACCTTGCTCTTTGCAAATCTTCATTTACAGCAATTTCTTCTACTGCATGGTTCCCCAAACATAAACATTCCCTCAAGCAGAATATCTTGAATGTTTAATTCAATTTCGGGTACACCTCTCGTAATACACATATTATGTAATACTGCACATGCTTTCACAATGTTTGATGCTGTTACTGGAATCACTCTACTGGCACTCTTTGTTGAAGCCTTTCATATCGTCTGAGCCGGTTCTCTTTCACATTTGTGTAGCTTTTCTCGGGTATGGCTGCTAGACTTCGTCCAAGAAGAAGCATGAAGCACATGAGCAGGTGTTAAGACTGTTAAGGGGTTTAACTGATCGGGAGAGCTTGATAAAGGGAATAGAGGACGATAATTGAGTATTAATTCGACCTGAATAAGCACCGTATTAAAATCCTCAAAATTAAAATGAGCCTCACCAACAACTCGTTTTAAATGAAACTTGAATCTGTTAACACCAGCCTCCCAAATGTCTCCAAAGTTTGGAGCTCTCGCTGGAATAAAATTCCATGTTACCTGTTACACCCTGCTCTGAGATGAAATAATTAAATGTTTCTGACTGGGACTGTTCTATCATAAAAGTACCAAGCTTTTGCAATTCTTCATCTGCCTTTACAAAAGTTTTACCGTTATCAAAGTACATGTTAAGGGGCTTTAAATTGATTTATAGGCAGAAGCCTATAAATCAATTTAACGCTGCCATAAAACACTTTGTAGTAAGATCAGAGACAACCTCTAAGGCCTTAGTTGCGAAACAAATAAAAATACATCCATACTTTATTAATTTTGCGCCTCTAGTAGCACGATCTTTTAAAGGAAACGGCCCTACAAAGTCACACCTTGTATTGTAAAATGGTAAGTACTGATCTACCCAACCTGGCCTGATCCTGAAACACTTCACGCATTGTCTAATTAATTATCTTTTTCCATGCATTTATACCCGAAATTAGCCAAAATCGTTCACGCATTGATGATAATAACATCGTGGGACCACAATGCATTAGTCTATTATGCTCCTCCCTCAAAATCAAATCATTTATGCTCCTCCCTCAATCAAATACGTATGTTTCGATGGCAAAATTATCAAAGCGCACAGAGTGCGCCAAGCCAGGTTCTCGCTAAACCGACCGCGCGCGCAATATTGTGCAATATTTACACGAACCATTTCGAGCCCTTTTCGACTCCCTCTATCTTCACTGACTGATAGATAATCATAAACCTAGGGTACTTCGAATCGAACTAGAGCTTTGAAATTTGAAACATAGATAGTGTTTAAGGCGATAATTACGAGAAAAATTAAAAATCAATAAAAATCCAACATGGCGGATACCATTCAAGCCCTTTTCGACCCCCCCTCTATTTTCGAGGCTAGTTACGTTACAGGACTGAATTTTTTCAGGGGATTAAGGTTATCAAGAAGAAGCAGTATTTCAAATTTCATACGTCTACGTGGAATAGTTTCCAAGATATGAATGTCCAAGAATCAGAATTTTGGGCATTCACCGACTGACTGACTGATAGATCATCATAAATCTAGGGTACTTCCAATCGAGGTACAGTTTTGCAATTTGGAACATAGATAGTGTTTATGGTGATACATACGAGACAAACAAACAAAAATCCAACATACAAATCCAAAATAGACAGGCACTCAGGTGGAGGGGTAGCGACTAGTGTGGCTATGCATGATGTGATGAAGAAGGAGGAAGGCAACTAAAATGTGATGTCGCACAAACAATAGTAAAAAAACCTCAAACATCATAAGGTTCTTTTAAGGATGTATTTCTCAGCTATCGTGATGTAATACTACTAGGAAGGGGGTTACAAAAGTGAGACTAAGCTTGATGAAGGGGGGGTTAGAATTACCCAAAAATAGCATGACAATGACACCGAACTTACATTTTTGTCAACTGTTGAAAAACCAATCAAAACATAATAGTAGCAATAAGTAGGTATTGCTTACAAATTCAAATTTTACAGGTGTCTCCGAAACTTCTTCGTGTCCTTCCTGTACCACAGTGACAATTATATCCAGTATTCCTTTTTCTAAATCAGTCACTTTCTGTTCTAATGCTGGTCATCCTCCTGTTCCTTGTGCATACTTTTTCATGTTAGATGCCTTATGTTTCGTGTTTTTTTTTAGATCTGTCCATGACTATTTAAATATTAATTTATACAGGTTGAGTTTTTAAAGTGTTACAAGGCGATATCTCAAAAACAGTTTAAAATATTTTCATGAAATTTTGGCGAGTTAATAAGGAGATGGGGGACATACTTAAACATATTTTTGAGGGTTGGGTAACTTTGGATTTTAAATGAGATGATTTACTTTGGTTTATAAAATTCGAATTTACCTAAAAATCTATATCTGTACAATATTTTTTTAATTTGCTCTTTCATGACAAAACATGAACTGACTGAAAAAACTACAGTACTAATGTAACCTTAACAACCTTACAATGTGCTTTTACAGCTAAAGCTAAAAACTTCAAGTTTAAAATTGGGAAACTTTTTACAATCAATTCTAAATTTTAATATTTGAAGAAAAATAGCAGCAGTTTTCACCTCAAGATGACTGGAGATACCAGTCGAAATACAGCGATATAAAAACAAATAAAGACCGTGCAAGTCCATAATATGTATAATTTCTCAAAAATAGCATGTTATATTCGCAGTTATATTCACATTTTATGGTTCGGCTATAGCTGTTGCTCATCATAAAAAGTAATTATTTTACTCCCTATAAACGATATTTTATTCTATGGCCTAAAACTGTTGCTTTACCTCAACTATTTATTCAATTCACATGTTTTATTGTCAGAGAATACAATTATTATTATTATAATATTATTATTATCTGAATAGAGACAATTCATCAGTGATTTACAACAGCAATATTTCGCTTTACAAATATCTGCACACACTCAATATTGATCTTAGCTATGTTCTTGACTGTAATTCTGCTATGTTGTCCCAGAATGATGCTTCATTCGGCTACAATTCTAAAAATCACTTGGCGCATAAATTATATAAGCATATCATGGGATTTCAGTTCTCTGAATATGACAATGCTAGCACTACAATCAGTGAATTAAAGGAACAACAAGCGCTCTGCCTTCAGCGAGAGAAGAACAATATTGCAGACGATGAGATTAGCAGTGTGATAATGTGTGATGTGGAACAATCTGTGAATCAGCCGTTGGTTTCCAACACTAATGTTAAAACTTTAAATTTTTTAGAAGCAAGAATATCAAAATCAAAATGATGCTACTAAATATACAGTCCATTAGAAATAAAGTGGACGAACTGTTGCTTTTTCTAGATAGTATCGCTTACCCGGATGTACTCCTTCTTACAGAGCACTGGCTCAATCCAGATCAACCAATACCTGACTACACGGTATTAGCCGTGTATACTCGAACTTCCTCTAAACGTGGTGGTACCCTAATTTTAATGCACAATACATTTTTAGATAGAAATAATTTTTTAAATTATAATGAACATAATCATTATATAGTTGAGAAAGAATTTGAATTTTCAATTGTACATTCGGGTAAGTTGAATATGTATATTATTTCTCTGTATAGACCTCAGTCTGAAAGTTTGGCCATTCATTTGTTTATTTCCAGACTTGAGCTGCTTTTATCGGGTTTGCCTCTACATGCTTCGGTCATATTGGCCGATGATTTTAATATTAATTTTTTTGATAAATCGAGCAGAAATTTAGAATTATTAACTAATCTGCTCGACTCGTTTGGTCTTGGTCTGCATGTTAATGCATCTACGCGTATAACTAGGCACTCGGCGACTGCCACCGACTATTTTTGCTCGAATCTGGATAACAATTTTGTAAACTGTTATGTTTTAAATGCAGGTTTATCCGACCATGAGGCTGTAATATGTAATTTCGAAATTGTTGCCCCAACTTCCAAATTAGCAGACTGTCGTGGTAGGCTATATACGGTAGGCAATAGAAATAGGTTTTTGCAGCTCTGTAATAAAAGGGACTGGGATGATATTTTTTATTCACCAGATCCCTTGGCACAGTTTCATAATATGATTACTCAAATTTTTGAAAATGCATTTCCGTTAAGAAATTTAAAAAAGAAACACAAACCACAATGGTTAACTAAAGGTTTAAAAATATCATCAAAAAACATGCGATCATTGCATACTTTAAGAAAATTTTACTTCAATAATTTATTCCTTCTTTCTTATTATAATAAATATCGTTCAATTTATAGAACAACTATTAAGATTGCAAAGGACAGGTACTTCAATAACAGAATTTTAAATGCTAACAACAAGCAGAAAGAAGGCTGGAGAATTATTGTAAATGACCTTAGAGGTAAGGGATCAAGTAGGAAGAAAGTTAACTTAAATCCTGACTTGTTGAATTCATTTTACTGTTCGGTGGCAGCTACTTTGTCACGAAATATCAAACCAGAGAAGGATGCGCTCAGTTACTTGAGCAACGTCTCTGTACCGGAAAGTTTTTATTTCTCCCCCACCAGATATTTATGAAATTAAAGAGACATTTAACCAGATAAAAAACAAACATGCATCTGGATACGATGATGTTTCTCTTAGGGTTCTGACCATGCTTCCAGATGATGCGTTGTGGGCTTTGGCTGAAGCGACAAATCAATCGTTTGTATCGGGTAGCTTTCCAGCTTGTTTTAAGCGCGCTTTGGTTATTCCACTCCATAAAGGTGGAGATGATACAGAGCCGTCGAATTTCAGACCCATTTCGCTTCTGCCAACATTAGCCAAGGTTGTTGAAAGAATTGTAAAGAAGCGTGTTATTGATTTTCTGGGGAGGCATGGGTTGTTTAGTGACGTGCAGTTTGGCTTTATGGCTGGCGTGGGTACCAACGATGCCTTTTTTTCTTTTTTGGAGGATCTGTATTTGAGGCTCAATGACGGAGAGGGTGCCGCGGCGGTGTTTTGTGACCTATCCAAGGCTTTCGACTGTGTAGATCACGGGATACTGCTGCGTAAACTCGAAGTCTATGGCTTTAGAGGTCGATCACTTGAATGGTTTAGATCATATTTATCAGATCGTTATCAGTTTGTTTCCATCGACGGTAGGAGGTCTCAACCATCGACAGTCACTTCGGGAGTGCCACAGGGATCCGTGTTAGGCCCTTTGTTATTCCTAATTTACGTGAACGATCTTCCGGGACTGCGCATTGCTGGACGATTTACGGTCTTTGCGGATGATACGACAATTCTTTAGCATAATAAAGATAAAAATATTTTAGAGCAAAATGTAAATAATGATTTAATTACGATTAAAAAATGGTGTGACGCTAATTATCTGTCGCTTAATGTGTCTAAAACAAATATTATAAGTTTTAATTGCCAAGTCAGTGACATTCTCCTTGATAAAGATGCTCTTAACTCTTCGCAAGAGAATAAATTTTTAGGTCTCTTGATTGACTCAAAATTAAAGTTTGAACACCATATTTTGAACCTAAACAAAAAGATATCTAGTGGTTGCTTTGCTGTAAGAATTGTGGCTAAAGAACTGACATTTTCCATGACTCGCAATGTCTATTTTTCTTTGATTGAGTCACATTTGAGATACGGTATCTGTTTCTGGGGAGCATGCTCTAATTATCTCTTCAATTCAGTTTTCCTCATACAGAAGAGAGCCATAAGGTTTATGTGTAGGGCGGGTTTTCGTGAATCATGCCGGCCACTCTCTAAGACACAAAATTTTGACCTTAGCTTGTTTATTTATACTTGAAACCGTATGTCTTATTAAAAAGAAATTAGGCTATAGAGTACCGGCTTACCCTTTACGAAATACACATACAGTCGCCCTACCCATCCCTACCACATCGCTAACCAGAAATGCAATTTTCTATAATGGAAAAAAACTTTTTAATTCCCTACCCGACAATATAAGGCAAATAAATTGTCATAAAAAGTTTAAGAGAAATGTCCAAAATTTTTTGGTTGCAAAGGCCTATTACACCGTTGATGAATTTTATAGGGATAGCGCTAATTAACTTTATAATGTTTTTTTTTGTAAATGGGAGTACTGGGCGGATTTATCCTGAACATGTATGATGTTTTTCTTTTATCCTTCGACGTATTATTTGTTATTGTTTGCAGGATATTGTTTTGCTATTTATATTGTTTGTGTTTATACACCTAGTTTATAACAAAGAAAAAATCTTATGTAAATTTTCATTTTAATTATTTTTAAGCTACACTTTGTTGACGAGAATAATGTATTCTTTTAACAATAAAGTACATTTTGATTTGATTTGATTTGATGATATTATTATTGACAAAGCTTAAAAAATATTTTTTATCATTGTAACTGATACATTTAATTTTACCGTTCGTCACTGCATCCATGTTTTTTGGACCCGCCAGGTACACCATTTAGCATTTCAGATAAGTCCTTCCAATGTTTTTGTGCCTTTTTAAAGGTAAATTGTTGCGAAAATTTTTGCTTCGCTAAATCCGGGTGGTTCTGTACGTATTCTAGCATAATTCTTTTTTGTTCTGAACTTATGGGAGCCAGTTTTTTGTCCATGCTAAAAAAATGATATTGGTTTGCTAATATTTGGGTGAAACGTTTGAAGTTAACCTTTTAGAGTAGACATATAACTTACCTTTAAAGAAAATAAGTACCTGCCAGCCTCAAAATATCTAAGTACCATCAAAATCTAATCAACGAATCACAGAAAACCGAAACTTCGTTTAGAACAAAAAGTTAAATGGCGCATGCTCTCATACTAAAAACTTGGGTTCGCATGCAAGGGATGGCACATGGCACCACCATCGCAAGAAATATTAAATACTGAAATAAAAAACTGTAATATACAATTTTCGCCTATTTCCGTAAGATAGCACACTTGTAGGATTCTCGGAAAAGATGTTAATTTTGCGATTGCGTGAATGGCGTCGTCCTGTTTTTCGACTTATTCAAATCAAGACGAAGCGTTAAATTTTTGCCTTCGTGTTTTAGTTGCTATTTTGTGAGTTTTTGAAACTATCATAACAACTACATCCTTAACGTTTAAACGTTAAATAAGGATGACTTTGTGTATGTGCCTGCAGTGAAGCCAAAAAAGTGTTGTATATAAAATTACACAAACAGACATAGTAAACGGCATCGCTTTCCAAAGAACGATAAAGAGGTGTATAATATTTGGCATGATCTTATCAAGCCTCCAAATTATAAAACATTACGTATAGAAGAAAGTTATAATAACTATTATGTATGTGAAGAACATTTTGATCCCAAATGCATAATACCATCCCGTAGCAAAAGGGGACTGAAAAGGAACGCAATTCCTACAGTTAATGTTCCAGGTAAGTAATTGCTTTTATATGCACTTCGCATGCCTTATTAAGTTTGTTTATTTGGCAGCTGGATAAATATTTAATTTTTAAAAATTGTGAATCCTCAGAGATACCTTACCAAAGACAATATCTTACATTCAGTCTAATGTTATGCTAAACCTGGGAAAGCCCACGATAACTTACAACGGCATGCTACGCTATGACGTCACTTCGAGGGAAAATCCTAAATGGACTAGATGCTTGCACCCCTTGTACATAAGTACAGGTCAGTTTATTTTCGGGTAGTGTGGAGTTGACGTTTATTAAAATATTACAGGTCAGTTTATTGTCGGGTAGTGTGTTGAGTTGACGTTTATTAAAGTATTATTGTCATATTTCATTTGCTCAGATAAGCGCCTGGTCAATTTAAGATTTTCCCTCGAAGTAACGTCATAACGTAGCATACCATTGTAAGTGTATCGTGGGAAAGCCTAAGCCTACCATATTTTTTTTTTTGGTAAAATGCGGGACACATGACAAATAGATACAAAAGGATTTGATTAGAAAAAAGTAATTACACTGTCTTTTATAGGGCGGCAATAGTAAGCAAAGAAAAGTTTTCAAAGATATTTATTAGGTTTAGATAAAACTACAATATCATTTTTTGGTACTTAAAAGAAACTTATGTTTGCACAAAATAATAAATGTTAGGTTTTAAAAACTTAATTTCATCTTGTAGCAGTAATGTTTATATTTGTCACTTTTGTGAATTTTTTTACAGAATTTCTTGTCTTCTAACAAGTTATCATAGATTCCTGAACATGTCATATTTAGATTATATTGCAGAATTAGAGCAATATAATCGATGTATTTTGTTCTATCAATGTATATTAAGAGATTTTAAACTTTTACGTTTTTTTGCTGAAAATGTGGGAACGCCGGATGTAAACCTTGAAATAAAGGACTGCCCATACTTAGAAAGTCTCAAATGTTACATCGAGTAAAATGTTAGTGTTCTGTCTAAGGATGATTTTGTAAAAAAACCATTTTGCAATAAGTCTTAAAGAACTGCATGGTTGTAGGTACCTGTTTGTAATATAATAGGTACCAACTAATATTAAAATTAACATTTTTTGAACCAAACCCACATTTATAGTAAATCAGCTACAGGAGTTTCTATGCACCATAAAAATGGGGATTCAGTAAAATGATGAAATTGATGACCAGCAGGCCTTTTTTGATTTTTAGTATCTTTAGGTTTAATTTGTTATATACCTTCATTTCTCTTTTTCTTTAAGGCTTTCATAATTTTGATTTGGAAGGTGTTGCAGGAAAAAGAGCTCGACTGATTGATGGTGGACATGTCCAAGGTAAATTAATAATATCGATCACTGGATATGGACTTGGTAGTTACGCATTTAATCTGTATGTAGTGTAGGTAACCTTTTTTGTTTATGCCCTCATAATAAAGTAAAACTAAAACCCATTGGTAATTTTTTTACCTTTTATTTAAACACTTACAATCATTTCTAAACTACGTAAACTCCTGTTTTAACCCTATTTTACCTATTATAGTTACTAAAAAATCTGGTGGCATTAGTGATCAAAAATGTATACAATAATGCATTTTATTGTTCCAGAATGACAGAAAATAGGAAACAATTCCTTATCGAAGAAGGCCTTAATCTTAATGGAGAAGTCGCAACACATTTTTTGTATCTGAAACCTGGAACTGTGTTTGAAATTGTGACAGAAAGGGTATCATCGCTATACCCTCTCTGTTACTCTCACGTATTTTTTAATCTTTGGGGGTTTTTCCCAGCAATCGATCTGGCCCACTGTTAACCCCTTCTAGAGACGTCAGACGTCATAGTCACTTTTAAACATGTTTTCAGGTTCTATAGACACAAAAAATGTGTTATGAGCTCTTACACTATTAGGGTTTTATTCGGTAGGGAAATGTTTCTTATTTGCTGGCGCCATTATGTTTGGGACCAGGTTTTTTTTATAAATAACGTATTCCTGACCTTATGGCGAAGGAGGTCGTCAAATCACCTTTTTTTACAAATTACAGAAATCTACTTTCCTTGTTAGTTGGGTTCGCAGGCACGGCATGGTTTGGCGCATTATCGCTAAAAATTTTATGGCAAGTAATTATTTCTGCTGCGATTTAAATAAGTAGGTAGGTAAGCCCAACCGGCAGAAAAATTACTCGGGCGGTATAATAATTTTCTGTCAATACTTTAAATAAACTGCCTGTAAAACAATGATGGGCAAAATATAGTTCATGTGGTCGGCATAATAAAACTTTAAGTAACAAATAACTATCCCGTTGGGCAGTCCGAAATCTATTCGAGCAGTAAAATTATTAATTGGGCGGTGAAATTATTAGTCGGCTGGTGACAAAATAAATTAGGCTGTGAATAAAATGTGCTCGGTATTTAAATATCGTTCAGCAGTTTTTAAGCAGCGTTTCGTTTTCTGCAAAATATTTACTTTAGAAGCCAGAAAGTCAAATGACCTGTATTTAATATTTTTAGTTGGCAAGGGTTTGAAGATACCGGCGAGATTCGTTAGTTCGGTCGGTGGGCAGCATGGGCGCCCACAGGAATTTTAAAGTTGTATATCTCTGTTGCTACATACGGGACCCATACCAAATTCAGGTTAGCCTACTAGGAATGTTTTGGTAAAGAAAAAAAATATTTTGTAATTTGCGAAAAAAAGTTAAATTTTTGCTTGGCCCCCCCCTGAGAAAAAAATGAACACGTTTAGATATTTTATTTATTATTTTTTCTAAATAAATTTTACACCATTTCGTCGAAAATTTTTAAATTTTAAGAGAAAAAATGTGTTAGTTGAAACTTAAAGTCATTTGAATTTTTTTAAACTTAAAACGTAATTTATAAAAAAATCAAATGACTATAACTTTCTACTAACACATTTTTTTCTCTTAAAATTTAAAAATTGTCGTCGAAATGATGTAAAATTTGTTTAGAAAAATTAATGAATAAAATACCTAAACGTGTTCATTTTTTTCTCAGGGGGAGGGGGCAAGCAAAAATTTAACTTTTTTTCTTTACCAAAACATTCCTAGTAGGCTCACCTGAATTTGGTATGGGTCCCGTATGTAGCAACAGAGATATACAACTTTAAAATTCCTGTGGGCGCTCATGGTGGGCAGCCTTACTAATAATACCATGAAATGCTTTTACATTAATCAATATTTGGAGTTTTCTAATTAAATGCTTTATACGTAATTAATTACCCCTTATTACACGCTAAGTTAACCCTTTCAGGCACATAAAAGAAAAACTCTTTGAACAAGATCTATTTCATAATAAATGAAAAGTTTACACTATAATAACCATGCTACATTCAATTTTTAACTTAAAAGTATTGCAAAAAATCCTCCAGGACATGGTTTCGTATGGTAACCACTGTGATATATAATATGATAATTATTATTGACAACAAGTTAAAATAGAATTCAAGTACATTACATATAAAATATAGTCAAAATGCTGTATTAGGTGCTATGGTATGGCATAAAACAGTTCTTTTCTGCATTTAGACATAAGCCCACGTTGCATGTATTACACGCCCATTTAGTGCGATGTGGCTGTGACGCAGTACTACAACGTGCACAACGTCTAGATCCACCATAAACAGGCATATGAAGTGCATTGCTTTTTCTTACTTCAGGGGGCACATAAGGTTTGTATCTGTTTTCTCTTAGAACACTTTTTTTGCCGGGGGTACTTTTTTTTGTAGTGCCAATAAGCCCAGAAATTACTCTAAGTCGAAAGAATTTCATAGTCAGTTTCTCCGCATTCGGTGAGCTGCGATACAAAATAAATGAATTTACCACCGTGACATCAACGAAGTGCCAAAATAGCCTATGCCACCATTTTTTAGATTTCCTGTCAATATCGTAGCATGACTTCAGCATGTCAGCACGATCAACACAACCCATACAACGCCTATATTCCTTGACAGGTTCGGGGCAAGAAATTTCTTTCAGACTTCCATCTTTTTCTCTTCTGTTTATCTGAATGTTTTTTGAGGGATCATGGATGGAAGACAAGATATGGACAACTCGTTTGTCCTTCCATTTTACGCAGGATATATTACGACCATTCACTGCCCAGTCACTTTGTCCCCTAGATAGTTCTTTATCTTGAAGCATTTGAGGAAGACCTTTTCTATTGGCTCTAACTGTTCCACATGAATATATATTTCTTTCTGCCAATTCCTCAAGAAGTTTCAGAGAGGTAAAATAATTGTCGAAATAGACGTGATAATTTTTTCCAACGAGACTCTCAGTAAGTTTTTTGACAACGGTTGCTCCCAAGTTTTCTTCTACTCTGTCTCCATCCTTACCTGTGTATATGTCAAAATCGCAAAGATATCCCGACATGTCGGCTCTAGACCAAATTTTATATCCTCTTTTTATCGGTTTTAGGGGTAAATACTGTTTGAAAGATATGCGGCCTTTGAACTTGACCATTGTTTCATCAACTGCCTGTTCCATTGATGGACCATAGTATTTTTGATAATTTGTACGTACCTTGTTGATGAATGGTCGAATTTTATACAATTTATCATATTGTTCTTGCCCTTTTGCCGGCATGATAGAGTTGTCGTTTAGGTGAAGATGAGAAAGAAGTGAGCTAAATCTATTTAGGCTCATTATGTTAGATATATATTCATCTCTCAGCTGAGGATACGATGACCAACAGTCTCTATAACTAGGCGTTTGTTTTACGCCCATGAGCATATTTATTGCAAAAAATTCTTTATTTCAGAGGAATTTGTAGGCGCAAAATTATCTCCTTTCTGAATGGAATATAAATTTGTTTGGAAGACGATTTCCTCGATCATATCGAAAAGTAATAAAAAGAATTCGGCAGGATCTTTTAGTCCATTTGGCAGATTTTTGGGACCAACAACCTCTTGAAAACTTGCTTGCACGTTTTTGAATTCCGCCTTTTTCCATCTATCAAGATTAGACCGATTCGCCCAAACTGCAAGGGGTAGATTATCTTCGTCGCTAAACTCATCAGTATCGGAGATTCTGTCATTTAGAGCATGCTCAGGTTCAGAATCACTTTGGGAGGGCTCCACGTGAGTATCCAGATCTAATCTAACTCGTACCTCCAAATCCTGCTCCTCTATATCTGAGAGCTCTGGAAATTCGACCTCCGACTCATCTCCAGATGGAATTTGGTCTAGTAGATCGTAACATTGAGATGAAGTTATTTTGTCTAAGAAAATTCGTTCCATATCTAAAAAGAAAATTATTATCATTGCAAATAGTTTGGCCAATTTATCATACTGGTCACATAGCGAAACCACAACAAACAGAAGTTTTTTCAGTCTTTATCATACTGGTTTCGCAGCGAAACCATCATAAAAAAAACTATAACTTTGTAATAACTTTGCAAAAATACCAAAAATTTAATATTTCTTGCAATGTCAATGCAAATAAATTTGTAATTATTCACAAAAAGCAATTTAGTTTTCAGTTTTGCGTGAGTACTAGAGTGGCACAAGTTACGCCATAGTGGTTTCGCTCCGAAACCATAACAGAAAAACATTTCTATTATCTCCAGTTTGGCAAAAATACCACCCACTTAGCTTTTATAGTAATTATAACAATGCAATAAACAAATAAAATTAGTACTTACCGATTAATTTTTCAAAAATCAATAATAATTAACGAAAAGCGTGCAGGCTTCGACATTTAGGTAAAACACTGCACCACTCTAATAATTAAACGCCGGTTACAGGAAATTCTGCCAATCTAGCGTAATGCTGAAGGTTAGTATGGCTATCCGATAACAGATGGCGACAGTAGCTACGTTGGTTAACGCTAAAAACCACTGTGAGATAAAATACACACCTTTGATGTGATAAATATTGAAATATTTAAAAAATAAAATTGTAAAACTTTCACATCTTCAAAAACAATTTTGATTGGTTTACGTCACTAAACCGCAAAACGTTGCCATCTCCTCGACAATAATTGTACACTTGGACCAAACTTTGACGTTGCCAACTATTTACTGTCCCAAAATTCTATTATTTTTTATGCCACACCAAACATGGATTGAAGTCGTTCCCTGAAATTTAATTGTCTGAAATTTTCTTGGATTTCCAACGGCCCAGTGATGATTAAGTATTATGTCTATTGAAAACCCCCGATGTTGTGAATGTGGCTTCGTCAATCCATAAGATATTTCTGAATAAATTAGGGTCTTCGTTTTCTTGCCGAATCACAATTTGGGAAACAAATTGGAAGCGAAGTTCTTTTTGTGCCGGTGTTAGATGTTGAAGTGGAAGGATATGATAAGGCTTAAATTTATGATTTCTTAAAGTCCTGTGAACAGTTCCTTGGGTAACTCTTCTGCGTCTTAGGGTAAAAATATGCTGGAGCGCCGCTCCACGCGTCAAGCGCCGCTCCACGCGTCGGGACTCGAAATATACAATGTATTTTAAATCTATTAGCACATAGTGAGCAAGTAAAGCTTAGTGAGCAAAGTAAAGCGTCGTTTACTTGCTCACTATGTGCTAATAGATTTAAAATACATTGTATATTTCGAGTCCCGACGCGTGGAGCGGCGCTTGACGCGTGGAGCGGCGCTCCAGCATATTTTTACCCTTACACCGCCGCCGTATTGAACGTCCCGAACTGCGTCCGAAATTGATTTGGTTGGATTCAGTCGAAAATAATTCACAATATCACGGTCTCGATTTCTTGTCCTTTCTGGAATTCTTTTTCTGTCATGTAATGATTTATTTTCCTCGAATAGGTTCTTTATCCTTAGAATAGTATTGACGGATATATTTCTGTGAAAATTTGCAATAAATCTTCTCCTTGCTTCTCTTGCATTTTCTTGGCATTTGTAGTACAAGATAACAATCTGCAATCTCTCATCTAATGAATATTTCATTTCGGCAATATTATAGTAAATTTGTCAAATTTTTTGACTTTCAAGGATTTCAAGGTGATTTTACCTTTATTACCTAGTGTATGTTTCAAACAGGTTGAAGTTAAATTATCGTCGGCGAAGAAACAATACCGCCTAAGTCGCAGTTTTTTGAAAATCGAGATTTTATATTTAATTGATTAACAACGCCCATATCTATCGTTCCGTGTCGATACAGTAGAATATTACGTTATGGTTTGGCGCCAAGACAACCACTAATAATACCGCCTAAGATTTTTGTGCTGAGAATTTCGCCTATATCCAACGCATAACAGTCATTTTGTAAGGTTATACTGCATTACCGGTGTTTTTAAGTGTGTAAATGTGTTAAAAGGGAAGAAAAATCTATTATTTGTATATTATTTCATACTTAAATGATTACTAATAAGACTGATAATAAAAGTTTCTTATAGTTTTAAAATTTAGCAATATAAAAACAGTCCCGAACACAAATGTGGAGTTAGGCGGTATTAAATTTAAATAATACCGTTTTCTATGAGCGATTTACGGGATTTAGGCGGTATTTTCTTGAATTTAAAATGCTAATATTATGATTTGATTAATGCTTGATTAATTAAAATGGCATGTTCTAGTGAACAAATAAGGTATCAATTCGTGCGAAGCGGGTAGTTAACCTTTAATGATACTGTTTCAAAAAATTAAAGTAGTCTAAGGGCGTTATATTTTTGCAGATATGGACGACCGGGAAGAAAGCGATTCATCCACGAATGAGGTGGAGAAAAATGAAGACAGCAATATGTTTACGGATTCGGAATTGATCCAGGCTCTTGAAGAATTTCAAGGTGAAAGAAAATCTACCAGAACATCGGCCAGTGTTCCTCCAAAACGTGCTAACTTCTTACTGGATAAAGGGTTATTGATTTTATCTGGTGCAGATAACGACAATGAAAACTGTTCTTCGACCCTTGATGAAAAGCAACCCTTGGTCACAGCCGATTCTCTAACGACAACTAGAATACTAGCCAGCCTTGCAGCAGCAAGGAAAGAGGAATCTTCGGAGCCAGCTCATCCAATCACAGAAGACGTCGAGAATCAAAACTCTCCTCCGACTTTTTTTGAACTGCAAACCTTGACTACAGATGACGCTCAACTCACAACTGATGAAATTTCAACACAGATATCTCCAGTAGCAAATAATCTTGATGATAAAGATTTTGAGCCGGAAGCAGAAGCTTTAGACTTAGAAACTTCTTCGTCAGAAAGTTTTGTCGATGATGTACCCTTTGATGGAAATGCACATGAGCAAAAGAAGCGGAAAGCTAATAATGAAGTAAACTGGAAAGTACGTACAAATAAGAAATTGAGGATGCATGGAGAGTCGTATCTAGGCTTTCGTCGAACCAGAGAAGGTAAGGTGTTTCATGATGTAGAAAGAGAGGAACTCAAAATGGGCCCGTCTTGTAACTCTTCACTGTGTAGGAAATCTAAACAAAGGGCATGCGATCAGATAACAGAGGAAATGAGAAAAAATCTGTTCACTTCATTTTGGAAAACCATGAACTGGGACCAAAGAAGGACATTTATTGTAAATTCAGTTGAAAAAAATGCAGTGAAACGTCGTAAAACTCCGAATGAAGAGTCTAGAAGAGAAGCGTCTTTGCGCTATAACCTAACTATTGATGGAGTGCGGAAACAAGTCTGCATGGTGACGTATCTCAATACATTTGGCATTAAGAAATGGACAGTGCGCTACTGGCTTAACCATAAACCGAAAAATGATGGCATAGCTCCTTCGACTAGTGTGACTCATCCGCAAACTGTTAGGGTTTCGTCCGCTAGGAAAGAAACGGACAGAGATTTCGCAAAACAATTTTTTGACTTTTTACCAAAAATGCCCTCCCACTACTGCCGCCAATCGACAACTAGGAAATACTTGGAACCAATTGTTACTTCAATTGCTCAACTCTACAACTTATATTTGGAAAAGTTTCCACAAGAAAATGTGAACATCGTCAGTAGATTTATTTTTGAATCAATTTTCAAGCAAGAGAACTTATCACTATTTAACCCGAGGAAAGATCAATGTGATCTGTGTTGTTCTTACTCGGCTGGGAATGTGTCTGAAGGGGAATACACAAAACATAGAGAAGAAAAAGATAGAGCAAGAAAAGAGAAAAACGACGACAAGGAGAAAGCAAAAGCCGGAGAAGTTCATGTGTTTACCCAAGATCTACAAGCAGTAAAATTAACTCCTCTCACAAAAGCAAGCGCATTCTACTACCGAAAAAAACTAAACGTGCATAATTCCATAATTTCACCATGTATAACCTCTTTAATCATGATGTTTCATGCTATTGGTTTGATGAAACTGCTTCTGACCTTTCATCCTCGACATTTGCGTCATGTATTATTGATACATTATCAAAAATTCTGCAACGAAAGAGATTACCGGTTCTCTGGTCTGATGGGTGTAACTATCAGAATAGAAACACTGTCCTATCCAACGTTTTATTAATAATGAGCCAGGAATACAAAGTCACCATTGAACAGAAATTTTTGATTAAAGGTCACACACAGATGGAGTGTGACTCAGTTCACAGCTCCATTGAGGCCAAGCTGAGAAACAGAGATATATCCCTTCCAGATCAATATGCTGATATAACAAAAGAGGCAAGATCTAAACCAATGCCTTATAAAAGTTTTTTCTTAGAACATACATTTTTCAAAAACTTTTCTACGAAGGATTTCCAAATCTACGACTCGATAAGACTCGGAAGGGTAGTTGGGGATCCCACTGTAGTGGACTTGAGAGCAATAAAATATTGCAATAGGGAAATCTTCGTTAAAACAAATTTTGATGAGGAATACACTTCACTACCTAGACGCCAGAGAAAAAATATCGATTGTTCTCTAAAAAAAGCTCCACCTCTACACCTCGAAAGACGAAAAATTCCCAAATCCAAGTGGTTACATCTTCAGGAACTGAAGAGTGTCCTGACATTCTGCTGTCACCCTTTCTACGACCAAATACCTCACGAAGACTCAGATTGAAGAGCACATCGTCTCGAATATTTTTCTATTTCTAATATTTGAATAGACTATTACTTTATTCTATAGTCTGAAAGAAATTCCATTTTGTTTTGTTCTTGTTGTTCCTTTTTTAGAGTTTTTTTTTGTGCAATAAAAACCGCCTAAATCAAATTTGTAGTCACTGAGTTTTACTAATACAGCCGAAAATTATGCCAATTTGTAATCACAGTAACATCAATCAGACCATTTTTATGTTATAGTAAAAAAATTTTGATCAAATGGTATAATGTGTTAATATTATGTAGTTTTTTTAGCCTCCTAAACAATTTGCATTTTGCGACTTAGGCGGTATTGTTTCTTCTCCGACGTTATACTGGATAAAACATTAAAATTTAATAAAAATAGCTGTCACAATATTAAATATTTTAATCAGAACGGACATAAAAAAAATCACTCGTTCCGAAAATCGTATAAAAAAAGCTATGTTCCATTTAAAAAACACCTTATCCATAGCGTAACTCTTTTGTTTCTGGTTCAAATAAATTTTTGGTTTCATTTTTGAATTCTGCAGGAAAAAGTACATCGATTGGCTATTTTAGATTTTTCTTTAAATACAAGGAAGCTCAAAAATGAGCCCCTGTTCAGTCCTCGTTGGAAGACCCTGTACATCATTTATAAAATTGTACAATGGCGTTATAAATGATAATTTCAGTATAAAGGATAGTAATTATAAAGCATGTAGAATTATGTCATATTCCAAGGCTAATAATTAATCCAAAATATCAATAAGTATGAGAAACAGTAACGATATTATGATTTGGATAACTTACTAATCTTACTATTGACAATGCTGCCGAAAATAGTGATTACAGCAACAACAGTGTTTGTCAATCAGCGGACCTTAAAAACCCGGTCGACCATTTGTTCAATTTTAAAAATGTGTTTCCATTACAAAACAATGATATCTAAACAATAATAAATAATATCTGGGATTACACAGGTAATATTTTTAAGTGTAAAACAGCGTTTTAACAATAGTTTTTATTGAAGTAATGTTACGACTGGCCACACGAAAACTACACCGTGCGACGCACCGGTGTGACTATCACGTGACTCAGTATTTAAATTGCTCATTTATAGTCATGTGACGATTACACTGGGGCGTCGTACAGCGTAGTTTTCGAACACGACCCTGGCAACGACGAATCTAGGGATGGCAAAAAAAAATAAATATATCGATAAATCAGACCATATTATGATATATCGAAACAATATATCGATACATTCGATATATCGAAACAAAAATATCGATATAATGATCGATATGATATATTGATAAACAAAAAATGAAAAATATATAATTTTTAATAAAACAAAATCATTCATATAATTTTTCATTATAGAAAAAAAATATGAAACATGTTAAAAGTGGTCCTAGCCTGACTTCCATACTTTAATCTGGAAGTCATGGCTTTAAACACCGCGGAATGTTTAAGCCTTAAATGGGCAACAAGATTAGTTGTATTGCCAGAACTTTTTAATTCCTTCGAGCAATAATTGCACTGAGCACAGTTGTTGGATTTTTTTGTAAAATATTTCCAAACCTTACTCTTTGGAGGCGCCATATAACAAATAATGTAATCTATTTTCATTCACTAGAGAATCCGGGGGATCCCTTATTTTACTAATGTCGATAACCGGGCAATGTCAAGCGAACAATAACAAACGAGTATTATAAGTTAGGGGAAAGCCCGGAGCCCGGAGCCGTATTTGATTGGCAAAAATTGGATCGATTCAGATCACTTTACGACACTCCAATGCTATTTTATCTCTTTCTACTACCATTCTTAATTCAATTACGTATTTCTCTTAAAGTTCGTAAACTGATCTGGATCGATCCAATCATTGTCAATCGAACACGCCTCGGGACGGAGGCGCAACAGGCGGAACAAGGTCCAAGACGCTGGCGCCGCCGCCACAGCTAACCTAACTACTTTAGCAAGCAAAATAAAACGATAAACCGCAAACTTCTTAGAATGCTGTGAACTTTTTCTACCGACCACTAGATGGGGCGCTTATAAAGCAATGTTCTTTTGCAGCGATATATCGAAGAAAAATTATATCGATATATGCGATATATCGATAACAAAATATCGATTAAAATAAATCGATATATTAAAGCAATATATCGATAAATCCAATTTATCGATATATCGTTGCCATCCCTAGACATCGGTTGTAACCACTGCCAAATAAGTGGGGTTAGTTGGCCTGTCAAAGAATATCACCTTAAACGATTTGTTCACGGTTTTAACTAGTAACAGAACTTCCTTTCTGTAATTTAATAAAAAAAAAAAAATGACACAATCCGGGTTTATAAAACATATTCGGAATGCACGGATTTTATATTGTGCCCTGCTGAAATTTGTGGTGTGAAAACTGGCAGGTAAGAAGCTGAATTTTTTATGATTTTGTACGTCTTTATGTAGTATGAAATGCTTGTTAATTTTTTAAAGCAGATACATGCTCTCTTCTCAATCTATTTACATAATTTCCTTGTAAAATATAATAAGAATGAGTATTAGCATAGACTAAATAATACCTAGACGAACACTGCCGTGCAACAAAAAGCAGGTCTCCCTTGAGACATTTGGTGGGTTTACTGGTTTATGGTTTAAAAGATTGTTTGTCTACCATTATATAGATATGTATACTATGTATCTACATGTAAGGTAAAACACCCAATTATTGACATCCAACCAATAATTGACATGTTCAATATTTTTTTAAATTTTAAGAAAACTTTTTACCTGATCTAAAAATTATATGTACCAAACTTAAGGGAGTACAATTGGTCAACATCCCTACAGTTCATATTTTTATTCAATATGGCGGAACAGCTGTAAACAAGATTTGCTTCTCCTTGTGTTGTTTTAAGTGTTGCTGCTAATAGTGGAGGTAAGGGTAAGTAATATTTTTAAAATTATGTAAACAATTGCATGTATTCTTTTTTAATCATCTGTGTTATCAGTTAAGCCAAATACCTTTAAAATTAACCTGTAAAACTTAAAATGATTCTCCAAGAACGAGTACAAGGAAAAAAAGCGGTATGTCAATTATTGGCTAGAAAAAAACACATGTTTTCCAATCATTTACCTAGTTTACACGACCGGTATAATGCGCATTAACGAAATACGAATTTTATTAAAACGCATGTATAAACACCCTTAAACCGTTTTAAGAAACATAATTCGGATTAATGTAAAACGCATTAAATATGTGTATTATCCAATTTAAAACCGGGTTTAACCTTCGTGTAAACGCGAATACGCATTATCTCTCATGGCTACCAACCTGTTTTTGTTATGAAATTTAAAAGTTTACCTTAACCTTACTTTTTAAACTTTCGCCATCGAAACCGACCTTTTGGGATGTTATGTAAAATAATTGTTTCCCATAAGTGACTGCTTCTTGGTTTCATCCAACAGCCAACAGCTTCTAAATCTTGGCGGAATATTTTGAAAAACGATTCTTGGGAGTCCCGTTAATAGTTGATTATAAAATGAGTGAGAAACTAACATTAAAGACCTAACTTTTCGAATAGTATGCTCCCTTTTTTTCAATATTTTGGAGAGAATCCGTTTTCTTCTTTCATACAACAGTTGATTAATAATATTATACAAAATGTTAACACTAGCTAAATTATTGTCCATTGTTTCTTACTGAAAATATTAATAATTTCAATAATTTGCTAGTGCTAGTTTTTAATTTTGTTTCCAAAAATATACCTACTGTTAAAAAATATAAATATAAATCACTAATCAGCTGTTTTCAGCATGCCAGTTGATCATAATTCTTTTACTTGTATCATGCCAGTTGATCAAACTTTCTTATGTTGGCAACGGCAAACAGCTGTTTATCGTCATCATACAAATCCCTTTGAGATCTCGTCGTGTAAACATAATTTAAAGCGTATTTTCACTAAATCGCATTTTTGATTAAAACGCATTAAACGCTCGTGTAAACTAGGTAATTGACACCCCTGTCAATTTTTGGAATTTTACATATTTCAACAGTTTTGTTTTAGTTGAAAAGCCCACATTCTTACAATGTTGCCAATATTTGTTTAAAATATAAATACATTCGCTATCCAACTATTGACATACCATGTCAATAATTGGTATGTGGGGTGTCAATGATTGAAGATAATGTTTTTTTTTTCAGAGGATGGCGCCAAAAAAAAATACAAGTCTCAACAAATGCAAGACGCTCTTAAAGCTGCAGAAGGGGGAATGTCTGTTGCTTCAGCAGCTAAAAAATACCAAGAATTACACTTTTATATAAGTGGAAGCGTAAAGTTCCTAGGGTATGTTCCATGGTACGGGCTACATACTTCACAACAGAAGAAGAAAATATCCTTGTTAGATGGATAGTTGAACTTTCTCAGACCCATTATCCCATTTCAAAGAGCCAATTATTTGACAGTGTCCAGCATATCAAAAATACAAATCGAGAAACTCCTTTTAAAAATTTAATTTTATTCTTAACTTGAATATATTTTAAGTAATATACTTCTTACTTTATCCTTTCCTAAGTGGATTCAGTTGGCCTCAGGTTTTGACAGTTGAACAATGCCTTACACGTCAATGTCAACTTTACAAATGAAGCTTAATGCGTTGTTCAACGTTCAACCAGAACCAGAGGCCAGCCGAAATAATTTTTTGTATAATTACTTAGTAAATAATAGTAGATCAATAAGTTTTAACTGTTCTGAGTTTCACATATTTTGTAAGTTTAAATAAAAATTTTTAAAAATTGTGTCAATTATTGGGGTGTCAAAATTTGGGAGACATTTTTTTTTTGGCTGTCAATTTTAGGGTTAAACAAAATAGAACCAAATTTTCTGTTTTTTATATGAGTTTTTAAAAATAATACCGTTTTTCTGTTTTCTGATGATTTCAATATGTATTACAAATTTTACAAAGTTGTTAAATACTTTATAAAACAGAAAACTTTATCACAATGATAAATTTAGTGAAAAATGTTTCTAAAACCTGTCAATGATTGGGTGTTTTACCTTATATATAATGGTGGACAAACTTTTAAACCATAAACCAGTAAACCCACCAAATGTCTCAAGGAAGACCAGCTTTTTGGTGTAGGTATTCGAGTGTGGTGGGTATTTACGAAGGACCACCTCCTAGATGGATGGAGGAAATTTATTATTAAGTTACCAAAATCGTCTCACCAAAAAATGCTGTTTTTTGAGCACTCACCCGAGTTGATGTTGTTCTGGGAGCAGGAGTTCAGATTGGCTGGCCGGCCGGCATTTCTCAGGGCACAGGACTCAACATTCGGGACTGTAGCACAAGGGTTTTAGCACAAAAAAAGCGGAAATTCTGGGTAAATCGTACCCCTTCCGGCGTCTAGCACAGCACGTTTTTCGGTCTACGGTAGTACTTTTCACACGCTTCTCATCTCACACACCGTGCGCCGTTTCTCCCAGTCACACTGTTGCCGTGCTTTACAACAATTTTGTGAGAGTACACGCGAAATATGAATTGAAAGGACGAAAAAAGGTCAATACCCAACAGAGTGTCTGTCTATATTCTTTATAGTCTCTGGTTTTTAAAGCTTTCTAAACAATGGATATAGAAATCCTAGAAATTATATTCTATGGATGATTAAGTTTATGTAATCTGTTATCTTTTGCATACCAGTAGGTACCTATTAGCCTCAATACTACCTATTAAGCATTATCCAAGTTAACATTCAAATTTTAAAAACTTATTACTGATAGTATTATAATATGCAGTTATTAAATAGTATGTATACCTTCTTATCCTTTTAGTGCTGACAGAAAGAGCTCTTGTGAAGTATGGACAGTTAGAACGAGAAAGCAACATGTGCATATTAAATGGGAAAGTTTGCCCCGAACGTAAAGTTAGGGGTAAATAATACAATGTTACTGTAACAGTCGATGAAGTGAGGGAGGAAATCAGTAGTACTATGTCATGATTGTGCTGTTTCATCAGGTAGTTAGTAGTAGAGAAACCTAAAATTAGGATAGTGCCTAATATTGGGCCCCTGCATAACTATTTCTTATAGCAAAGAAGAAAACAATGGGATATCTCGCACAATAAAATAAAATACAATAGTCCCTTTTATAATATTACCGCTCCCGGAATACTTGATACCCTATCCAATATTATAGGCAATTATTTTATCAGTTGGCCATTTGGACATTGTTTTTTAAAATATTATTGTCTGAAACTATCTTCCAGGGTTACGTCAACTGTCTTAACAGGTAACACATACATAGATATAGAATGAAACAACTGAAAGTAACAAAAATTTAGGGTTGTTTCTTTGTAAAAGGCAGTCATTAAAAAAAACTATCCAATACCTATTAGGCGACTTTCCTCTATATAGTATCGGTTAATATTAATATTAAGTGTAGTTCTATGAATTTGATATATTTCTTCACAATATGACAATAGAGCACCTCTTGGGTGTTCAGTTAGTATGTGGCATCCTCGGGGAGCATAATAGTATAAGCTGATATAAAATTTAAAAATGATTTAAAAATCTATGATGAAAGTGATTAACTTCTAAACCAGTATGCATGTCTAACAAAAATTATCAACAGTTTAAAAAAAGGGCTCTAAGTTTTTAAGAAAGCAAAATTGCACCAAGACAACTTTGTCTAAATCGTTATCTTTTGGTCAAAGGAAACTAGTAAAAAAAAATCCTCTTTGGTTTTGGACAGAAGAGTTTTCCGCATAACCTACAATTAAAATATATGCATTTTTATTTACATATATATACAGGGTGTTACAAAAAGATGTTAAGAAGTTTTAAGGGCAGATTCTACATCTAAAAATATGTTTTATTAACATATTAACATACGTTTATATAAACATGGATCCTCAAACGCTTCTTTTTCGAGATACAGGGTGTTTAATATTTTTACACCTCTATTCCAAAGTGTTAGGAGAAATATACGAAGACGATTTAGACTATTTAGTTAGAGCATGTATTGAAGCACGGAGAAGCCATTTCCAGCATCTACTATTATAAACTTAAATCAAAAATCACTGTTTCCTGAGCAAAAAATACGTAAAAAAAATTAATTTTCTTTATTTTTATTGTAAGAAATAAATTAATTTTTATCTCTAAAACGGTGCGTCAGAACGAAAGAGCTTAAGGAACACTATTCACGCAGAATTAATTGTTCTTTCAGGGAACGATATCAATTTTGCATAAAACCAGTGCCGTGCCATTTTTTCCGCTAAAAATAAAGACTGACACGCACGCCACTGATGCAAGTACATTAGAAAATTAATTTTTGCACTTAAATGTACCCTTCAGTTACATACTGCCGTGTGCCAAAATTTATGTCAATATCTTAACGCATTTTCGCCACCCTGTATCTCGAAAAAGAAGCGTTTGAGGATCCATGTTTATAAAAACTTATTTTCATATTGTTAGATGCAGAATCTGCCCTTAACATTTCTTGACATCGTTTTGTAACACCCTGTATATATACAGTGTCTACTTAAGTTCTCTACATATGGAAAACGTTTTTATTATTAATTTTACAAAAAAAAGTTACTCTTTATAAAAAGTTCTGCTTACTAAAAAAATAATATGACTATTATATTATTTGGGAGGGCATACTATTACAGAAAGAACAAACACCAAAAAGAACAAAATGCAGAATAACATTGGCAGAACTATACTTTATCAGAATGTAACTTTTTCATAATTTACATTTATCAGAAAAAACAATACCTCGAATTAACAATAACAGAATTAACTTTAACATAACTGAACAATAGCAGAAATAACACAGACAGATTGAATTTTACACAGAAAGAACATCCACATAACCAAACTTTTGCAGAACCCAACAAAAGCAGAATGATAATTTGACAGAACGAACTTTAACAGAACCGAACAAATTCCGAAATTTGTTTCGTCAGAAGCAAGCGCTTCGACTTCATGCAGTGCCACGTTGTCACGTTTACTGCGGTATTTTCCGTACCTATAGCCGAGACGGTTTAATATTTATTATTATAGGTAGGTACTGTGGCAAACAGTTAATTTTATAGAAGTGTCAATTATAGTAAAATAACAAAAAATAATTAAAAACAATTTAAAATAAATACAGGATAGGTTTGTTCGTTTGTCTTGCACAAACCTGCACTAACCAGCACTGATTTTTTCTAATAAAAGGGTAGAGTTGCGCAGTTTCGTGCAATACAAACGAAGAGACCTAATAACATTAAATTTTTTAACGATTATTTTTTAAAACATGTTATTTACTTTAAATACGTTATAGGTTTTTGATTTCCTTTATTAGGATCATGAAAATATATTTTCATCCGTCGCTCGGAGTAAAAGCGGTGGCATATTGCTTTTGATAATATCTGTGCTTTGTTTGTCTGTGCTAAATTATTTTCTAGCTCTCCTGATTCAATTCAATTTTTTTTTACAATTTAAAATATTATGCTTTATTGTCCAAGGAATGACTCATTGATAATGATCTGTGTACAAAAATTACAAACAAGAAAAATAACAGATACAAAACGCAGTCGTCAGTATTACAAAATAAAATCAACAAAACTGCTAATTATTTTAATAACTATATGCACTTCAGAGCAATATTTTTTTAAAGTTTAAATAAAGGCAATTTTTCACACAAAAATTATTTTACCTCTATATGTATGTGTTTGTAGGAAGTCATTTTATGCGTGTTTACCAAAAATCACAAAATTATTTTAATTAATATTAACTTTAACTTTTTGCAAAAAAGTTAAGGGCAGACCGCTAGGGCTATTTTTCATACCCATCAGGCGCGGCCCGTGAGTTTTTTTACAGGTGGGTCAAATTTTGTGGGTAACAAGTGATACCAAAAGCAAAATACACTTTTATAATTAAGGAAGGTTTTTTACTAATGTGCCTAGTTTAGTATCCTATACATCGTCTCTTAGGACCCTGTTCACTACTTACTTCACAGGGGGCGTAACTAGTTTTACTTTACAATAGTTAAATTGATGTAGCCTTTACTTGACAATTACAACAGTTTACAATATACATCAGAGAGGGCGGACCCAACTGTAAAATTTCTTATTTGTTGATTCTTTTAACAAAGAAATGTAAACAAAAGTTTATGCAAATACAATGCGCATATTAGGTAATATAATTAGTTTTTCTTTGTCCAACACAAAAATTTCACGGAGCGGTTCAAGTGTATTTCCACAGTGGCCCGAGACAGGCAGAGTCGACGGCCGCGCGCACGCCGAAAGCGATATTATTGGAGGGCCGTCGACAAATTTTGTCTCTTTTTATCTTCGTAAAGCGCCTATGTTTGTTTCTCTCTTGGTTTTAATACTTTTATATAGTACATATAAACATAGGGAAATTTAAAATACGACCGAGCACGGAGCAAGCTTGGATATCTTTCGACGATGGCTTGGCTTGATTCTTTCTTGGGGATTACCCGTATTGTTTGTTTAAGTTACAAAGTTTTCCGCCAGCGCAGCGCAGCGATATGACAGATCACAAAATACAAATCAGTTTCTTGACAAAATAGTGACACCGACTTTATATCGCAAACGTGACCGACAGTAAATAACATGAAAAACAAAACAATAGATGGCACAGCTAACTAAAGTTTTGTTGAATTTAGCATCATAAATTAGTAAACTATTTATTTTATAAAAATTGTTACAGGGCTTGCAATTAGGCTCTTTGTTAACCGTATTTAAAAACAAAAAGCTGACAATATAATTTGACGTATTTTTAAACTCTGCTAATGTGCGTTACCATAACCTAAGCTTGAGATGATAGTGGCGCGAAATTACATAATTGAAAATGACCGTTAAGGGATAGACACTTAAGCTCTAAAAAAAAGATGCCAATCAGTAGCGTCACAGAACACTTCAACAGACAAGCTTTAGAAAAATAGGATAAATAATACTTTTGCAGAAACTCACTTTGGGATATAGATAAACAAAAAACCTTAAAATAAATATAAAAGTCTAACTCTATATGTATATTACGCACTGGTACGGAGTCACCTAAGTACTGTTGCATGATATGGGCTTCTTTATAACAACACTCATATTAAAAGAATAGAACGCGTATAATCGAAGTTTGTCAAGTTCTTAGTGGTTAAACTAAATATGGACAACTATTTATTGCTATACCTTGAGCGGCTCATTATATTGGGCTTGGGAAACACGCATAATTCAGCTGACCTTGGTCTTTGAGCACAAGCCATGAGCGTCCGCAGACTTTTTTCTCAGGGGGCAAAATGAAAACAAGTAATATATTTTTAAAGATTTTACTATTAATAATTAAAAAGTATGACAATCTCACTATCTCAGGGGGGGGGGGGGGGGGGGGCACGGCCCACAAGCCACAAGCTGCTGAATAATGGGATACCGAAGAAAAAATAGAGATAGTTTTTATTCACGGTAAAAAATAGGAAATATAGGGACACTAGGAATATCTTTAATCAAAGACACCCACAAAAGTTTGTTTCGAATTCCTCAGTTGGGCGTATTCTGGACAAATTCAAACGAACTGGAACAGTTTTGAATGATTTTAAGAAACCACATGCAAATTAGAAACTAGAAGAGCATGAAGAAAATGCGTTATAAGAAGCAATTGAACACAAGCAAACGTCACTCTGAAAGAACAGGGGTCAAAGAAGCAACCATAAGAAAAATTTTACAAAAAAATAGATATCATCCCTACGAGCCGAAATTTAGAAATATTCTTAAAGAAAGGGATTTTGAAGCAAGGTTTGATTTTTGTGCCTGGGTACAGGGGGAAATAGAAGAGAATCGGTCATTTGCCAAAGGAATGTTTAGGTACAGACCAAGCACCTTTTTATTCAAACGGGACAGTAAGTAAGGTCTCAAAACTGTAGGTGGTGGGCTCATGAAAACCCTGGCTTCATAATTGAGTGCAAAGCGCAATATTCTTTTAGAGTAAAAGTCTGGTGTAGAGTTTTTAATTCAAAATTGATTGGGCCCTATTTTTTTGGAGAAAACTTAAACGCAGTAATTTATTTAAACTTTTTAAGGACTGAGATAACCAATGTTGTTAATATCATGTCGCTACCGGAAAGATTGATATTGTGGTACCAACAATTCGCAGCACGGTTGGGGGCAGAAATTTTTTAGACAATTTGTTCAGACGAAAATGGATTGGCAGATATTCTGAGTATTCCTAGCAAACCTGACCTAACTGTCATGAATTTCATTTTGTGGGATTATCTCAAACAAAAAGTGTACTGTAAACGGCCGTTTCCAATCGTGGATCACTTGGAAAATACTATAGGAGAGGCTTGCCTTGAAATTCCACCAAGATTTCTGAAAAATGTAACAAAAGGGTTTTTCAGAAAATCAATTAAATGTATGGAAAGGGAAGGACGACCCACTAAAATGTAAACCTTTTTTTTGTTTTAGGAATAAACTTTAAATTTTTGATCTTTTATTCCTGTTTTAGTTTAAAAATAAAAGTTTTAATAAAAAAAAGTTTTTTTATTAGTTAGCTTCTAAAATCCTATAGATGATATGCTTTTCTAACTGTTGTATTTGATATGGTTAATAATAAGCTCTGTAGCACTAAAAAAATCAAGTAATAATAGTCCAATAGCGCTCAGGGAATTTTAAAAAATATTTATTTTTGTTCTATAAAAACTCTGTAAACTTTAGAAAATGTATACCTCATCTTTAGAAACGTTGCAATGTGGAGTTTAAACTTAATAATAACGAAATAAACGTTAAACAAATTTATGATGCTAAAAAAATATGTAACAAATTAAAAGTTAAATTTTTTGAACAAAACTTTAACAATGGAATCTCGATGACAAACCACCTAACTTTTTACTCAGATATTTTTCGAAATTTTTGCAAATAATACCATTTTTAAAAAATTTAACTTCTGACAACTAACATGGATCATGTGACTATCTTTATGTATGTCATTTAAGGTTCTTGGTCAAGCAAAAATTGATGCCAAAGTCAAATTTGATCTTAATCAAATTTTAAAAAAGATTCTCATATGGTACAGACTTTTTGGCGGTCACTGTATATTATTCAGATTAAAAATTACAGTAGAATCAGGATCGAAAAAGGTAGGGCAGTAGGTCGAGGCCGAAAACCCGACCCTAAACTCCAAACCCAACCGGTAAACCGTAGACCTGGTGACATTGCAAACAAATATTAAAACAATAAATCCCTTTACGTCGGCTTTGTCAAAGGCGGTATCTGTCTTTCGGTGATTGTTACCAAAGGCAAACAATTTTACACTTCAAAATAACATACTTATATAACGTTCATTTCGCCTGTGGCCCTATGCCCTATTTAGTTCTTTTAATATTTTAGATTAAATGGGACGTCACGAAGCTTATGACTCCTCCCTCCTTGTCACGTATTGTCATACTTTGTGGACCCCCTCCCTCCCCCTTTACGTGTGACGTAATTAATGGATGACCCCTTACTGCTGAAATTCTAGATTTATTTGTGGCAGTAATTACTGATGAAATTTTAGACATAATAAAGTAATGTTTTCAAATTAAATGCTAGATTACTTTTCATCAAAAAAATTAGACCGTGCCAATACTGTCAATTGTGTCTCTAAGACACTGAATTATCAGTTTTGACCATTCAATGTTTTCATCTTGCAGATTGAAGGAACATTTCGGAAAATCCCTCGTGTAATCAAAGGAGAAAAGTCAGACAGTTATTTCACTTTGACACAGTCTAATCCCAAGAACTAAGTATGATTTTCCAACAGACTCAAACCGTAGAAGGTTCCACTCCAAAACTTTCTTCAATATTAGTTAGTTATATACATTTTTTATGTGTCTTTATAGCAGATAACTGAGTAATAACAATGTTTAACAAGTAATGTAGTAATGAGCATACTCTCAAACAGAGCACCATGATTACTATAAATACATAGATTTGGCAACGCTGCCCTATTTCGCCGTTTTTCTGACCTTGTTTTTTCTGCCGTTGTTCGTTCTGTCGAAGTTCATTTGGGATAAAGTTAGATTCTGCAAATGTTACGTTCTGTAATTGTTATGTTTTGCTAATGTTCGTTCTAAAAATGATATTTCTGATGTTGTTTTTTCGGGATATTGTTTTTTCGGTCTATATTTTACTTCTAGCTTTGTTAGGTTCTGCATTTGTTTAGTTCTGATGAAGTTAGATTCTCCCACTGTTCTTTAGGATGAATTTTAATTCTGATATTGTTTTTTCTGTGTTTTTTACTTTCTGATTGTGTTTTTTCTGCTGATGTATATGGACTCTATTATTTTGTGAAAACAAACATAAAATTTAAAAATTCACGTCTCGCGCATTTATTATCAATATTGTGCTTCTTCAGGCTTCCTTGGAATGTGTGCAATTACATGATCTAAAAATGCTTGTGAGTTGTTCGTCACAGAATAACGTCATTCCTTGACGAACAACTCACAAGCATTTTAGATCATGTAATTGCACACATTCCAAGGAAGCCTGAAGAAGCACAATATTGATAATAAATGTGCGAAACGTTGCAAATTTGTAAATTTTATGTTTGTTTTCACAAAATAGATAGACCCAAGAAAACTTTCACAAATAAAAAATATATCAGCGTATATATCGTCGCTGATCTTACCAAGAGGCGAAAGCGACACTTTCTTCGATTTTGAGTTAGGTGCATGATGTGATTACATTTAAAGGTATCTATGATCTGACAAACTGGCGAACCTCCAGCTCGAGTAGCTTTCAGTATACAGCAAATCGTCTATAGGCATAAGCGACACTAAACACATTATTAGGATCAGACGAAGAGGCGAGCATCCACACAATGGAGTTTTGCCTAATTATTAGATCCCACAATAGCAATTTTAGGTGTTACGCCTAACAGCTAAAGGCTTTTAATATAGATTCGAAAATTACTATTTAAGTGAAAAACTAATAAAATAAATGAATTTTTACTTTTAGTAGCCATAGAGATGGAACATTCTCGAAAATTTATTTTTCTCGGTAATTTACCGTTCTCCGAAAATATTCCCCTGAGAACATTCTCATGGCACATCTCTAAGTACCTTCTATTAAAATTTGTGTGCTTGCACACGTTTAAAAAAATATGTGTTTTCTTTAATTTACAGAAGTATTTTTTTTGGATTTTTTTAATATTACTAAAACTAGTTGTTGTTTCCGTTATTAAAAACATAAGAGCTTTCTTAGTTTATACTATATTTAATACTTATTACTATTAATACTTGTGTTATAATTTAGCATTAATAACACAAATATTTGTGATTTTTGAGCAAAACGAGTTTCTTTTTTATGTTTGTTTAAATAAATATTACTAAAAATATACTTTTGATGGTGTTTGACAAGAAGTTTTTGTTTCTCGACCGTTTATTACAAATAAAATGCCTAAAAGGCCACTTACGCTTTTTGTTTAATTCACACGTTAATAGACAAAACCAGGCGAATATCCCATATATTATTCAAAAGAATCTGACGACTGGGCGAACATCCATGTAGTACCTATTTAGGGGTGATAGGGCATGACTTTTCAAATTCTATACATGTCTTTCGCAAGCATGTATCTTGACCTACCTTATACCATAATAGAGTAAAATAATAATAAACTACTTAAAGAAAGAGCGTGCTCCAAATAGGACCTATTTTCTTTAAACTGCTCTCCTGTAAAATTAGCAAATTGTCGCTTTCGCCCCTTGGTAAGATCAGCGACGATATTATATACACTGTGCTTTTTTTTAACTCGAGACATGGGATTTGCATAGTAAATTTTTCACCCCAATGTTAACTTTTGTTCTGCTCGGAACTACAAGACAAAATTTGCAACAGAGGTTATTTAAATCCGTAGACGACGGCACAATGACTTATTTTTACCAGTAAGTCTATCAAAGATATAAAAATTACTTCTTTTTTTGGTAAAACGCAATTTTTTTTAACCTCTGTATGTCAGGTATTTGATTTTGACAGTTAAATGCATTGTTTAAATTAATTTGTCACTGGTAACTAAATATACAAGGACTAAAAAACTGTAATTTATCGTAAAAAAAATAATAGATTTTCCTGAAATTGGTATGGAATTGCTGAAAAAAAATCGTTCAACGCGAATCGACAACCCTAAAATATGTACCGGCCGAGATTTGGCCCAAAATTGTTAGTGGAACAAAAGTTAATATGGGGTGTAACAATTACCATGCAAATTCCGTGTCCCGAGTTAAAAAAAAGGACAGTATACATAATATATTCTGAAGGATTTCTTTAATTTCAGGTGGCTGTAAGCAACGCGGTAGTTTTTCCCATGTAGATTCGCAGGTGCAGCGAAGAACCATCGCCAACAGAAACCCAGTGCTATTGGAAATAATTAAAACTTTCTAGGGTTGGAACCACAGTAAAAATTTAAAAGTTGAAGATTTTGAGGCCTCTCCCCCTACAAGTCTACCATTGTCAGGACCTGAGATCTTTTTACAAGCTGTAATTAGAAATGTCACTGCAACTAGGCCTTCAGTATATTAATCAAGTTTGCAGATCTACAACGCCCTTTCAAATATTTTCTCATATAAAGTTTTTGCTATTTTATTGCTAATTTATTTCCTTATTTTTAATTTTTTTTCTGCTCGATTTAAAAAAGAAAACGTGTAGCTCTGCCAGCTTGAGTTCAACCTATAGAGCCACGCTAAATAATGACTAAATTATTTTCTAAACATTATTATAGTGGAATTTTTGGCCAATGAATTGCCCCTGAAATATGTGTAGACGCTGAGAAAAAATAACCTGTCAACCTGATATTTTTTTCTTAGTCTTAAGTATTAAAATATTTCGGAAAATACCTTAGTTTAGTGGTTACTCAGCGTGACTCTGCTATCTTGAACTCAAGCTAATGTCAGTCAAGCTAGCAGACAACGCCTTTTAAAAAAATTTCTTAAGTTATAATTTTTGGCTGTTTTATTGCTAATTTGCTTATTTTTAATATTTTGTGTGGCTCCGCTAGCTTAAGTTCAAGTTAGCAGAGCCACGCTGAATACCCACTAAACCAAGTATTTTTATACTGGAATTTTTGGCCAATTAATTGCCCCCAAAATATCTACAGAGACTAAAACCAATAAACCGTTAGAAAAAAAACAATGATTTTCAGTTTCATCGTTAGAGGAATCAAATACTATTACCTAAAACCACAAAATATCAACTTTATAATCTATGAGTATCTACCATGTTCTAAGACTAATCTATTGCTAATTTACTACCCCATTTTTAATTCTTGTTCTTTTCGTTTTCTTAAAAAACTTATAAAGTTAATATTTCCTGGTTTCGGGTACTAGTATTTTATTCCTCTATTGACTAAATTGAAAAGCACTATTTTTTAAAGGTTATTTTCTTCTCACTCCCTGTGCATATTTCTGAGGAAATTAATTGGCCAAAAATTCCAGTAAAAAACATTTAGGAAAAAAATGTTTTGTGGTTTTTTAACGTGGCTGCGCTAGCTTGAACTCAAGCCAGCAAAGCAATATGTTTTATTTTTACAAGTAGGAGCAAGAAAATTAAAGATGGGGTAATAAATTATAAATAAATGGTCTTTACTCACAGGTTATAAAGTTTCGTGGTTTAGGTTGAAATATTTGATTCCTCTAATGACGAAACTAAAAAGCGCTGAGAGAGCGAGAGAAGTGGTCTGTTCTAGGCTTATGTAGCTGGACAGTAAAGGGATGCATACGCAACGCGCCTCTTGTTGTTCTGTTAGGAACAGTCAAGGGGGGAATAATACCGGCTATTTCTTCAGAGCAAAATCCGTGGAAGTAGCGGTAGAAAAGGGATAAATCTCCAACAGCGCGGCGATGAGGGAGAGAAGGGAGTTTTCTCGTGAGGGCTGGGTCATTGATAAGTCGAATGGCTCTCTTTTGGATAGAATCAAGAATGTTAAGTGTCGAAGGTGATGCCGCTCCCCAGCTGTGAGAGCAGTACTCTAGGTCAGGTCTTATTTGGGAAAATGACTAAAAATTATGATATAAAAAAAAATGGAAAAGGCTTTGTGGCCCTGCTAGCTTGACTGGCATCTAGCAGACCCTGAAGCAAAAAAAAATAAAAATTACGTAATAAATTAACAATAAAGTAGCCAAAAATTATGACACAAAATATTTGAAAAGGCGTTGCTGGTTGACATCTCAATGCAGCTGTTAAAGCATTATTCTGTTAATCTTTAAGTGACCTTAGTATGCACAAGTTGATTTTAAAAGTTTTACAAAGTGGTGGGAGCACCACAGAATTTATTAGATTTGTAAACCAAATCATGACTTTAAAACAGTGTGAAGCTACATGTAAAACTTGTGGCATGACTTACACTATCGAAAAATAACCACTTTAAAAATTTCTGAATTGGCATGGTGCAAGACAGCAGCTAGATCTCTTTTGGAAACAGTAACAGGGGGACTTCAAGTAAAAGAAACAGATGCTATGAAACGCGGTAAAGCCTTGGAAAAGTTGTTGAAGTGTTAGAAAATGAAGTTAACTCTTATCCCCAAATTATCCTTTGTTTGGGGCATTCCCAGATGTCAGAAAGGCATTCTTTGTGAAACAGGCCCTGCATTTGAAATAAATAAGAAAATTATATATCTTATGTTAACTGTGATTAAGATTTTTAAGTCCACCATTAATGCAGCTGAAACATTATGGCATACCGATATTTTAATTAAAATATATTTTAATTAAAACATTGACATAATACATATTATGTAGTTTTATTTCTTCGCATAAGTGTGCCGAGTAGTGGAATTTAAATGTAACCTGACTTTAATAAAAATACAAAAATGGAACCAAAAATAATTTAAAAAATTAGACACTGACAATCTAAAAAGCATAAAAGAAAGAAAATTAATTGCAATAATGTAAATTCATTTTGTTGGGTATTAACCTTTTTTCGTCCTTTCAATTCATATTTCGCGCGTGTACTCTCAAAAAATTGTTGTAAAGCACAGCAACAGTGTAACTGGGAGAAACGGCGCACGGCTAGTGTAAGATAAGAAGCGTGTGAAAAGTACTACTGTGTAGATCAAAAGAACGTGCTGTGCTCCGCGCTGAAAAGGGTACGATTTACCCCTAGTCTCCGCGCCTTTTGTGCTAAAAAACGTGTGTTAAAACCATGATACTGTGTCCTGTGTCCTGAGAAACGCCGGCCGGCCAGCCAGCCAATCTGAACTCCTGCTTCCAGAACAACATCAACTCGGGCGAGTGCTCAAAAAACGGCATTTTTTGTGAGAGACGGTTTTGGTAACTTAATAATAAATTTCCTCCATCCATCTAGGAGGTGGTCCTTCGCAAATACCCACCATTTTTTTTGGCCCTCGAACCGAATAATTTGAACAGTCCTATGAATAAATAGTCATTTTTCCATTTATTTAAAATTATTATTAATTAACATTCCAAAATCATTTCTACAATAGTGTAAAAAGATTGAAGCAGGTACCGGTTGAAATCGATAATTTTTTGTGTGTAGTTCGATTTCGTCATATCTCCGCGTGAACCTTTCTCCTTTTTTTGCATGAAAATTAGTTTGCATTTTATCAATGTTGTGGTGGTGACACTATTTGAATTTACTGGTGTATACATTAGTAGTTATCTTTTACCGAAATCATTCCAAAGGAGCTTCCAAATGAGCTTCCAAAGCCATTCCCAATCCACCCACTCCCTACCAAATCCACCCACTCTTCACACTACCTTATATAAATTCCTTAAAGCTATAATAAAACAAAATTCACAACAATGTCTTTGGCAGTACCTATTGATTATTCATGGGACACAGAACATTGCGAAAGCTATAATCCACAAGAGTACATAGAAAAGAATTTAATTTTAAGAAAACCTCCACCTAATCTCTCCAAAAAAGGAAAAAAGAAATTTCGAGAAGCAGAGCGTAAAAGGATTCAAGAATTGGAAGCAGAAAATTATGTCTTGCCCAACAGCAAATGAAATGTTTAGTCATGTAAGCGGAAAGAAAACCTTGGAAGATTTTACGACAGATGAACTAAAAATGTTACCTTTGGACTATCTAATTAATTATGCAGACCCTTTGGAGCTCTTGGATGTATGGGGAAAATTACCAATGTCTTATAAATCAAGTTTTAATCTTCGAAGTAAATTGCCATGTTTTTTTCATTATAATCGTCCTGACTGGAACACACACTTCGATGGCCCCCCTGTATCCCAGGAATCATGTTTCATGTGCAATAGAAACATAAAGTAGACTAATGTAGATAAACATTTACTTGTATTTTAATAAATGTATTTTTTATAAACACCAAACAAATTTCATTGGATTCAGTGATTCACTTTAAAGCATCCCACCACTCTTCACCCCACCACTTCCCCCACTCTTCACCCTACCACTTCCCCCCACTCCTCTCCCCGCTACTTCAAACCCATACTTAAAGCCAGAACAAATAAATGATTCCTTGTTAGTTATGTATCCTCCGTGGATCATTATTACTACATATATCTTTAGTGTTTTATCAAGGTGTCGTTGTTTAGTTTGTAAAAAACTAATAGTAAATAAATCAAATGCTTGTATTCAATATTGTACAAATTGTTGTCAACTGAGACCAGTGAAAATATCTGAAGAATGTGTTGACTTTTATAAAAGAATAAGAAAATGCTAAAACATGAAGTAAAAATAAAAGTGTTGGAACTCCAATATCATCTTATTACAGTAAAATACAGACTGTTTCAAAAAAATTATGGTAGTGAAATACTAACATTATATGATGAAGCTATTATTCTATGTGATAATCTACTTAAGAAATTTATAACAGTTAAACATTTTAATGATCATTTGACGATAATAAATTTGGGATTAGATTCACATGAATCCTATAATGTAATGAGTAGATCGATTGCTGAAGAATAAAAATCCATTAGAACGTTAAATTCATTCAGTTCGTCTTCTCAGTTCATAATCGTGTTTTCGTGCAGTGATTGTAACAAAAGTTTTACTCAAAAATCAAATGTTTATAGACATAAAAGAGAATCGTGTCAATATAGACCATCTTGTTCTCGCGAAAAAAGAAAAACCAATACCCAGATATGTGATGTACCAATGAAAAGACCCAAAGAAGAAGATAGACCCCCAATACCTAAACTTACTTTATCACGATGTAAAGATTGTGATACTTGGTATGTGAAAAATAAACTTGCTGCCCATTTACGTTCAAACTTACATAAAAGTAATCTTAAAAGTGTTGATGAAGTGAAAATTTTAACTTCCGCGTTTAAAAACAGGATTGTGTCCTACATGCTGCTCACATCGAAAAAGTACGTGGACATTGAAGAGTTTTTTGATGAAATACAACAAAAGTTTGTAAGTTTACTTTCCGAACAGTCAGCTAAGCATAGAAGTGTTAAGATTAATGTAGAACTATTTGGTCAATACATTTTACAAACAAAAGAGACCTTAGAATCAAAATCGTTTAACACAAAAAATAAGGTCATAACTTCAACAACAGATTTATCTGATATTTATACGAAGTTTTTGTCTGAAATAAATGAAAAGGTGTCAATATTTGCCGAGAATGGATCAGGTTGGGCGTTGGAAAAAATATTACATTTGGAGCTTAACATAAACAAGTATAATCCACTTAGAGCATCTTCATATATACTATTACCAAAACAAATTGCAAATAAACGAGGTGTTATTAACATCAAAAATAATGGTTCACACTGTTTCGGATGGAGTGTGATAAGTGCATTATTTCCAACTGCAAATCATGGTGATAGAACAAGTTCATACCCTATTTTTTTTGATTATTTAAATTTTGAAGGAATAGAGTTTCCTGTGAAATTAAAGGATATACAGAAATTTGAAACGCTTAATCAAATATCTGTAAACGTTTACGGTTTAGAGAGTGTTTATCAGGATAATAAATTAAAATATGAAGTGGTTGGTCCTCTTCATTATACAAATAAAAAACTTCCAGTACACATAAATTTGTTGTTGATAAGTGAAGGTGAAGGTGAAAACAATCATTATTGTTGGATTAAGGATATGTCAAGATTAGTATCATCTCAGATTAATAAAACAACATAAAAAATATTTTTGTGATGGATGTTTAATTTATTTTACTTCGATGGAAAAATTAAAATTACACCAATCAAATGATTGTAATCATTTGTTTACAAAAGTTCCTGCCAATAACATTAAAATAAATAAGTACGGTCAGCATATACCAGAAAATATTTTACAGTTTGAAAATTTTCAAAAACAACTAAAAGTTCCATTTGTCATATACGCAGACTTTGAATGCTTTTTAAAACCTTTGCAGTTTGATCAACCAGATGATGATGAGGATTCATATACTTTAAATACATTTAAACATGAACCTTATGCTTTTTGCTATTTTATTAAGTGCTCATATAATGATTCTTTATCAGTATTAGATTCATATTTTGGTTTAGATGCAGCTGATGAATTTTGTAAACGAATTGAAGGTCATGTACAGGGTCTTCCAACGAGGACTGAACAGGGGCTCATTTTTGAGCTTCCTTGTATTTAAAGAAAAATCTAAAATAGCCAATCGATGTACTTTTTCCTGCAGAATTCAAAAATGAAACCAAAAATTTATTTGAACCAGAAACAAAAGAGTTACGCTATGGATAAGGTGTTTTTTAAATGGAACATAGCTTTTTTTATACGATTTTCGGAACGAGTGATTTTTTTTATGTCCGTTCTGATTAAAATATTTAATATTGTGACAGCTATTTTTATTAAATTTTAATGTTTTATCCAGTATATTTATATTTTATCGATTTAACTTCAACCTGTTTGAAACATACACTAGGTAATAAAGGTAAAATCACCTTGAAATCCTTCAAAGTCAAAAAATTTGACAAATTTACTATAATATTGCCGAAATGAAATATTCATTAGATGAGAGATTGCAGATTGTTATCTTGTTCTACAAATGCCAAGAAAATGCAAGAGAAGCAAGGAGAAGATTTATTGCAAATTTTCACAGAAATATATCCGTCAATACTATTCTAAGGATAAAGAACCTATTCGAGGAAAATAAAACATTACATGACAGAAAAAGAATTCCAGAAAGGAAAAGAAATCGAGACCGTGCCATTGTGAATTATTTTCGACTGAATCCAACCAAATCAATTTCGGACGCAGTTCGGGGCGTTCAATACGGCGGCGGTGTAAGACGCAGAAGAGTTACCCAAGGAACTCTTCACAGGACTTTAAAAAATCATAAATTTAAGCCTTATCATATCCTTCCACTTCAACATCTAACACCGGCACAAAAAGAACTTCGCTTCCAATTTGTTTCCCAAATTGTGATTCGGCAAGAAAACGAAGACCCTAATTTATTCAGAAATATCTTATGGACTGACGAAGCCACATTCACAACATCGGGGGTTTTCAATAGACATAATAATCATCACTGGGCCGTTGGAAATCCAAGAAAATTTCAGACAATTAAATTTCAGGGAAGGACTTCAATCCATGTTTGGTGTGGCATAAAAAATAATAGAATTTTGGGACCAATATTTTTTAACGGCACTTTAAATGGACAGAGATACTACGAGTTCTTAGAAAACGAAATTGAGAACTTTTTGGAAGATTTACCATTGGAAGAATATCAAAATTTAATTTGGCAACATGATGGTGCCCCTCCGCATGCCGTGCGTGAAGTTATTCAATATTTAAACGGACGCCACGAAGAATGGATTGGTAGAAATGGAACCTATGCTTGGCCACCCAATAGTCCCGATATGTCAGTATTAGACTCATTTCTTTGGGGCCATTTAAAGAACGTGGTATACAAGCAGCGAAACCACGATATTGATGAGATCATGCAGAAAATTGTGAACGAAATAAATCGCCTTAACCAGGAAAATAGTTACTCGCTAACATTCGAACAGTGCAGACGTGCTCAAAAATCGATCGGAAAATCAAAACAAAAAGTGGTGTCATCATCGCGAGTGATACCGGCGGCAAGCTTGTCGTAAGCTATCGCGAAATCTATGTCAAGTTCAAACGTTCGTCGTTTCACATTGACTGTCGACAAAGTTGCAAATTTGCAAAATAAGGACAATGCGCTCCAATTAAAAAGTTATAATAAAAACATAGGATTAGGGTTGGAATCCAACATGAAGGACGGCGGAGGACCATCTGTTTCGCCTCAAAATGAACAGTCAGCAAAAATTAAAACCTTAGAATCTCAGCTCAATGCAGCACTTAATGAGATTAAAGAGCTTAGAGAAATAATCGTTTCTTTGCAGCCCAAAAAAACTTATTCCCCAGTCAATTCAGACGAGGAAGAAGAAGTAGTAGCCCAGGAGACAGCATGGCTCCTACCCAAAAATAAGAGAAGAAAAAGAAAAGCCACTAGCTCGCCAGAAAAAGATGATAATATTTCCGAACCTAAATTAGCCACACCCAAAAATAAACAAGTTGTCCCAAAATCACAAAAACCACCACCTGTGATTTTAAGCAATGTGAAAAGCTATAAAAATATAAACCAGACACTAGAGTCAAAGAATCTTAAATTTAAAGCAAATTTAATGAATAATAACCAGCTAAAAATCAATGTAGACACCGAAATTGAATATAGAGATCTCACTGCCTTCATGAATAGCACCGACATGGAATGGCATACATTTGAAAGTAAGCAGACTAGGCCGCTAAGGGTGATGGCGAGAAACCTACACCCTTCGTGTGATCCACAAGACATCAAGGATGATTTATTGAGCAGAGGCTTTAAGATCCTTGAAGTCGTAAACAAAATAAAAAAGACAAAAGTTAAGGACGAGGTTAAAATAATCCCCCTACCCCTATTTATGCTAACCTTCCAAAACTCGGAAGATATCAAAAAAATATACGAAATTCAGTATATATGCCATATGAAAGTTAAAATTGAAGCGATAAGGAGCAATAATTTGATACCTCAGTGCAAAAAATGCCAAAGATATGAGCACACACAAAAATTCTGCAAACACGCAGTCACTTGTGTCAAATGCGCTGGGAATCACCTGACCTCCGAATGCACCAAGCCAAGGGAAACACCACCTAAATGTTCAAACTGCGGAGAGGCACATCCCGCAAACTACCGTGGATGCGTGGTAGCAAAAGAACTGCAGAAAAGACGAAATAACGCAAACAATGCAAGGAAACCACAAAATGGACAACCAAAAAATTTCACATCTAAAAATACTACCAAAGAGGTATCCTATGCACAGGCAGCACATGGCCCTAAATCTCAACCTGCACCAGTTCCGAATGAGCAACAGTCCATGATGCTAATGTTACAAAATATGATGAACCTTATGAACAAACTTTCAGAAAGGTTAGACAGACTGGAAACCAAAACTCGTGAAAAACAATAATGCATCAACAAGATCTAAGAATAGCAACTTGGAATGCTTATGGCATCCAAAACAGAATGCAAGAAATAGAAATATTTCTCAACACACAAAGTATTGATGTGTGTCTGGTCTCAGAAACACATTCAACAAATGAGACCTACCTAAAAATAAAGGGTTACCAAGTATACCAAACGATTCATCCCGACAATCAGGCACGTGGGGGAACGGCTGTTATAATAAAGAATAGCATTAATCATTATGAACAATGCCCTATTAGGAGTGCAGAAGTTCAGTTAACAGCAATAGGAATTAAAACAAGTAACACAACCAAACAGAGACTGACTGTTGCTGCAGTGTACTGTCCACCAAGGTATAACCTCAAGAAAACGGATTATAAAAACTTTCTACAGCATCTGGGAGACAGATTCATCGTGGGAGGTGACTACAATTCGAAACACATGGATTGGGGATCCAGATTAACAACTACAAAAGGTAAAGAACTTAGGGAAGCTATAAGGGAAACCGGATGCAACTTTCACACTACTGGTAAACCAACATACTGGCCTACAGATACTAATAAAATTCCAGATCTATTAGATTTTTTTATATCAAGAAAAGTGTCACCCAATTTTATTGATATTCAAGATAATTTTGACCTAGACTCCGATCACTCAGCTGTGATCTTAACTTTGAGCGAGAAAATAATTAGAAAAGAAAATAGGCCAACTTTGGTTAATAAAACTACTGATTGGAAAAGCTTTAGAAATGAACTGGAAAATAAAATTATCCTTAAAATCCAATTAAGAACCAAAGAACAATTAGAAGTAGCAGCTGAAAAGTTCAACAACATCATACAAAAAATAGCCTGGGACAACACAAAGGCGTACACTCAAAAAACAACGGGAAACAACTATCCAATGGAAATAAGAGAACTTGTCAAAGAAAAGAGAAGAGCCAGAAGGAGATGGCAACACACTAGGGATCCATCGGACAAAAATATTCTTAACAACAAAACTCAACAACTTAAACGAGAAATACAAAAACTTAGAGAAGAATCTATAAACAGCTACCTAGAAAATTTATCAGCTGATGAAGACAAGGATTTCTCCTTATGGAAGGCAACGAAAAAACTCAAAAGGCCAATCACCCAAATGCCACCCATCAAATTAAGGGATGGTACTTGGGCAAGAGATAATAAGGAAAAGGCTGAAGCATTTGCAGAACATCTAGCCGAAATTTTTCAGCCAAATGATATCCAGTCCAATGTCAATATGGAAGAGTCTGTGAATATCCAAGAGAATGAAATAGCACTAGTCACTCCTAAAGAAGTAGCGAACGAAATCAAAAACAATTTAAGCGCCAAAAAAGCCCCTGGGTTTGACCTTATAACAGGAGAAATTTTAAAACAACTACCAAAAAAAGGTATAGTTATGCTGACTTACCTAATTAATGCAGCACTTAGATTAAAACACGTCCCTAGCGTCTGGAAAGTGGCTGAAGTCATCATGCTACCAAAACCAGGCAAACCACCGAATGAAGCCAAATCTTACAGGCCCATATCACTACTACCAATTATTTCAAAATTATTTGAAAAGCTTTTCTTAAAACGACTTAAGATTATAATAGAGAACAGTAACCTAATCCCAAATCATCAATTTGGCTTTAGATGCAAGCACTCCACGATAGACCAAGTCCATCGAATAACAGACATCATAGAAAGGGCACTAGAAGAAAAGCTAATCTGCTCAACTATCTTCCTTGACGTAGCTCAAGCTTTTGATAAAGTTTGGCACAAAGGGCTAATTAACAAATTAAACAGAATGTTACCAAAACAATATGTAGAGTTGCTAACCTCCTACATTACAGATAGAGTGTTCAGAATTAAACAGGACGATGAATACTCTAAACTGAAGGAAGTTAAAGCAGGTGTGCCTCAAGGAAGCGTCTTGGGACCCGTCCTTTATTTACTGTACACTTGTGATCTCCCACAAACAGAAAATGTAACTGTGGCTACATTCGCTGATGACACTGCTGTATTAGCAGTAGGAACAGACCTAGATGCAGTAACCAGACAACTCCAACATGCTAGCGACCAGATTTACAATTGGACCACAGACTGGAAGATTAAGCTTAATGAGCAAAAATCTATTTGTGTCAACTTTACCAACAAAAGAATAGGCAATCATCAACCAATTAACATAAATGGTATCATAGTTCCCTATGCAAATACTGCCAAATACCTGGGGATGACCTTAGATGCGAAACTAAGATGGAAGGAACATATCAGAACTAAACGCACTGAACTAGGGCTCAAATATAGACAGTTGTATTGGCTCTTGGGACGAAAATCTAAGCTGTCAATACACTGTAAAATCATGATATACAACCAGATTTTAAAACCAGTCTGGGTTTATGGCATCCAGTTATGGGGCTGTGCCAAGGAGAGCCACATCAAACGCATCCAAACCTTCCAAAATAAAGTATTACGGAACATAGTTAGTGCACCGTGGTACATACGAAATAGTGACCTACATCGCGATCTTGGTATCCCGTATGTCGCTAGTGAAATTAGAAGATTTGCCATCAAGCACGAGTCTCGACTCCATCAGCACGTTAACGTCGAAGCCATTAGGCTTCTTGACAACCAGGACCTAGTTAGAAGGCTGAAGAGGACCAAGCCCTTTGAACTAGTATAGACTTTTGAAAACATAGTACAGTGCGCAAGTGTGCGAGTGCTAAGTGCCATGGCCATGAGTCACAACAGATAAACCTTTAGGACTCCATTGGGTGAACTTTAGTATATAAGGATTTTAGTTTTTAAGAATTTAGAGAAAAATTAATGGTTGGTCTTGCAGACCAGTTTTAATAACAGTAAACGCCGCAGGCTTTATCAATAAAAAAAAAAACCAGGAAAATCACATTATAACAGCAAGTTTGGAAAGGCTACAAAGAGGTTATCGCTCTTGTTTCGAGAACAACGGAGGTCACATTGAACATTTAAATTATTAGTGTTTTTTTTTAGTTAGTATAGAGTTGGAATTCTTTTTCTGTCATGTAATGTTTTATTTTCCTCGAATAGGTTCTTTATCCTTAGAATAGTATTGACGGATATATTTCTGTGAAAATTTGCAATAAATCTTCTCCTTGCTTCTCTTGCATTTTCTTGGCATTTGTAGAACAAGATAACAATCTGCAATCTCTCATCTAATGAATATTTCATTTCGGCAATATTATAGTAAATTTGTCAAATTTTTTGACTTTGAAGGATTTCAAGGTGATTTTACCTTTATTACCTAGTGTATGTTTCAAACAGGTTGAAGTTAAATCGATAAAATATAAATATACTGGATAAAACATTAAAATTTAATAAAAATAGCTGTCACAATATTAAATATTTTAATCAGAACGGACATAAAAAAAATCACTCGTTCCGAAAATCGTATAAAAAAAGCTATGTTCCATTTAAAAAACACCTTATCCATAGCGTAACTCTTTTGTTTCTGGTTCAAATAAATTTTTGGTTTCATTTTTGAATTCTACAGGAAAAAGTACATCGATTGGCTATTTTAGATTTTTCTTTAAATACAAGGAAGCTCAAAAATGAGCCCCTGTGCAGTCCTCGTTGGAAGACCCTGTACAGAGAATTTATAATGACCATCTTAAAAATGTAGTGAAAATGCTTCCTTTATCAGATGAGGAAGAGCTGGCTTATAAAAATAGCACAATTTGTCATATATGTAACGAAAAACTTGAAGAAAATGAAAAAGTAAGGGATCATGATCATTTAACTGGTAAATTTCGAAATGCAGCTCACAGTATTTGCTACTTAAACTTTCAAATTCCAAATTTTATACCCATCTTTTTCATAATTTAACTGGTTATGATAGTCATTTATTCGTTAAACAACTGTGTTGTGAAGAAGATAATATTGATGTACTTGCACAAACTAAGGAAAAATATATTTCATTTTCAAAATCCATATTAGTAGACAAAGTAAAAGATAAAGACAATAAAGAAAGAAATATATTTATTAAAATGAGATTTTTAGATTCATTCCGTTCCGTTGGTTATTCTTTGGAAAAGTTTGGTGAAAGCTTAGAACTAAATCAATGCATTGAAATTAAAAAACATTTTGGAGATCCTGACCAGTTTAATGAAATTCGAAAACAAGGCGTTTATCCTTATTCTTATGTTGATTCTTTCGAAAAATTACAGGAAAATCAATTCCCAGCTATTGAACAGTTTTATGATAAACTTAAAGATGAACCTATGTGTCCATCGGATTACAATAGAGCAATTACTATTTGGAAATTATTTGTCAAAATCTGATGGATTATACCAAAATTTATCTATTGTCTGATGTTCTCATATTAACAGATTTTTTTGAAGCTTTTCGAAATGTATCTTTAAATAATTTTAAGCTAGATCCTGCACAGTATTATACATTACCAGGTTTAAGCTGGGATTCAATGTTAAAAATGACTGATGTTAAATTAGAATTATTAACGGATATAGATATGATACATTTTTTTAAAAATAATATAAGAGGTGGTGTCTGTCATTGCAGCGTTCGAAAAGCTGAAGCTAATAATCCATTCTTGGAAAATTATGATAATAAACCAAATTCATTTATAATGTATTTGGATGCCACTAACTTGTATGGACATAGTATGAGGCAATGTCTCCCCGTAAGTGATTTTTCTTGGTTGAACGATGAAGAAACTGAAAAGCTTGATGTGATGTCTCTTCCTGACGATGCTGAATTCGGGTTCGTTTTGGAAGTAGATTTAAAGTATCCTCAACGTTTACATCAAGAACACAATGAACTCCCCTTTTTGGCTGAAAATATTTGCGCACCAGGTTCAAAACAAAAGAAATTAATATGCAATTTAAACCATAAAGAAAAATATGTCATTCATTACCGAAATCTGAAACAGGTGCTTAAAAACGGATTAAAATGAACTAAAATTCATAGAGTTATTAAATTTAAACAAGCTGCATTTCTAAAACAATACATTGATTTAAATACCGAAATGAGGAACTAATCTAAAAATAAGTTGGAAAAGGATACTTATAAATTATTTAATAATGCCATTTATGGTAAATCTTTAGAAAACATTGACAAACGAGTTGACATTAGATTAATCACACACTGGGAGAACAGTGGTAAAAAGCAAGGTGCGCAGACATTGATTGCTAAACCCAATTTTAAAGATCGATTAGTTTTTAATGAAAACTTGGTCGCCATACAAATGGAAAGAGTAAAGATAACTTACAACAAACCCGTTTATGTTGGATTCACAGTCTTGGAATTATCAAAAACCGTTTTATATGATTTTTATTATGACTATATTAAGAGCAAGTATGGAGACGAAGCAATTTTGTTATACACGGATACAGATAGTTTAATTTTAAACATAAGAACAGAAAACTTTTATAAAGATATGCAAGACAACTTACATAAATTTGACACTTCTAATTACAGTGAAAACAATATACATAATATAACTAGGAACAATTCTGTATTAGGGCGAATGAAAGATGAATTTGCGGGTAAACCAATTTTAAGTTTTTATGGGATGGGAGCTAAAGCCTACTGTGTAAATTTGGAAGATAAATCTGAAAAAAAGGCAAAGGGAGTAAAAAAATATGTTATGGAAAATTCCATTACTAAACAAGATTATAAAGACGTAGTTGAAAATTCGGAAACCAAATTTAGAAAAATGAATATATTTCATTCCATTTTACATGACATGTTTACACAATTAAAAAATAAGGTTGCTTTGTCTCCAAAAGATGATAAACGCTATATAATTAGAGATTCTTTTAGAACTTTAGCTTGGGGACACAAACATATAAGTATTTTGGACGAGAAATCCAAGACTGATGATGTGATGGTTAATAATGTAATTGATATTCTAAAAGATTTAGTGCATGACGAATATAAAACGTAAGAACCTTGGAAAATAGTTTATTTTGAAAATGACTCTGCTACCTGTAGGAGTTCTATTTCTATCAGCATTCGTTAACAATACTTTGTTCATACAAGTTGATCCTAATGTTCGAGAAGCATTTATTTGTCTATCTGTTAATAATGTAAATAATGATAGTTGGCCTTCAACATGGAAAAGAATGAATATAAATAATGGTTTATTTACCTACAAAATAGATGATAATATTATAAATAATTCTACCGTTGTACAATATAAGTTAAGATTATATTATTTCAATAAAACTTCAATAGTGACACAGGAATGGAATCAGTTGTATAGAAAATCTTGTCTAGAAGAATGCAATGTAAATGTGTGTATAGTATTATTGAGTATATTGTTAGTAGTGTTTATATGTACTATGGGATATATATTATTCAAAGTATATTTGTATTATAAATAAAATTCTGGATTCAATACAAACATATTTCTAATAAAGGTTTTTATTCATAACAATGTCTATAATTATATAACAATTTTACATTAGCTAATGCACAATGCCATGGATTCACATTTTTGTGAAAATAGCATTCTGGAATTTTCTTAAATCTACTTAATTTTGGTTCTTGACCAATGGGAATAGCGTATATGAAATCTTCATCCAAAACCTTTTTTAAGTAGTTTATTTTTTCATTCCCTTTCATGTAAATTTTGGGCGATTGATAAACTTATAACACATGCTTTAAAATATCATCAATTTCATTAAGTTTTTATATTTCCAAATTCCCATTTCAGTCCATGATACTATTCAGCCCATTTAACCAGTTTGATATCAGGAGCAGATAACATATTTTTTTTGAAATGGTGATTTAAACAGATAATTTGAGCAACGAATCCCATCATAAATCACTAATTCTTTTGGAATGTATCCAAAGGAACAGTTGAATCCTTGAATGTCGATAAAAAGTTCTGTCTTACACTCATTCATGGTTAGTGGTTAAATGATGTTTAAATCTATAAGATTAGTGTTTAAATCCCCCCACCACTCTTACTATCCCCACTACCACGCTTACTATCCCCACTACCACATCTGTCTATTTAAGCAGTCGCCCACAGTTGTACTGACATTATTTACAGGAAGCATCTGAAAATGTATCAATCAACAAACTATAACCAACAAGAGTTTAGTAAGAAGCTCAATTCAGCTCTCATCAATGAAACCATCTACTACATAAACAAATCCAAATCCAAATGGGTCAGCGTTGGATTTTCCTTAGAGAGAAAATATATTCCTGTTGTTAAACTCTGTGGATACAAATACAATCAAAATGTCATTTTTAATGAAGATCAATGGATTTCCTTCCTAAATAATCAAGGAATTATGTTGAGCTTTATTTATTCCAACAACACCGGGTGGCAACCCATGAAGGGAAATGGTTATGAGATTCACTTTGCGTTTATTGGGGATGCAAGAATAATTAAGATTACACAAGATGGCGGTAATGAAGTTTTCCTAGCTGGTGATACCATAAATGAATTAGTGAACTTGACAAATTTAATCAAATATCGTTTTGATATCTTAAAAAACCAGGAATTTTCCAAATATTACAATATTTTAGTTAGTGGAATCTCTATGAAAAATGGCGATTTGTTAAAAAATGTATATGATGTTATTTCACCCATGGAAAATAGTTTAAATGTTTGCTGTGTTTTAGAATTATTAAACTTTTACTCAGATTGCGTTGTGGAGGATGTAGAAATATTTGCATGAAATGAATTTGTAAAAAGTTGTATTGAAAATAAAAATTTATAAATATATTTTTCTTTTTATTCCCCCCACCTCATAAATTAATATTTAAAGCTCTGAACTTACTTTAAGTCTCATATACTCATACAAGATGTGGTTAGCATATACATCTCAACGAGTAGCATATAACCTAATAAGTGCTATAGAGAATCTATCGCAACACTTTAGTAATTTAGAATTTGATGCTGAGCATGAAGCCGAGTATGGATTCGAAAGATTCTATACGTATGAGGAATGTATGGAATTGGCAAGAAAGTATGAAAAAGCTGCAGAAGCCTGTAACATATATTTACATACTTCTGATATAAGAACTTCTTCGCTCTATGAAGGAAATGGGATTTGAGGAGCATTTGGATGACGTAAAGAAATTTTTGTCACCTGAAATTATTGAAGAAATATTTGAAACCTAATTTATAACAAATAAAAAACTTTATTTCATTTATGTGTTTTATTCAATCATTAAATAATTGTTATATAAATTGTATACATTAGTAAGTGCGCATATACATGGTGATTTAGAATGATAAAAACAATGAGCTTCTTCTTCTTGTAATTTTGGATTTTCATCAAGTTCTATGACTGGTTTTAATGAATGTATTCGGATTTCTCTCTCCCTTTCACATAAACTTGATCTACTTTCTCTGTTAAATTCTTGATTATAACAGAAAACTTGTGAATTGGTGTATATCCCTCATTCCATGGGATACAGTGATGATTTTTCATTAACCATACAGCTTGTTTATGTAAGTCAGGTGGTAGGTATTTTAGATCAAATGGTGCTTTAAAAACATAGTGGCAATTCTTGCTTCCATCATAGGCAGCTAGTTCTTTGGGAATAAACTTCTTATTTTCTATATTAAATCCTTGCACATCAACAATTAGTAACCTCATAATTTAATAAGCGAAAATTGTTTAATCATAGATTTCTTGTCAGAATATTCTTGTAGTTGTTGTTTTAATTTTTTCAGCTCTTCTAAAAAGTAGGATACTCGAAGTTCCAGTTCTTCACCCATAATGGTACGAAAGAATAGTAGAGCATTGATTTTATATAAACTATTAGGCATGCGCTTTAAAGTTGTCTAACATTTTTGGATAATGGACTGTAGCTAAATACTCTCTCATGCATAATAAGACAATAGCAGTGCATACACAAGCTGAACGACCAACATTTTACGTAGGATTGCACGATGCAATATCTAGGTCTCAACCTACGCAGACTGCGTACACTCCTATGTTGCGCATTTAGTGCAACTGCCTGCTCGTCGTCACTGGAATAACCACTATCCGAACTTGATGTCATCTTGGCAATAATACCCTCATAATTTAATAAGCGAAAATTGTTTAATAATAGATTTCTTGTCAGAATATTCTTGTAGTTGTTGTTTTAATTTTTTCAGCTCTTCTAAAAAGTAGGATACTCGAAGTTCCAGTTCTTCACCCATAATGGTAGGAAAGAATAGTAGAGCATTGATTTTATATAAAATATTAGACATGCGCTTTAAAGTTGTCTAACATTTTTGGTTAATGGATTGTAGCTAAATACTTTGTCATGCATAATAAGACAATAGGCAAACTCAACTCTCATAACAATAGGCCCGGATTCAATTGTTTCTTTCTGATGTGAACAATCGATATATACGATAGGAGCATAAGTATTAAATTCCTTTGGAGAAAAAATGGGCTCAGGTGTTAATCCATAGTAAGATTTTTGAAATTGTGAAAACATTTCATATAATGATGCAAATTTATTTTTAGCAAAGTCTAAATATAGATCGTTGTAGGGATATCTCTCAGAGTTTAAAAATACTTTGATGTTTCGTAATTTAACGTTGGAAAATAGAGACATATCAGTTGTCGATTTATCCCTTAAGTCTTTTTGAAAAGCAATTGCTACATGACGTGGGGTATTAACTTTCGTAGATGTTTTGACAGGCCAGTTATGACGATTAGTTTTTAATAATTCTGGGTATTCAATCGGTTCCCAACTCCGGAAAGCAAGTATTATATCAGTATTCTTATTAATTATTTTAGATAATGCCAATTCTTGAGGAATAGCTACTGAAATGTGAGGAATATTCCAAGTTAGCTTTGTAAGCTCAATTTTTGGATTTTCGTCTGCAGTATTAATTGTCGCATTTTTGTCTGAATTATCGCGTACTAAAATAAGTTCTTGTTTGGCATTTAAAATAATTTTTTTGTAGTCTTCAAAAAATCCCATTAAGAATTTAAGTGGAATGCAAACATTAAATAATCCTGTTGTTGCATCAACAACTTTTGAAGATTCCATAGGAAACCAACCTGCGTTTTTAAGTTTATTGCATTCATTTTTATTATACGACAAATATCGCTTTATTGTCGAAGTTAACCCAACATCTCTAACACCGTTTAGTTGATAACGCATTTCTTTAAAAAGGAATGCAATCCCATTGTTTATCAATTTTAAGGTATTTGAGATGGTATTATTATCTTTTGTTAGTTTACTCTCTATGTAAAGAAAACTTTCGGAAGGAAGAGTATACTTGTCTACTTCATGAACAGGTATTATAATTTCATCATTATTTCCCAATTTAGTAGGTAGGTATGGTTCATAACCATGAACTTCGGAATGCACAATTGAATTATCTATGAAAAGACCTTCTGTTACATTAAGAACATCCATTATACTAAAACCTTTAAGCCTAGAGCTTTCAAAAAGCTTATATTTTCAGGTGTTATCCCTTGTGTGTTTCTCCTTCTACTAATCTTTGGTTTACGATGTTTAGCCTTCTTATAGTTTTTAGTAATTTTTGGGGGTAAATTGAAGGTTTTTCTATTATAAAGGATAACCATTATACTTCTTTTATATGCAACCTTATAGTTACAGTCTCGTTTCGAAAATCAACAATATTTAAATCTTGGTCTATTACCTTTACTGTTATTTTATCTATTACTTTTACTGTAACAGGAAAATAAATAATATTTTGGGGACTTTCTATTATTTTAAATCCAGGGCTAACATTAGGGAAAAACTGATGAATAATGTGTACTGGCTTTCCGTTCAGATAGGAACCTTCTGCGATACTGCAGTCTATGCATAAAGAATTAACTTTTATAATCTCTGCTGGATTTTCCGATGTTCTTGGAGCTCCATCACCAGATATAATCCCATTATTAAAACCCAGAAGCTTTCCTATTGTACCATCTTTAAAAATAATATCCGTAGTAGACTTTATTGTTGATTTTAATGTGTTGTTATTTGCATAGAGGTGAAATGAAATATTTCTTTTTTGGAATTCAGCCTGTAAATATTTATTAACATCGTCCATTTCATAACTTCCCGTAGGAATTGTTAAAATTCATTATTTATTCCAAAATATACTTTATTATTACTTTTATCAATATTTGGTATTGCATTAAAAGTTTCAAAGTTGGTAAGTCCGACCACGTAGGAAGTGTTAGGATCTAAGTAAATAGGTGGATGAAAGTCTGCTTGAAATATAGCTGAATTTGCGGAAAGAGCTATAGTAAACGACATGATGGTCGTAATAAGAATAAAATGGAAACACAATTACGTATTATTATAAATAAACTGTAAGCATAACTGTCCACAAGTTGAGTTATTAAAAGATTGATATTTATCATAATTATATTTAATATTGTTTTTGCTACCATCGCTATAGAAATAAGTTATAACTTCATTTGGTGGTCGTAAATTTCCAAAACTATCAAAGTAAATTATGTTATTATTATTTTTAACATATGCTGTCCAGTGAGTGCCTTCCCCCAAATTATTATCTAAATTAATGATACCTGTTTCATATTTTTTTATTTTTTTGGGTAACTTATTTGTCATCAAGACACCTCTAAAATGTGGCAACTTTAATATTTTCGCATACTTTAATAAATCTATATTTGTCAAAGGTCGGCGAGGTAGCAAATTTAACAGTTTTTTGAATATGGTTTTAAATATAGACCACACCCTTTCTTATATGGTTTTAAATAAAGACCTTTTCCAATTGATATTTTTTCCATTTCTTTGTCGTGTCTTGTTTGTTCTTCTAACTTCTTTTGTGCATTTTTGACAGAATTTACTGCTTGGGCAATGCCAGCAGCGCCCCCGCTTAGGGCTCCTAGAGCAGATAAACCAGCAAAAATAGGTATTAAAGGTAAAATTCCACCAGTTTTTGGAATTGGAATAATTCTTTGTTTAGGCTCTTTAATTTTTAATTTTTTAAGGGATGATAAAGCTGTGTTGGCAGCGTTTCTTATATTAGCAATTTTTTTTCCAACGAGCTCTTTACGTGCTTTTCTTACACTTTGGTTAAAGGATATTTGACCTCCTCTCTTGCGTTTATGACTTCTCTTCGTTTTTCTTATTCCCATACCGAGTTTTGTTTTTGCTTTCATGATTCCGGCCACAGCCAAGGATGACAGTTTTTCGCCTAGATTTGAATCTGAAGCTTTAAATCTATTAAATGCCTTTTTAGCTAATACTTTATCTGCCTCGTTTCTGTTTTTTAAATCGGAATATTCCGAATATGCTATATCGTGCTCTTTGCAAGCTTCGTCTAATAAATTAATTCCCTTATCACCTCGGGCAAGCCTTTTGTTTAACTTTGTACCAGGTCCGCAAAAGTTATAAGAAGGAATATGGAGCTCTACTGGCAATTTATTAATAAGAGTATTTAATAAACCACTACCTTTTCTCTGTCCTTCCACGCAGTGAATGACATTATTATGTCTAATCATTATATATAAATGATTTGAAAACGCAAATAACCTTACTTAAATAGTGATATTCAAACAATGAAGATTAAAAAACAAGATTTTTCTTTACCGATAAAAAATTTTGATTTATATCATGATAATTATCGAAAACATGGGCAATTATTTGGTGGAAACTGTAAAAGATGTTTAATAGTAGGACCATCGGGTTGTGGGAAGACAAATGTTATGATTTCTCTTATAACACACGCTAATGGATTAAGATTTGAAAATATATGTGTACTCAAAATCCTTATATCAATCAAAATATGAATATCTAAAAAGGCTTTTTGCTCCACTTAAGTTTATTGGTTATTTTGAATCATCGAACGCTGAGGATATTGTTTCACCCACTGAAATAAAACCAAACTCACTGATTATATTTGATGATATAGTATGCACTGATCAAAGTCTTATGAGGGATTATTTTTGTTTTGGACGTCATAAAAATACAGATTGTTTTTATTTGTGTCAAACATATTCATCAATCCCTAAACAACTTATACGTGATAATGCCAACCTCTTGGTAATTTTTCAACAGGATGCTACAAACTTGAAACATATATATGATGATCATGTAAATGGTGACATGAGCTTTCAAGAGTTTAAAAACTTGTGTTCAATGTGTTGGAAACATAAATATGACTTTGTCGTTATTGATAAAGACTGTGAATTAAATGTTGGTCGCTACAGAAAAGGATTTGATAATTTTATTTCCACTATATAACTCTCTGACAAAACGATAATTTTCTAGTATTCAACCTACCTTTTGTAAAGATGGACGAAAAAACAGCGAAAGAGTTGGTAAAAACTAGAAAAGCCGTTAGACAAAAGTATAAAGCTTTAAAATCAGATTTATCTGATAAAGAAATTCGTATGGAAAAAGAATTTAAACCAATAACTCAACCTTTGCATGAGTTAATTCATACAATTAAAACAGAACCGTTCATTAAAAAAGAAATATATTCACCACAATTAGTTTCGACCCCAAAATTTCAATTTCCTACGCCAGAGGTCAATCAAAGGAAATCAAATGCATATAGTAAATATCTTCCAACGCACATGCCCTCAATTTTAGGAGATGAAGAAGTATTTTTTGAAGATTCGCAACAGTCAGGAGAATCAAGCCCTGAAACAACAATTGAACCAACTATAGGTGAGTTGCGACAAGATGTTTTAGAATTAACAAGAACACCTGCTTATGAAGAATATTTGGAAGCATATCATTCACTTCTAAGACCTTTCGTGGATGGGCTAATAAAAGACACGGAAGGCAAATTTGATAACAAATATGGTTTTAGTCATGATGTTGACGCAGACAAATATAAGATTTCTAATTCTGTGGTGGATTTCATAGGAAAAGATTTCAAAGTTGAAGGAGTTAGGTATGAGGGAACACCTGGATTGTATGAGCTTCTTTTTAAAAAAGAACCTGCTGGTTATACATCAAATGATATGGAAAATTATATGGATGTTTTGAAAAGGACAAATGCATATAGACGAAATTTTGATCCTAATAGTCAAATTCAAGGTTCGACCGACATTAAATACTTGACAATAATTAAACCTTACTTATTACAAAAAGGTATATTAAAAGGTGGAAGCACAACAAAGATAGGCTATCGTGCAGTACTACCAAGCACTTCACGTTTGTTGCCTCCACAAAGACCGCGTTCTACAAGAAATCTGTCTACAAAAAGTGGAAAGGGGGGAGCTATGTTAAATTTATCAAAAAAGAAATTAGATCATGTATATTATGACGATATAAATGAGATAATTGATAGATTAAAATTATTGACAGCATCACAAATGGCTGGACATACTGGTCATCAAAATGAAATAATATCGATTTTAGAAGAACTAAGAGAAGCAAAAATAATTAAATACTAATTCACACATGTTTATTCCTTATTCTACCGCTGACAACAACCATGCCTATTGACAAGTTTGGATCCCACATCTTTGGCAAGGATAATAAATTTTCATCTGAAGAACATAACCTTATAAAAGTTGTTGATCTTAGTGCAGTTAAACTTTGTTATAATTTGGTCCTTCCATTCATGGGAATCTACTCTCTATCCGATAGAGTTTTCCAATTATTACAAGACAAACGAATTACATATGTTCCCTATGGAATCGGCTACTATAATTTCTGGAGAATACCAAAAAAAATATGTTTTCTTAAAAATTAATGGAAAAAAGATCACCGACCCTGTAGGTATTCGGTTAAAGAAAGGGGATGTTCTTTCTTTTCATCGTCCTGAAGGTAGTCATTTAGAAGATTTTTATGGAGAATTGTTAATAAAATGTCCTGTAGAAGTAACAAACTAAACAGTTAATTATCATGTCTGCACAACCTAACATCAAGGAAGATCTAGTCAACGAGTTACATAAACCTGCTAGAAAAAATTTTAGACGACGACGGGTTATTAAAAATTTAAACGATTTATGGCAAGCAGATTTGGTGGAAATGATACCTTATGCAAAACTAAATAAAGGATATAGATATATTTTAGTTGTAATAAACACTTTTTCCAAATATGTTTGGGTTCAACCTGTTAAAAGAAAAACTGCTGAGGAAGTAACTTTAGCTATGGAAAAAAATTTAAAGTTTGCGAAAACTCCTCCAACTAACATACATACATATCAAGGAAGAGAATTTTTCAACAAAAACTTTAATAAATTAATGGAGAAATATAACATCAATCGCTACAGTACATTTTCCACAGTCAAAGCAAGTATTGTTGAAAGGGTCAACAGAACTTTAAAAACTCTCATGTGGAAACAATTTAGCTTGCAAGGAAATTACAAATGGTTAGATATCTTAAATAATATTGTTTTTAAGTATAATACAACTAAACATAGAACAACAGGATTAAAACCTGTAGATATAAATGAAGAAAATGAAAAAGATGTTCTAAAATCAACTTATAATAACATAAAAACAATTGACCCCAGAAAATCAAAATTTAAACAAGGGGATTATGTTAGAGTTAGTAAATACAGGGAGGCTTTTCAAAAGGGATATACACCAAACTGGTCAAATGAAATTTTTCAAATTAAAGAAATTAAATTGACCAACCCAAGAACATATTTGTTGACAGATGACAAAAATGAACTAATTTTAGGTAGTTTTTATGAACCGGAGTTGCAGAAAGTCAAACATTCAAACGTGTATCTCGTGGAAAAGGTGCTAAGAAGAAAAGGATATAAAGTTTGTCAAATGGTTGGGAATGGACAAATCACACAATTCATGGATATTAAAAAAAGATGTAATATAGTAAAATAAAAAACTTTATATTTAACAACATGATTTTATTTACTTCTGATATATCTATATTAAATTCATGTCACTTATGTACAACAATATCACTAGAGCTTGATCAGTACTGTCATTTTTCTTCACAATAATATTTTCATTAGTCTCTTTTAAAACAATTGAGAAATAGAATCTTCTGCAAAGAGGACACTATGCGTTTGTTTTCGTCCACTCTGTTAAACACTTTATACAAAATTTGTGTGTGCATGAATTGGGTGTGCAAATTTCTTCTCTTCTCATGGAATATAAACAAACAGGACATCTGCTTCTGTCTTCTTGTTTAAGTTTTTTCACCGATGATCTGCAACCAACCAGCTTTCGTTTTTGAATCATATTTATGTATTATTTCTAGCAAATAATGTTTTAGAAACCGTATGCATATAAATTTATAGATATTCCCCCACTCAGTACTGCAAGTCAAGCCCACATGGGCGAGGTGGGAGGATATGAGCTTGAATTGGTTGTAATAAAACAAAAATTATTTAAAACGTTCATTGTATATTTTGTTCCTATAATTTTCATCCAAAACATCCTTTAGGAGGTTCTCAGCATATTGAAGTCTATTTTGAAAGCGGTAGCGATCCAATACATACTGCTCATAATCACTCTCACGTGATTTTTTGTAAGCAAACTGCCATGCAACCAATATATGGATTTTATTCATATTTTCGTTAAATGTAACCTTCTTCATAGTGCTTCTCTAAAATCACAAGCTTTCTTCCCTTATATATTAAAGGTGAATGGCAAGTTATGCGTGGGGAGGGTGGGGGAAATCAGCTCCACATAGTACTACTTCTACTATTAAAAGTTACTCAAGGTCAAGCTCAAGGTCAATATATGAGTGCGAGATTCTCTTACTACTACTACTCTACTACTGTCATGTTTTTAAAATTTTATTTTTATAAATCTCATATATTTCATAACTGTTTGTGTAGGGAAAATAAATTTGTTGTTATTGGCAACCTCAAATTAGAGGAAAGAGTTCATTTATTAGAGTAAAAAGACGTTAAAATGTTTAGCTTTAGTGTAAAAACGGTTTTCCGGCTTACTAAAATTAGTTGTGACAGCAGTAAATTTCTGATCGTGCATGAAGAGATTTCCTTATTTCCACTCTTTTGTGTCATTCCTTATAATTAGTAATTATTAATATTAAATTCCTTATTCTGTGAAATAAAATAACGGTAACACTCTTGTCTTTATTATTCTGTCTACCAATTTAAATATTCAACCATAATTATATTCTTTTCTCGCAACAACCTGTCTAAATCTGGGCTATAATTATTTCTTAACCGGTTCGATGCGAGAGAACCACATTCTTCGTTCTTGCTTTCGCCGGCTTTCGCCGTCGTCGGATTCACATACCTTCATAAAGTATTTTTAGACTCGTCGAGCGTGAAGTTCAGTTGCGAGCCGATATATTATAAAACCGTGTAAAGAACGTAGTTTCCTAAATTGATTTTAAAATACAGTTTAAATGTGCGAAAACCCTTGCAACGTGCTAATGCTAAAGTGACTTAGATTTATTGTGGAAAATTATAGTGTTTTCAAACTTAAAATTCATTATAAAGCTGTAAGTCCTAACTATTGTATTACACAGGGTGTCTGTTAAAGGTCTGTACAAAAAGCCATCAGGTATATCATTTCAATAACAAGTGATTTTTTAGGGACCTTTTTTCACGAACTAATATAAACAAATGATTATTATCGACTCAACATTTATTCTTGTATTTCTATCTACATAGAGAAAAGGTAAAAAACCAAATTTTATACATATTTATTATCGTAAAAGTTAAACATCTATAGTAAAGTTTTGATTATATGAAATACATATAAAGTTCTTAATTATTTTTGAATGATGTGATAAGGCTTTCATGCTGTAAATTTTATCTCTAAATAATACAACGTAAAAATCACTTTCTGTTGAGAAATTGAAGCAGTCGTCTTTGTTTACTCATGGCTTCAAACTGTTTGTTCCCTAGTCCTCAATACATCCAACAAACTATGACAGTGATTGGCCATTTCCATAAAATGATCTAATCTTTGTTGTATTGATACACGTGTGGTCCTTATTTCTTCCAAACTAATGTCCCTATCAATGTTTAACAATGCTTCTTCATCTAAATCCTGTTGTTCATGCATTTCTACATCGTTCATTATTAGAATGGGGACCTGTTCAACAATGGGAGCTTGCTCGGGAACATCATCAGCTACAGCAGGATTCTCCCAAGACTGCAAGCTCCTCTTCGTTTCTGAATGCTCCAATGACAGCATGTTCAACAATGGGTGCTTGCTCGGGAACCTCATCACCTACAGCAGGATTCTCCAAGACTGCAAGTTCCTCGTCGTTTATGGATGCTTCAATGACATCGTCCAGGAGGGCTTCCACTTCTTCTTCTTCGTTTGGAAGTTCTCCATTAATTAAGTTATTTACCGCTTCTTCCACTTCGTCAACCTCTTGTCTAGCTGGAACAAGCACTATATCTTCTAAAACGTGTACGCGTCCAGCTAACCTAGCCATTGTAGCAACAGTTGGTTTTGAATACATTTTGATTTGTTTAGGTTACGTAGACTTGATTTGACTTGGTTATTTGTAGATAGAAATAAAATAATGGATGTTGAGTCGATAACAATAATTTGAGTTTATAAGCTGTACTGAAGTTGGAGCAGATAGGTTGCGCTTTTATAGCCACCTTTAAAATAAAAATTTCTATATCTAATTATAATTTTCTAGTTACGACAGTCCCGCTTAAGTCATTTATTACAATTTTGTAAATAAAAATATCCCCACTGCAAAACTGTAAAACTAGCAACTAGGCACGTCTATCTGGTCATTTTTATAATGCAGGTTAATTTCCTTTATAATCAACTTTAAATTAAAAATTCCTGCATCTGCTGATACTTTTCTAGTTACGACAGTCCCGCTTAAGTCATTTATTGCAATTGTTTAAAAATAGCCCGCATAGAAAAGATTACAAAAATGTAAAACTAGCAACTAGGCACATCTATCTGGTCATTTTTATAATGCAGGTTAATTTCCTAAGCACATCTTTTACTCAATTCATAGCAAGAATCCCCTACAAATAATAATTACTCATTGCTCCATAATTGTACCCGTATAAAATGAATACAGTACTTCAGGAAATTATTCAAAGGTAATTTAAATTTAATGATCGTTTACTATCGCAAGCGATACCCGTACCTGCTGTCTATAATTTTTAAATTAATGTCGTTTTAAAGACGACAGCTTAGTTTTCTACTAACAGTTTTAAGAAATACTATCACAATATAATTTTTATTTAAAAATCAATTGTTATATACGGGTTAGGCAAATGTTAGGTAAGAAAATAAAACAGAAAATATAATATACATTTTTTATTATGATGATGATTTTTTAGAAATGTGACGTTTTTTTTTCATGACTGCCACCTAGATATAAATAATACAGAATCTATTTAACTAAATCTTTTTTTGCTGTTGGGCAAGACACCAGAACTGTTGAATGCAAAACACCAGAACTGAACCCATGAACTCCAACTGTCAGGGTGTTCTGCCGTTTGCACTCGCAAATAAGCGCCTAGATTTTTGTGTGTATTTTCCAACGACCCTAGTGTTTGGTGGTGATAAGCTGTTGATGCAAGTTGTTTAATCTGCAAAATTTTGCAAGCTTCCTTCAGAGTTGTAGCTATTAACTCTGTTCCTTGATCTGACACAATTGTCTCAGGTATTCCATATCTTAAGATAAAGTTATCCACAAGAGATTTTGCAATAGTTTTTGCTTCTTTGTTTTGGATCGGGTATCCTTCGACAAATTTTGATAATTCGCACTGTAACGTTAATATATATTTATTTCCATATATGTCTTCCGGCAAGGGTCCTACCAGGTCTAAAAATAATTTTTGAAAAGCTGACGAAGCAGTTGTGGTTATTGACATCGGCTCAATATTAGGCCTAGAATGTTTGAACCTTTGACACTGATCACAACGCTTTACAAAGTCGCGAACATCTGTATGCAAACTTGGCCAAAAATAGTACTTTTTTATGTTATTATACATTCTGTTAATGCCTGTATGACCGCCGCTTGGTAGAATGTGGAAATCATTTAATATTATTTGCCGCATTTCTATATTCGATATTTTTTGTACATCTTTTATAATTGAAATTTTTTATATTAGCCATTTTTAATTCTGAGGGATCCCTACTTATAATATTTATTTATTGCGCATTATTAATATTTTTTAAAATATATATTTCTGGTACCTTATATTTTATGCAAATATTCTTAAGTTCTCTCAACGAGGCATTGCATGGGAACGTCGATCGAGAATTCTTAATTTTTAAAGCCTTTTCTTTTTCTGAAAAAATTATATAGCTTGTACAATAATCATATTTTTTATTTTTTGCTAAATTATTAAATTCTAGTGTTGAAATGCAATAAGCTTCGCAAGAATTTTTCTGCGGTTTTAAAAGTTCCACCATTCCTGGGTGATCAAGCCGTTCGTGTACGGAACTGTCAAAACTTTGCTTATTTAATTCTGTCTTAGCTTGTTGCCTGGTCATAACAAACATTGTGTTGCACACGCTGTTTGACATTTGTTTCAGTTCTTCCGATGTAGTTTCGATTCTAGATAGTGCGTCTGCTACTACATTATTACTACCTTTTACATATCTTACGTCAAAATCATACTCTTCTAACAATAATCGAAATTTGGTAAGTCTGCTAGATGGATTGTTCATTCCGAAAAGGTAAACAAGAGGCCTATGATCAGTATAAATGATAAATTTTCTCCCAAATAGGTAATTTCTGAAACTCTTTACTGCAAAAACAATTCCCAAAAGTTCTTTGTCAATGACGGGATAGTTCACCTCTGCCTTATTTAACTGTCTGGAAATATATGACACTGGCGAACCATCTCCGTTCGAAAGAGTAGCTCCTAAAGCTTTATTGGAAGCGTCTGATGTCACTATAAAAGTATTAGTCTCGGAAAAATTTGGAAATTGTAACACTGGTGGGTTCACTAGTGCTTGCTTTAGGGTTTCAAAAGCCTTTTGACATTCTGGTGTCCATTGGAATTGTACACCTTTACGCGTTAAAAAATTTAATGAAGCAACTATTTGTGCAAAATGTTTTATGCTTTTCCTATAGAAATTTGCTGCGGCCACAAACCTCTTGACTTCCTTCTCGTCCTTTGGTACAGGGTAGTTTTGTATAGCCTGAACCTTTTGAGGATCGGGACAAACACCGTCTGCTGAAATGACGTGTCCGAGATATAAGAGTTCTTTTTTCAAAAAGTCACATTTTTCAGGATTTGGTTTCAGATTAACGTCGCGTAATCTTTGTAGTACTTTTATTAAGTTGCTGTTATGAGTTTCTAAGGTATTGCCGAAAATAATTAAGTCGTCTAGGTAAACAAAACACGACGAATAAGTTAATCCCGATAAAGCAATTGGCATAGCTCGAGAGAAAGAACTAGGACTTATCTTAAGCCCCATTGGCAGTCTAGTCATTTGAAACTGTCCTTGGTCAGTTACAAATGCGGTACAAGGCCTACTTTCTTTTTCTAGCTCAATCTGGTAATATCCTTGTGATAAATCTAAATGTGAAAAATATATTGCCCCGGACAACGAATCTAAAATTTCGGATATACACGATAATGGATATTTATCATCCTGTATATTTGAATTTAAAATTTTTCTATAATCTATTACCATTCTCCACGTTTTATTTCCTTGCTCATCGGCTTTTTTAGGTACTAATAGAATTGGTGCCGACCATGGAGAAGAGGCTTCTTCAATTTTTTTTTTTCACGGAGCATTTTATCAATTTGTTTGTTAAGTTCCGTTTTCTGAGAATAAGGTAAACGGTAAGGCTTAACATAAACAGGATTTGTGTTAGGCTATAAAGGAATTTTTTGTTTGTAAATTTTTGTCGTAGTTAAAGTTTCCCCTTTTAAGTGAAAAACATCTGAATATTTAGAGCAAATTTTTTGTAAAGACCATTTTTCTGATTTTTCAAGATGGTCTAATTTTACGGTGCCTAACAATTTATCTATTCTGTTTACAGTTTTGTGGGCCGGGTTATACTGACATATATCATAATGGTATAATGGCACAATTTTTGGAGCAAAATTTTTTATGTTCACGTCTTGATCGCGTGTATTAAGAATTCGTACCGGAATACGATAGAAATTGATTTTACCAAGATTCCCGCAACAAATACACCTTCACAAATTTCATCCGATATTACAACGCATTCGTCCTTTGTGATGGTATGAAAATATTTTATTACCTCATGTCTAGCCGGTATGCAAGTATAATTCTCATATTTCGAGTGAATAGACGTTAATATTCGTTTATTATTTACATTAAATGATAACCGAAAGTTTTCGTAGTCTAGCTTTGCCAAGTATCGCATAAAAAAATCTGTTCCCATTAAACCATTCACATTGTCCTCAAAACTGTCAATCAGCAAAAACTCGTGACACACTTTTGCGCCATTTATATCTAAACATAAATTTGTCGAACCTTGCGAAATTATTGTCCCAGAGACCCCGTTAATTTTTATTTTCTTTAAACAATTAACTTTTTCTGTTTTGTCTGCTTCCAATTCTTGAACTTTCTTTCTCTGTTCAGTTCGAAACTTTTTAGCACTCTTAGATAGATAGATTGGGAGGTGGATTTATTATTATTAAATTGTTTTCTATGTACTCTTGTGGATTATAGCTTTCGCAATGTTCTGTGTCCCATGAATAATCAATAGGTACTGCCAAAGACATTGTTGTGAGTAGATGGCTTTCAGGCATACCAGACCAATCCAAATCCAAATCCAATCCCCCCACTCTTCACCCCACCAAATCCCCCCACTCTTCACCCCACCAAAATCCCCCCACTCTTCACCCCACCAAATCCCCCCACTCTTCACCCCACCAAATCCCCCCACTCTTCACCCCACCAAAATCCCCCCACTCTTCACCCCACCAAATCCCCCCACTCTTCACCCCACCAAAATCCCCCCACTCTTCACCCCACCAAATCCCCCCACTCTTCACCCCACCAAATCCCCCCACTCTTCACCCCACCAAATCCCCCCACTCTTCACCCCACCAAAATCCCCCCACTCTTCACCCCACCATTAAAACCATTCCACAACACGCACTCTTCACACTACCAAATCCTACCACTCTTATATCAAATCCATTCCTCCTACCCGCCACACCACTTTTATTGCTATAAATTCTCAATATTTACAGTATTTAACACAATTCACAACGATGTCTGTAGCAGTCCCTATTGATTATTCATGGGACACAGAACATTGCGAAAGCTATAATCCACAAGAGTACATAGAAAACAATTTGATAATAATCAATCCACCTCCCAATCTAGCTAAGAGTGCTAAAAAAAAGTTTCGAACTCAACAGAGAAAGAAAGTTCAAGAATTGGAAGCAAAAAACTATGTCTTGTCCAACAGCAAATGTAATGTTTAGTCATGTAAGCGGAAAGAAAACCTTGATAGATTTTACTACAGAAGAACTAGACATGTTACCTTTGGAATATCTAATTAATTATGCAGATCCTTTGGAACTCTTGGATGTATGGGGAAAATTACCAATGTCTTATAAATCAAGTTTTCATCTTCAAATTAAATTGCCATGTTTTTTTCATTATAATCGTCCTGACTGGAGCACACAATTCGATGGTCCTCCTGTATCCCAGAAATCATGTTTCGTGTGCTATAGAAACATAAAGTAGACTAATGTAGATAAACTCACTGTTATTTTTGTTCAAAAGTAAACCTGTATTTTAATATATGTTTTATAAATGTCAAACAAATAATTAGAAGTATTATTCATTAATCCATGGATTTACAGCATCCCGCCACCACCAAATCCCCCCACTCTAAATCGTTAAACATCATTACACAAAGCTTCACTCATTTCATCGTATTACAGCGCGTTACTTAAAAGGGTAAGTGCGTTTAAAACGCAAGTGTTGTACTAATTCGAACAATACACAGGTCAATACAGACCCCATATGTAGAGCGGTAGACCCGCCCAAAACAACAAATTTTTTATTTGTGGCTTCACTATTGGAGTTATATTCTTAAAAGTGGGTGGGTTCGAATGTACACACCAAAGTATATCTCCTAACACTCCGTGCGCATGTCTGGCACGCTCGATGTGCGCGTGGTACGCATTTTGGTCTACTGCGCATATATAAAAAATGGCGGCTCAAAAAAAAAAAAAAAAATGGCGGCTCAAAAAAAAAAAAAAATTGGCGGCTCCAAAAAAAAAAAAATGCCGGCTCAAAAAAAAAATGGCGGCTCAAAAAAAAAAAGTTTTTTATATTTTTCGTTTTTTTACAACTGCGCAATAGAGATGCGCATGGGCATGCCCCGCCCAGACGGATTCTCTTTATATTCTCTCTTCGCTTCTCGTTCTGCAGTCGCATCTTCAGCTGGATATAATACAGTTGTGTCTTCTCCTTGTTACGTATATATCCTCAGCGGTTAGTTAGCGTTGATATTATATTAATTGTTTAGTTTGCAAAAACAGTATTGTGCAAAGTGTTGTGAGACCGGTGAAAATATCCCAAGAACTGTTGAATAAGTATCAGTCTTTTCTGCTTTTTTGTTCAGTTCTCAAGATGTATCAGTGCAGTGAATGCAACAAGAGTTTTACGCATCAATCTAACGTGCATAGACATAAAAGAGAATCGTGTGCCATGAGACCATCTTGTTCGCGAGAAAAAAGGAAGGCTAATACCCAGGTATGTGATGTATCCATGAAAAAAGCTAAAATAGAAGATATTAAAGAAGACAGACCTCCAATACCTAAACTTACTTTATCGCGATGTAAAGATTGTGATACTTGGTACGTGAAAAATAAACTTTCTGCCCATTTACGGTCAAACCTACATAAAAGTGTACTTAAAAGTGACGATGATGTGAAAATTTTAACTTCTGCTTTTAAAAATAGGATTGTGTCTTACATGTTGCTGCCATCGAAAAAGTATGTGGACATTGAAGAATTTTTTGATGAAATGCAACAAAAATTTGTAAGTTTACTTTCCGAACAGTTGGTTAAGCATAAAAGTGTTAAGATTAATGTAGAACTATTTGGACAATACATTTTACAAACCAAAGAGGCAATCGAAACTAAATCGTTTAACACAAAAAATAAGGTCATAACTTCAACAACAACAGATTTATCTGATATTTATAAACAATTTTTGTCTGAAATTAAAGAGAAGGTGTCAATATTCACAGAAAATGGATCAGGTTGGGCGTTGGAAAAAATATTACATTTGGAGCTTAATATAAATAAATTTAATCCAATTAGAGCTTCATCGTATATACCATTACCAAAACAAATTTCGAATAAAAAAGCTGTTGTTAATATCAAAAATAATGATTCATATTGTTTTGCATGGAGTGTGATAAGTGCACTGTTTCCAACTGAAAATCATGTTGACAGAACAAGTTCATATCCAAATCCTTTTGAGTATTTAAATTTTGAAGAAATAGATTTTCCTGTGAAATTAAAGGATATACATAAATTTGAAACGCTTAATCAAATATCTATAAATGTTTACGGTTTAGAGAGTGTTTATGAAGATAATAAATTAAAATATGAAGTAGTAGGTCCTCTTCATTACACCAGTAAAAAACTTCCAGCGCACATAAATTTGTTGTTGATAAGTGAAGGTGAAAACAACCATTATTGTTGGATTAAGAATATGTCACGGTTACTAGCATCTCAAATTAATAAAAGTCACTTTAAAAAATATTTCTGTGATGGTTGTTTAATTTATTTTACTTCGATGGAAAAATTAAAACAACATCAATCACATGATTGTAATCATTTGTTTACAAAAGTTCCTACCAACGATATTAAAATTAATAAGTACGGTCAGCATATACCAGAAAATATTTTACAGTTTGAAAATTTTCAAAAACAACTAAAAGTTCCATTTGTTATCTATGCAGACTTTGAATGCTTTTTAAAACCTTTGCAGCATCAAGAACCAGGAAACGAACAGAATTCTTATACTTTAAATACATTTAAACATGAACCGTATGCTTTTTGTTATTTCATTAAATGTTCATATGATGATTCTTTGTCGGTATTAGATTCATATTTTGGTTTAGATGCAGCTGATGAATTTTGTAAACGAATTGAAGGTCATGTACATAGAATTTATAATGAACATCTTAAACCTGTAGTGAAAATGCTTCCTTTATCCGATGAGGAAGAGCTGGCTTATAAAAATAGCACAATTTGTCATATTTGTAATAAAAAACTTGAAGAAAATGAAAAAGTAAGGGATCACGATCATTTAACTGGTAAATTTCGAAATGCAGCTCACAGTATCTGCAACTTAAACTTTCAAATTCCAAATTTTATACCTATCTTTTTCCATAATTTAACTGGTTATGATAGTCATTTATTTGTTAAACAATTGTGCTGTGAAGAAGATAATATTGATGTACTTGCACAAACCAAAGAAAAATATATTTCATTTTCAAAATCCATATTGGTTGACAAAGTAAAAGACAAGGATAATAAAGAAAAAAATCTGTTTATTAAAATGAGATTTTTAGATTCATTCCGTTTCGTTGGTTCCTCTTTGGAAAAGCTTGGTGAAAGCTTGGAACCAAATCAGTGCATAGAGATTAAAAAATATTTTGAAGATCCTAACCAGTTTAATGAAATTCGTAAAAAAGGTGTTTATCCTTATTCTTACGTTGATTCTTTCGAAAAATTACATGAAAATCAACTCCCAGCTATTGAACATTTTTATGATAAACTTAAAGATGAACCTATGCGTCCATCGGATTACAATAGAGCAATTACTATTTGGAATTTATTTAATTGTCAAAATCTTATGGATTATACCAAAATTTATTTATTGTCAGATGTTCTCATATTAACAGATTTCTTTGAAGCTTTTCGAAATATATCTTTAAATAACTTTAAGCTAGATCCTGCACAGTATTACACATTACCAGGTTTAAGATGGGATTCAATGTTAAAAATGACTGATGTTAAATTAGAATTATTAACGGATATAGATATGATACATTTTTTTAAAAATAGTATAAGAGGTGGTGTCTGTCATTGCAGCGTTCGAAAAGCTGAAGCTAATAATCAATTCTTGGAAAATTATGATACAAGCAAACCAAATTCATTTATAATGTATTTGGATGCCACTAACTTGTATGGACATAGTATGAGTCAATGTCTCCCCGTAAGTGATTTTTCTTGGTTGAACGATGAAGAAATTGAAGCCCTTGATGTGATATCTATATCTGATGATGCTGAATTCGGGTATGTTTTGGAAGTAGATTTAAAGTATCCTCAAAATTTACATGTAAAACACAACGAATTACCTTTTTTGGCTGAAAATATTTGTGCACCAGGTTCAAAACAAAAGAAATTAATATGTAATTTAAACCATAAAGAAAAATATGTTATTCATTACCGAAATCTGAAACAGGTGCTTCAAAATGGATTAAAATTAACTAAAATTCATAGAGTTATTAAATTTAAGCAAGCTGCATTTCTTAAACAGTACATCGATTTAAATACCGAAATGAGGAACAAATCTAAAAATAAGTTGGAAAAGGATACTTATAAATTATTTAATAATGCCATTTACGGTAAATCTTTAGAAAACATTGACAAGCGAGTTGACATTAGATTAATCACACACTGGGAGAATATTGGTAAAAAACAAGGAGCGCAGACATTGATTGCTAAACCAAATTTTAAAAATCGTTTGGTCTTTAATGAAAACTTGGTTGCGATACAAATGGAAAGAGTAAAAGTGACTTACAATAAACCTGTTTATGTTGGCTTCACAGTCTTGGAATTATCAAAAACCGTTTTATATGATTTTTATTATGACTATATTAAAAGCAAGTATGGAGACGAAGCAATTTTGTTATACACGGATACAGACAGTTTGATCTTGCAAGTAGAGACTGAAAACTTTTATAAAGATATGCAAGGCAATTTAGACAAATTTGACACTTCTAATTACAATGAAAACAATATACATAATTTAACTATAAACAAATCAGTATTAGGGCGAATGAAAGATGAATTTGCAGGTAAACCAATTTCAAGTTTTTATGGGACGGGGGCTAAAGCTTACTGTGTAAATTTAGAAGAGAAATCTGAAAATAAGGCAAAGGGAGTTAAAAAATATGTTATAGAAAATTCCATTACTAAACAAGATTATAAAGACGTAGTTGAAAATTCTGAGATCAAATTTAGAAAAATGAATATTTTTCATTCAATTTTACATGACATGTTTACACAATTAAAAAATAAAGTTGCTTTGTCTCCAAAAGATGACAAACGCTATATAATTCCAGATTCTTTTAGAACTTTAGCTTGGGGGCACAAACATATAAGTATTTTGGAAGAGAAATCCAAGACTGATGATGATCAAGTTAATAATGTAATTGATATTCTAAAAGATTTAGTTCGTGACGAATATAAAACATAAGAACCCTGGAAAAATATTTTATTTTGAAAATGGCTCTGCTACCAGTAGGAGTTCTATTTCTATCAGCATTCGTTAACAATACTTTGTTCATACAAGTTGATCATAATGTTCGAGAAGCATTTATTTGTCTATCTGGTAATAATGTAAATAATGATAGTTGGCCTTCAACATGGAAAAGAATGAATATAAATAATGGTTTATTTACCCACAAAATAGATGATAATATTATAAATGATTCTACCATTGTACAGTATAAGTTAAGATTATATTATGTCAATAAAACTTCAATAGTGACACAGGAATGGAATCAATTGTATAGAAAATCTTGTATAGAAGAAGAATGTACTTCAAATGTGTGTGTAGTATTATTAAGTATATTGTTAGTAGTGTTTATATGTTCAATAGGATATATATTATTCAAAGTATATTTGTACTATAAATAAAATTCAATAATATATAATAATAAAGGTTTTTATTCATAACAATGTCTATAATTATATAACAATTTTACGTTTGCTAATGCACAATGCCATGGATTCACATTTTTGTGAAAATAACACTCTGGAATTTTCTTAAATTTACTTAATTTTGGTTCTTGTCCAATGGGAATAGCGTATATGAAATCTTCATTCAAAAACTTTTTTAAGTAGTTTATTTTCTCATTCCCTTTCACGTAAATTTTGGGCGATTGGTAAACTTCTAACACATGCTTTAAAATATCATCAATTTCATTAAGTTCTATATTTCCAAATTCCCATTTTAGTCCATGATACTCTTCGGCCCATTTAACCATTTTGAGATCGAGAGCAGATAACATATTTTTTTGAAATGGTGATTTAAACAGATAATTTGAGCAACGAATCCCATCATAAATCGCTAATTCTTTTGGAATGTATCCAAAGGAACTGTTATATCCTTGAATGTCGATAAAAAGTTCTGTCTTACATTCATTCATGGTTAGTCGCTAAATGATGTTTAAATCTATAAGATTAGTGTTTAAATCCCCCCACCACTCTTACTATCCCCACCACTCTTACTATCCCACCACTCTTGCTTTCCCCACTACCACGCTTGCTTATTTAAGCACTCACCCACAGTTCTACTCACAGTATTTCAAGCAAGCATCTGAAAATGTATCAACCAACAGGAAACCAACAAGAGTTTAGTAACAAGCGCAATGCAGCTCTCGTCAATGAAACAATTTACTACATTAACAAATCCAAATCCAAATGGGTCAGCATTGGATTTTCCTTAGAGAGAAAATATATTCCTGTTGTTAAACTCTCTGGATACAAATATAATCAAAATGTGATTTTTAATGAAGATCAATGGATTTCCTTACTAAATAATCAAGGAATTATGTTAAGTTTCATTTATTCCAACAACACCGGGTGGCAACCCATGAAGGGGAATGGTTATGAGATTCACTTTGTGTTTATTGGTGATGCAAGAATAATTAAGATTACACAAGATGGTGGTAATGAAGTATTCCTAGCTGGTGATACCATAAATGAATTAGTGAACTTGGCAAATTTAATCAAATATCGTTTTGATATCTTAAAAAACCAGGAATTTTCCAAATATTACAATATTTTAGTTAGTGGAATCTCTCTGAAAAATGGTGATTTGTTAAAAAATGTATATGATGTTATTTCACCTATGGAAAATAGTTTAAATGTTTGCTGTGTTTTAGAATTATTAAACTTTTACTCAGATTGTGTTGTGGAGGATGTAGAAACATTTACATGTAATGAATTTGTAAAAAGTTGTATTGAAAATAAAAACTTATAAATATATTTCTCTTTTTATTCCCCCCACCTCCTAAATTAATATTTAAAGCTCTGAACTTACTTTAAGTCTGAACATTCTCCAACAAGATGTGGTTAGCATATACATCTCAACCAGTAGCATATAACCTAACAAGTGCTATAGAGAATCTATCACAACACTTCAGTAATTTAGAATTTGATGCTGCCTATGAAGCCGAGTATGGATTTGAAAGATTTTATACGTATGAAGAATGTATAGAAATGGGTAGAAAATATGAAAAAGCAGCAGAAGCCTGTAACATATATTTACATACTTCTGATTTAAAGTCTTTTCTGTACACGATGAAACAAATGGGATTTGAGGAGCATTTGGATGAAGTAAAGAAATTTTTGTCACCTGAAATTATTCAAGAATTCAACCTAATTTATAAGAAATAAAAAACTTTAATATATTTATTTGTTTTATTCAATCATTAAATAATTATTATATAAATTGTATACATTAGTAAGTGCACATATACATGGTGATTTAGAATGATAAAAACAATGAGCTTCTCCTTCTTGTAATTGTGGATTTTCGTCAAGTTCCATGACTGGTTTTAATGAATATTTTCGGATGTATTCGGATTTCTCTCTCCCTTTCACATAAACTTGATCCACCTTTTCTGTTAGATTCTTGATTATTTCAGAAAATTTGTGAATTGGTGTATATCCTTCATTCCAAGGAATACAGTGATGATTTTTCATTAACCATATAGCTTGTTTATGTAAGTCAGGTGGTAGGTATTTTATATCAAATGGTGATTTAAAGATATAGTGACATATTTTGTGTCCATCATAGGCAGCCAACTCTTTGGGAATAAACTTCTTATTTTCTATGTTAAATCCTTGCACATCGACAATTAATAACCTCATAATTTCAAAAGTGAGAATTGTTTAATCATAGATTTCTTGTCAGAATATTCTTGTAGTTGTTGTTTTAATTTTTTCAGCTCTTCCAAAAAGTAGGATACTCGAAGTTCTAGATCTTCACCCATAATGGTAGGAAAGAATAGTAGAGCATTGATTTTATATAGTTTAGCGCTTTAAAGTTGTCTAACATTTTTGGTTAATGGATTGTAGCTAAATACTTTGTCATGCATAATGAGACAATAGGCAGATATTTTGTCTTTAAGATCATCATGTAATTCAAACTCAACTCTCATAACAATAGGTCCGGATTCAATTGTTTCTTTCTGATGTGAACAATCGATATATACGATAGGAGCATAAGTATTAAATTCCTTTGGAGAAAAAATGGGTTCAGGTGTTATTCCATAGTAAGATTTTTGAAATTGTGAAAACATTTCATATAATGATGCAAATTTATTTTTAGCAAAGTCTAAAAATAGATCGTTGTAGGGATATCTCTCAGAGTTTAAAAATACTTTGATGTTTCGTAATTTAACGTTGGAAAATAGAGACATATCAGTTGTTGATTTATCCCTTAAATCTTTTTGAAAAGCAATTGCTACATGACGTGGGGTATTAACTTTCGTAGATGTTTTGACAGGCCAGTTATGACGATTAGTTTTTAATAATTCTGGGTATTCGATGAGTTCCCAACTCCGGAAAGCAATTATTATATCAGTATTCTTATTAATTATTTTAGATAATGCTAATTCTTGAGGAATAGCTACTGAAATGTGAGGTATATTCCAAGTTAGCTTAGTAAGCTCAATTTTTGGATTTTCATCTGCAGTATTAATTGTGGCATTTTTGTCTGAATTATCTCGTACTAAAATAAGTTCTTGTTTGGCATTTAAAATAATTTTTTTGTAGTCTTCAAAAAACCCCATTAAGAATTTAAGCGGAATGCAAACATTAAATAATCCTGTCGTTGCATCAACAACTTGTGAAGATTCCATAGGAAACCAACCTGCGTTTTTAAGTTTATTGCATTCATTTTTATTATACGACATGTATCCCTTTATTGTTGAAGTTAACCCAACATCTCTAACTGAATCTATTGTAACACCGTTTAGTTGATAACGCATTTCTTTAAAAAGGAATGCAATCCCATTGTTTATCAATTTTAATGTATTTGAGATAGTATTATTATCTTTTGTTAGTTTACCCTCTATGTAAAGAAAGCTTTCGGAAGGAAGAGTATACTTGTCTACTTCATGAACAGGTATTATAATTTCATCATTATTTCCCAATTTTGTAGGTAGGTATGGTTCATAACCATGAACTTCGGAATGCACAATTGAATTATCTATGAAAAGACCTTCTGCTACGTTAAGGATATCCATTATACTAAAACCTTTAAACCTAGAGATTTCAAAAAGCTTATATTTTCAGGTGTTATCCCTTGTGTGTTTCTCTTTCTACTAATCTTTGGTTTACGATGTTTAGTCTTCTTATAGTTTTTATTAATTTTTGTGGGTAAATTGAAGGTTTTTCTATTATAAAGGATAACCATTATACTTCTTTTATATGCAACCTTATAGTTACAGTTTCGTTTCGAAAATCAACAATATTTAAATCTTGGTCTATTACCTTTATTGTTATTTTATCTATTACTTTTACTGTAACAGGAAAATAAATAATATTTTGGGGACTTTCTATTATTTTAAATCCAGGGCTAACATTAGGGAAAAACTGATGAATAATGTGTACTGGCTTTCCGTTCAGATAGGAACCTTCTGCGATACTGCAGTCTATGCATAAAGAATTAACTTTTATAATCTCTGCTGGATTTTGCGATGTTCTTGGAACTCCATCACCAGATACAATGCCCTTATTAAAACCCAAAAGTTTTCCTATTGTTCCATCTTTAAAAATAATATCTGTAGTAGACTTTATTGTTGATTTTAATGTGTTGTTATTTGCATAGAGGTGAAACGAAATATTTCTTTTTTGGAATTCAGTCTGTAAATATTTATTAACATCATCCATTTCATAACTTCCCGTAGGAATTGTTAAAAATTCATTATTTTTTCCAAAATATACTTTATTATTGCTTTTATCAATATTTGGTATTGCATTAAAAGTTTCAAAGTTGGTAAGTCCTACAACGTAGGAAGTGTTAGGATCTAAGTAAATAGGTGGATGGAAATCTGCTTGAAGTATAGCTGAATTTGCGGAAAGAGCTATAGTAAACGACATGATGGTCGTAATAAGAATAAAATGGAAACACAATTACGCATTATTATAAATAAACTGTAATGATAACTGTCCACAAGTTGAGGTATTAAAAGATTGATATTTATCATAGTTATATTTAATATTGTTGTTGTTGCTACCATCGCTATAGAAATAAGTTATAACTTCATTTGGTGGTCGTAAATTTCCAAAACTATCAAAGTAAATTATGTTATTATTATTTTTAACATACGCTGTCCAGTGAGTGCCTTCCCCCATATCATCATCTAAATTTATAATACCTGTTTCATATTTTTTTATTTTTTTGGGTAACTTATTTCTCATAAAGACACCTCTAAAATGTGGCAACTTTAATATTTTCGCATACTTTAATAAATCTATATTTGTCAAAGGTCGGCGAGGTAGCAAATTTAACAGTTTTTTGAATATGGTTTTAAATATAGACCACACCCTTGCTTATATGGTTTTAAATAAAGACCTTTTCCAATTGATATTTTTTCCATTTCTTTGTTGTGTCTTGTTTGTTCTTCTAATTTTGTTTGCGCGTTTTTAGCTGAATTTACTGCTTGCGCAATGCCAGCAGCGCCCCCGCTTAGGGCTCCTAGAGCAGATAAACCAGCAAAAATAGGTATTAAAGGTAAAATTCCACCAGTTTTTGGAATTGGAATAATTCTTTGTTTAGGTTCTTTTATTTTTAATTTTTTAATCGATGATAAAGCTGTGCTGGCAGCATTCCTTATATTAGCAAACTTTTTTCCAACCAGCTCTTCACGTGCTTTTCTTACACCTTGGTTAAAGGATATTTGACCTCCTTTCTTGCGTTTTTGTTTTCTTTTTCTTATTCCCATACCGAGTTTTGTTTTTGCTTTCATGATTCCGGCCACAGCCAAGGATGACAGTTTTTCGCCTAGATTTGAATCTGAAGCTTTAAATCTATTAAATGCCTTTTTAGCTAATATTTTATCTGAATCGTTTCTGTTTTTTAAATCGAAATATTCCGAATATGCTATATCGTGCTCTTTGCAAGCTTCGTCTAATAAATTAATTCCCTTATCACCTCGAGCAAGCCTTTTATTCAACTTTGTACCAGGCCCACAAAAGTTATAAGAAGGAATATGGAGCTCTACTGGTAATTTATTAATAAGAGTATTTAATAAACCACTACCTGTTCTCTGTCCTTCCACGCAGTGAATGACATTATTATGTCTAATCATTATATATAAATGATTTAAAAACGCAAATAACCTTACTTAAATAGCGATGTTCAAACAATGAAGATCAAAAAACAAGATTTTTCTTTACCGATAAAAAATTTTGATTTATGTCATGATAATTATCGAAAACATGGACAATTATTTGGTGGAAACTGTAAAAGATGTTTAATAGTAGGACCATCGGGTTGTGGGAAGACAAATGTTATGATTTCTCTTATAACACACCCTAATGGATTAAGATTTGAAAACATATATGTGTACTCAAAATCCTTATATCAATCAAAATATGAATATCTAAAAAGCTTTTTGCTCCACTAAAGTTTATTGGTTATTTTGAATCATCGAACGCTGAGGATATTGTTTCACCCACTGAAATAAAACCAAACTCACTGATTGTATTTGATGATATAGTATGCACTGATCAAAGTCTAATGAGGGATTATTTTTGTTTCGGACGTCATAAAAATACAGATTGTTTTTATTTGTGTCAAACATATTCATCAATCCCTAAACAACTTATACGTGATAATGCCAACCTCTTGGTAATTTTTCAACAGGATGCTACAAACTTGAAACATATATATGATGATCATGTAAATGGTGACATGAGCTTTCAAGAGTTTAAAAACTTGTGTTCAATGTGTTGGAAACATAAATATGACTTTGTCGTTATTGATAAAGACTGTGAATTTAATGGTGGCCGCTATAGAAAAGGATTTGATAATTTTATTTCCACTATATAACTCTCTGACACAACGATAATTTTCTAGTATACAACCTACCTTTTGTAAAGATGGACGAAAAAACAGCGAAAGAGTTGGTAAAAACTAGACAAGCCGTTAGACAAAAGTATAAAGCTTTAAAATCAGATTTATCTGATAAAGAAATTCGTATGGAAAAAGAATTTAAACCAATAACTCAACCTTTGCATGAATTAATTCAGACAATTAAAACAGAACCGTTCATTAAAAAAGAAGTATATTCACCACAATTAGTTTCGACCCCAAAATTTCAATTTCCTACGCCAGAGGTCAATCAAAGGAAATCAAATGCATATAGTAAATATCTTTCAACACACATGCCCTCACTTTTAGGAGATGAAGAAGTATTTTTTGACGATTCGCAACAGTTAGGAGAATCAAGCCCTGAAACAACAATTGAACCAACAATAGGTGAGTTGCGACAAGATGTTTTAGAATTAACAAGGACACCTGCTTATGAAGAATATTTGGAAGCATATCATTCACTTCTAAGACCTTTCGTGGATGGGCTAATAAAAGACACGGAAGGCAAATTTGATAACAAATATGGGTTTAGCCATGATGTTGATGCAGATAAATATAAGATTGCTAATTCTGTGGTGGATTTCATAGGAAAAGATTTTAAAGTTGAAGGAGTTAGGTATGAGGGAACACCTGGATTGTATGAGCTTCTTTTTAAAAAAGAACCTGTTGGTTATACATCAAATGATATGGAAAATTATATGGATGTTTTGAATAGGACAAATGCATATAGACGAAATTTTGATCCTAATAGTCAAATTTAAGGTTCGACCGACATTAAATACTTGACAATAGTTAAACCTTACTTATTACAAAAAGGTATATTAAAACGTGGAAGCACAACAGAGACAGGTTATCGTGCAATACTACCAAGTACTTCGCGTTTGTTACCTCCACAAAGACCGCGTTCTACAAGAAATCTGTCTACAAAAAGTGGAAAGGGGGGAGCTATGTTAAATTTATCAAAAAAGAAATTAGATTACGTTTATTATGACGATCCAAACGAAATCATAGATAGATTGAAATTGTTGATGTCATCGCAAATGGCTGGACATACTGGCCATCAAAATGAAATAATATCGATTTTAGAAGAACTAAGAGAAGCAAAAATAATTAAATAAATACTAATTCTCACATGTTTATTCCTTATTCTACCGCTGGCAACAACCATGTCTATTGACAAGTTTGGTTCCCACATCTTTGGCAAAGATAATAAAGAACATAACATTATAAAACTTGTTGACCTTAGTGCTGTTAAACTATATTATAATTTGGTATTACCTTTTATGGGAAATTACTCTCTGTCCGATAGAGTTTACCATTTATTACAAGACAAACGAATTACATATGTTTTTCCTATGGAATCTGCTACTATAATTTCTGGAGAATACCCGAAAAAATATGTTTTTTTAAAAATTAATGGAAAAAAGATCACTGACCCTGTAGGTATTCGGTTAAAAAAAGGGGATGTTCTTTCTTTTCATCGTCCTGAAAATAGCCATTTAGAAGATTTTTATGGTGAATTGTTAATAAAATGTCCTGTAGAAGTAACAAACTAAACATTTAGAAGTCATGAGTAAACAAACCAACATCAAGGAAGATCTAGTCAACGAGTTACATAAACCTGCTAGAAAAAATTTTAGACGACGACGGGTTATTATTAAAAATTTAAACGATTTATGGCAAGCAGATTTGGTGGAAATGATACCTTATGCAAAACTAAATAAAGGATATAGATATATTTTAGTTGTTATAAACACATTTTCCAAATATGTTTGGGTTCAACCTGTTAAGAGAAAAACTGCTGAGGAAGTAACTTTAGCTATGGAAAAAATTTTAAAGCTTGCGAAAACGCCTCCAACTAACATACATACAGATCAAGGAAGAGAATTTTTCAACAAAAACTTTAATAAATTAATGGAAAAATATAACATTAATCACTACAGTACATTTTCCACAGTCAAAGCAAGTATTGTTGAAAGGGTCAACAGAACTTTAAAAACTCTCATGTGGAAACAGTTTAGCTTGCAAGGCAATTATAAATGGTTGGATATCCTAAATATTGTTTTTAAGTATAATACAACTAAACATAGAACAACAGGATTAAAACCTATTGATATAAATGAAGAAAATGAAAAAGATGTTCTAAAATCAACTTATAATAATATAAAAACAATTGACCCCAGAAAATCAAAATTTAAACAAGGGGATTATGTTAGGGTTAGTAAATACAGGGAGGCTTTTCAAAAGGGATATACACCAAACTGGTCAAATGAAATTTTTCAAATTAAAGAAATTAAATTAACCAACCCAAGAACATATTTGCTGGCAGATGACAAAAATGAAATAATTTTAGGTAGTTTTTATGAACCGGAGTTGCAGAAAGTCAAACATTCAAACGTGTATCTCGTGGAAAAGGTGCTAAGAAGAAAAGGAAACAAAGTTTATGTTAAATGGTTGGGAATGGATAAATCACACAATTCTTGGATATTAAAAAAAGATGTAATATAATAAAATAAAAAACTTTATATTTAACAACATGGTTTTATTTACTTCTGATATATCTATATTAAATTCATGTCACTTATATACAACAATATCACTAGAGCTTGATCAGCACTGTCATTTTTCTTCACAAGAATCTTTTCCTTAGTCTCTTTTAAAACAATTGAGAAATAGAATCTTCTGCAAAGAGGACAATGTGCGTTTGTTTTCGTCCACTCTGTTAAACACTTTATACAAAATTTGTGTGTGCACGGATTGGGTGTGCAAATTTCTTCTCTTCTCATGGAATATAAACAAACAGGGCATCTGCTTCTGTCTTCTTGTTTAAGTTTTTTCACCGATTTTCTGCAACCAACCAGCTTTCGTTTTTGAATCATATTTCTAGCAAATAATGTTTCAGAAACCGTGTGCGTATAAATTTATAGATATTCCCCCACTCAAGTCAAGCCCACATGGTCGAGGTGGGAGGATATGAGCTTGAATTGGTTGTAATAAAACAAAAATTATTTAAAACGTTCATTGTATATTTTCTTCCTATAATTTTCATCCAAAACATCCTTTAGTAGGGTCTCAACATATTGAAGTCTATTTTGAAAGCGGTATCTATCCAACACATACTGCTCATAATCATTCTGGCGTGCTGCTTTGTAAGCAAACTTCCATGCAAACAATACATGGATTTTATTCATATTTTCGTTAAATGTAACCTTCTTCATAGTGTTTCTCTAAAATCACAAGCTTTATTCCCTCCTTTTATATCGCAGCATCGAAGTGTGTGTTCCAGCAATGTAAAACTATTATACAATTATAAGAATTGTTCTAAAGTTGTTTTTTCAATTTTATGGTTTGTGATTTTCTGCACATCCGGTTTGTTACACATTACACAGACGTCTGATAAAATAATCATATGTAGAACTTGCTCACACACTTTACATTTAATTTCATCTTTACAACAATCCATGGCACGCTTATAATGGGTGTTCACATGTATGTGTTTACCACGTTGTGGTTCTATGGTTAATAAAAAAAGTAACACTCGTGATCTAGCAGCTTTGCTTATTGGTTATCTGGTTCTTCACAAAGAGGTTAATAAAATAACACATAAATACAAAGAATACAAACTTTTTATTTAATACATCTAGATACATTTGTATGGATAATTTTTCTAAGAGTTTTAAGTTTATCTGGAGCGTTGGAAAAGTAAAGGTGTGTTTTGTTTGTTCTCTGGAACTGATTTAAAATATCCAACATTACTGCTGTCTCCATATCTGTGCTTATACTAGGATCTTCTTTGTACACAAACTTCGTAAGGTCCACGGTTGGTATCATATGTTTTATAACTTTGACGGTGGGATCGTAAATTTCTCCTTTAAACACGTTCCAAAGATGAATGTTGACTCCTATTTCATCATAGAAAATCTTTCCACATTTTGGTTCTACATGTACATTATATTTTTTAGCAAGTTCCCAAACCATTAAAGTTGCAGGTAAACAGGATCCATAATACTGGTTCCGACTGAATACTTCTTCAATGTTGTCAAGAATAATTTTTAATATTTCCGACATGTTAATTGACTGTCGGTCAACAGTTTACTAACCATTTCTTATAAGCTATTCTATTTAGATTACAAATTTCAGCTACACCACTACTTTTTTTAGCACTCTTAGATAGATTGGGAGGTGGATTGATTATTATTAAATTGTTTTCTATGTACTCTTGTGGATTATAGCTTTGGCAATGTTCTGTGTCCCATGAATAATCAATAGGGACTGCTACAGACATCGTTGTGAATTGTGTTAAATACTGTAAATATTGAGAATTTATAGCAATAAAAGTGGTGTGGCGGGTAGGAGGAATGGATTTGATATAAGAGTGGTAGGATTTGGTAGTGTGAAGAGTGCGTGTTGTGGAATGGTTTTAAGCTCCTGAGAGGAGAGGGGAGTGGAGAGGGGAGGGGAGCGGAGAGGGGAGCGGAGAGGGGAGAGGAGTGGTGTGAAGAGTGGGGGGATTTTGGTGGGGTGAAGAGTGGGGGGATTTGGTGGGGTGAAGAGTGGGGGGACTTGGTGGGGGGATTTGGTGGGGTGAAGAGTGGGGGGATTTTGGTGGGGTGAAGAGTGGGGGGATTTGGTGGGGTGAAGAGTGGGGGGATTGGATTTGGATTTGGATTGGTCTGGTATGCCTGAAAGCCATCTACTGTTGTGAATTTTGTTTTATTATAGCTTTAAGGAATTTATATAATGTAGTGTGTGGATTTGGTAGGGAGTGGGTGGATTGGGAATGGCTTTGGCAGCTCATTTGGAAGCTTATTTGGAAGCTGCTTTGGAATGATTTCGGTAAAAGATAACTACTTACATTTTATTTTTTTTATCTTTAATATTATATTTAAAAATTCAAATATGATTGCGATGTTGTTGGATGTCTCGGAAGCTTGTAACTTTTAGGAATTTCTCTATCCGTGTTGTCATTAGGTGTTGTTTTCATTAAATCTTAATAAGACGCGCTTTATGTGTTTCTTAATTTATTTAAAAACAAAAAAAAACGTGTTAATAGTTAGGAAAATACTTTCGTTTTAAACTTAATTATTTGATTCATCAACTAAAATGTCTGATATTAAGAAACTAGTAAAGAAAGTCCAGTGGCGGTTGGTGAAATTTCAAAGTTGTTTATCTCTGTTCATACTTACAGGACCCGTACCAAACTTAGGAGTTTTAATAGTGAGCCCACTGGGAATGTTTTGGTAAAGAAAAAAAACATTTTGTAATTTGCGAAAAAAAGTTAAATTTTTGGTGCGGTCCACCCAAGAAAAAAATGAACACGTCTAGGTATGTGATTTCTTTTTTTTCTAAACAAAGTTTACACCATTTTGTCGACAGGTTTTAAATTTTGAGAGAGAAAAATGTGTTAGTAGAAAGTTATAGTCATTTAAATTTTTTGAAGCCTAAAATATAATTTTACAAAAAATTAAAATGACTATAACTTTCTCCTAACACCTTTTTTTCTCTCAAAATTTAAAACCTGTCGACAAAATGATGTAAAATTTGTTTAGACAAAAAAGAAAGCAAATACCTAGACGTGTTCATTTTTTTCTTGGGTGGGCCGCACCAAAAATTTAACTTTTTTTCGCAAATTACAAAATGTTTTTTTTCTTTACCAAAACATTCCCAGTGGGCTCACTATTAAAACGCCTAAATTTGGTACGGGTCCTGTAAGTGTGAACAGAGATACACAACTTTGAAATTTCACCAACCGCCACTGAAAGAAACGCATTTCTCTTGCAAGTAAAGTTGAAAAACTATACAAGGTTGCTATGAAGGCAGAAAATGAAGGTTTCCAAGGTGCAAGCCTTGAAAAATTTTTGGTTAGATATGACAGTTTGGCTGAACAAGTACACTTATTTGAAACTGTTCATTTAGAAATTGTGTCTTTGTGTGAAACAGAGAAATTAGAGGAACATGAAAAAGCCGAAGAGGTATTTGATGACATGCAATATGCAATTAAAGCGGTGTATAAAAGTTATGTGCGTACTGAAAAAGTAGAACAGTCAATGATCGACAATAGTAAGAGTGATAAATGTGATAGGGTGCGCTTACCCAAAATTGAAATTCCAAAATTTGACGGTGACTTAAAGAAATGGCCCACTTTCTTTGACATGTTTAAAACGTTGATTCATGAGTGCTCTTCACTTTCTAATATTGAGCGTTTTCAATATCTTATTTCTTATTTAGAGAAAGAAGCTGCTACTGTGGTAAAAAACATTCCTATAACTGACGATAATTATTTAACTGCCTATGGCTGTCTTGTGAAGAGGTACCAAAATGAACGTGTTTTAATTACTAATTATTGGTTAAATGTTTATAGAGCAGAATCAATGAAAAATAATAACGCGTGTGAACTTAGAAAATTATTATCAAATTTTTCTGAAAATCTTTCTGCCTTAAATCAATTTTCGCCCATTGATTTGTGGGATTTTTCTAAATTAAATTTGCTCATTCAAAAAATTGATCCTTCTCTAAAGACGTCATTTGAAATTCAGTATAGTGACAAAACCATACCAACCTATGACGATTTGTTTAATTTTCTAGAAAAACAGTGCCGTGCTATGGAAAATACCCAATTATTGTCAAAACCGATCAAAGCATCTTCTTTACCAAATTTTGGTGGTGATAAGTCAAAGAAAGGTGGTCATAGTGATAAAAATAATAGATATGTTCCTTCATACCTCTCGAGAAGTGAACAGACGTGTATTTTTTGTAAACAGGATGATAATGATAATCATTCATTAATTAAATGTGATAGATTTTTAAGCGCTGATGTCGATCAAAGACACTCATTTATAAAGGGTTCTCGTCTGTGTTTCAATTGCTTTTCTCCTTCTCATGGGTTAAGTCGCTGTGATTCAAGATTTAGGTGTCGGGTGTGTCGAAAAAACCATCATACATTGTTGCATTTTCCACAGCCTAAAGTGGATAACACTAGTGCTCAGCCTAATAGTGTGTCGGGTGGTTCTTCAAAGGAAGCAGAGCCTGATGATTTGACAGTGTTGACAAGTACCGTGTCGTCGAATAAATCAGCTTTGTTTGCTACTGCTTTGGTGTGTGTGCAGGACAAGATGAACCGACCCATCCAGTGTCGAGTTTTGCTTGACTCGGCTAGTCAAGCAAACTTTATTAGTGAGAGTTGTGTAAAGCGTTTGGGCTTTCCAACTCAAAAATCGTGTACTCCGATTCAGGGTCTGAATCAAATGTCGATGTGTGCTTCTCTGGGTAATGTTAACCTTAACTTAACCCCGTGTAACCAAACAAATCCTCAATACAGTGTTGAGTGTATTGTATTGCCGGAGATTTGTAGTGCTCTCCCTTCGGATAATGTGCAATTCCAAGTGCGAAAATGGAAATATCTGAACGGACTGTGTTTAGCTGATCCAAGATTTCATACTCCTAGTGATATTGATATTTTGGCTGGTGTTGATTTGTTTTCACAGATTATCCTTCCAGGATTTCGAAAAGGACAGAGTGGTGGCCCCTGTGCTATAAATAGTACTTTGGGTTGGGTACTGTTTGGTTCTGTGGAATCCTTGCCCTCCAAAGACGTGCTTAGTTGTTTCACATCGGTGAATAGTGCTTATTCAGAAAGTGATAAATTGCTTCAAAAATTTTGGGAGTTAGAGTGTATTCCCAAAGCCCCTCCGGTTTTGTCGATTGAAGACCAAACTTGTGAAAATACTTTTGTTAACACCTGTGAACGTGAAAGGAGTGGTCGTTATATAGTGGATTTGCCTTTTCGTGTGTTCTCTCCAGCTTTGGGAGAGTCTCGCGCTCAAGCTTTTCGAAGACATTGCTGCTTGGAGTCCAAACTTAAAAGGAATCCAGATTTAAAAACGTTATATCATGACTTCATGAAGGACTACTTACATCAAGGGCACATGCAATTGGTAGATGATCTTCCCTTAGAGGATGATGGTTATTTCATTCCTCATCATTGTGTGGTGAAGGGTGAGGGGAATGAAACTAAAATTCGAGTGGTTTTCGACGCTAGTTGTAAATCATCAAATGGTGTCTCCCTTAATGATACTTTGCTCACTGGACCAAAGTTGCAAAATGATATTGCATTTATTTTATTGAATTTTCGTGTTTGTCCCATTGTCTTTACGGCAGACATACGTCAGATGTATCGCCAAATCCTTGTGAAAAAGGGTCATTGTGACTACCAAAGAATATTATGGCGTTTTTCCTCGTCTGATCCAATTCAGGAGTACCAGCTGCGTACTGTAACGTATGGTGTCTCATCTAGCCCATACTTGGCTATACGAACCTTACTTCAGTTAGTCAGTGATCATGGTGATGACTTTTCGTTAGCCAGTGAAACCATTAAGAATAGCTGCTATGTCGATGATGTGTTGGGAGGAGCATTTTCTGTTGCGGATGCAGCAGCCCTGCAAATGGAACTGGTTAATCTACTAAACGTCGGTCAGTTCGAACTTAGAAGGACCAGCAATTCCCCAGCTTTATTGAAGAATGTCCCTGACACTCATCAGCAACCCATTGACTTTAGTGAAAGGGATTCACCCGGTGTGAAGGTGTTAGGCCTGCAGTGGTGCCCGGTGACAGACTCGTTTTCATATTCTGTGAGACCTATAGCCAGAAAGTGTACAAAGCGCAATATTCTTTCGGAGATTGCTAGGATCTACACTGTAGTGGGATTTTTGTGTCCCGTTGTGCTAATGGTAAAATGTATGATTCAAAAATTGTGGGAACAAGGACTAGCTTGGAATGATACGCCTAGTTCAGAACTTGTTTATAAGTGGCAACTTTTTAGAGACCAGCTTCCGTTGTTGTCGTCTCTTTCTATGCCACGTCAAATTATAGTTGACCAAAGTGCTGTTACCCAAATCCATGGATTTTGTGATTCCTCGGAGGTGGGCTATGCTGGAGTGGTTTACATACGGCAGATTCTCGGTGATGATCGAATATTTGTGTCTATGGTGTGTGCAAAAAGCAAGGTGGCTCCATTGAAGCGTGTATCGCTTCCCCGCTTGGAGCTGTGTGCTGCAAGTTTGCTTGCTGATCTAGTTGAGTTTGTCGTAGCTAATATCCGCGGTGTAAGCATGAGTGAGATTTTTGCCTGGTCTGACTCGACTGTAGCATTATCTTGGATACGTTCTTCGCCTCATAGGTGGAAAACCTTTGTGGCGAACCGAGTGTCACTGATCCAGGAAAAGGTCCCCCTAACTGCTGGTCGTATGTGAATGGGAAAACCAATCCTGCGGATTGTGCGTCAAGAGGTCTGCTTCCAGAGCAACTTGTGTCACACTCGTTATGGTGGGCTGGACCTCCATGGTTGAAAAATCTCTCCCATCTGTGGCCTTCGTGCCAATGGGATTGTCGATCTGAAGAGATTGCGTGTGAGGAGAGGCAAAAGGCATTTCTTGCAACTAGTTTTAAACATCCATTTTGTGACTTACTGCAAAAGTTTTCTTCGTTGCGAAAAATTCAAGGTGTTGTGGCTTTTTGTCTCCGTTTTAAATCTAATCTCCGCAAGGACCCAGGTCAACGTGAAAAGGGCTCTTTAAGTTATAGTGAACTTTATGACGCCTTATTGGTTGTTGTTAAAATGATTCAAGAAGAAGTTTTTACGGACGACTTGGCAAAAATTCAGAAAAGTTTACCATGTTCCAAGCCCCTACGTCAATTAGCTCCATTCATTGACAGATCTGGTGTTGTCAGGGTGGGCGAACGTTTGAGGCATTCTGACTTGCCCTTTGATGCCAAGCATCCAGTTCTTCTTCCTCGACACCATCGACTAACAGAGTTGATTATTTTACAATTTCATCGTGATAATTGTCATCCAGGTCCCAGAGGACTTCAGTATTTAATAACCCAACAATTTTGGATATTGTCGGCAAGACGAGCGATTCGTCATGTATTGTCGAAGTGTAGTACCTGTTTTCGTGCTAATCCGACTTCCTTTACGCCATTTATGGGCGACTTACCGCCTGCAAGAGTCTCACAGGTCAAGGCCTTTTCTAAAAGTGGTGTAGATTTTGCTGGGCCTGTGCATGTTACTCTAGGGAAACATCGTGGTGTTCGCAGTCAAAAGGCATATATTTGTGTGTTTATATGTCTTGCTGCTAAAGCTCTTCATCTTGAATTGGTTTCTGGTTTATCTTCGGAAGCGTTCTTGGCTGCTTTTCGAAGATTTGTAGCTCGTCGTGGGCGGTGCTCAGATTTGTTCAGTGATAGAGGTACTAACTTTGTTGGTGCTAACAAATTGCTATTGGCTTATTGTGAAAGATCTTGTGAGAGTTTAGCCATCAAATGGCATTTTAACCCTCCTGCCAGCCCTCACTTCGGTGGAATATGGGAATCGGCAGTGAAGTCTGTGAAAACTCACCTAATTCGAGTGATTGGGACTCAGATTTCGACGTTTGAGGAGCTGTCAACGGTACTGGCACAGATAGAGTCAGTGTTGAACTCGAGACCGCTCTGCAGTCTTAGTCCTGATCCCAATGACTTAACTAGTCTAACCCCTGGTCATTTTTTGACTACCGAGCCATTAACTGCACCTCCAGATGAGGATCTAACCATGTGTGTTAGGAATATTCAATATTCCAAGAAAATGGTGCACCACTGATGGTGCAAACGATCTACTGTAGATATTAAAAGTTTAGAAAAGAAAAAGAAGAAGAGACAGACATAAAAAGAACGTTTGAAAGTTGTAGATGCATTTTTATGACGAGCGAAAAAGTGAAAGTAAAAAATAGTTTTAAACATCAGTTATTGAGTTTTATTTTGTGCGTTGAAACGGGAAGATTGTAAGCTAATATTTCAGAAGTGAGATACACCGGGAGTGAACAATTTCAAGTTAAAACTGATAAAACCTCAAACTAGACTGCGAAGTGCGGGGGGGGGGCGAATTTTCCCCAAAAGCTGTAAACTGAGTGAAAGCAAAGACAGCAAAAAGAACCTAGTGACCACAGTTAATGTGAATGGGCGATTGTAGACCGAAATCAGACATATGTGCAAAAAAAATTTTGGGAAAACGTAAGTCCATCGCGCCAAAAATTGACATTTGCATTTGTACGGTGTGAAGTTATTGACAGAGTGGAATGGTGTGAACTAGCCACAGAGTAAAGACCCAAACAGAGTGAAGTTAACCACGTATAGTGTCTAAAGATACGACGACGGACATTTAAAGAAATTGTTAATTCCACGGCAACTTTTGCGAAAACCAAAAATGTCGGATAACGAGAGCTACGACAGCGAAAATCGGGCGAACCCAAATGGGAGCGATGCTTTCTGTATGCAACGGATGATGGAAATGTTTATTGCTGATGGAAGGCGAAGAGATGAGATGTTTGTTCGAGTTTTGGACAGACTGACCCCGCAAGTGACATCACCAACACAGCCAGAAGCTAATACAACACCATTTCACGTGATGCCAGATCTATCTAAGGTGATTACCTATTTTGATGCTGATAAAGATATACCGAGAGCATTAGAATGGTTAAAGAACATTGAAACAAGTGGAACATTAAATCGTTGGCCAGATGCCTACAAATTAGAGACAGCAAGAGCGCACCTAAAGGGGCCAGCTACATATTGGTACCAAAGTAAAGCGGACGTAATCAAAAACCTGGGAGGATTTTAAAGTAGAGTTTAAAGCTTCATTCCGGTCCGCAGGAAGATTGTCTGACAAATGGGAAGAGATGCGTAACAGAACACAAGCAAGAAATGAGTCCATACCCTCCTATTTCTATGAAAAATTAAGCCTATGTAAAAGTTTAAACCTGGACTTTGAGGATATCAAATACGAAATTTTAACCGGACTTTTCTGGAAAGACACGGCCGCAAGCCTGATTGTCAAGACATACGCAACCTACGATGAACTTCTACAGACCATAATTTCTGTAAATACAATCAAGAGTACGAAGCAACCAGGACAATATCAAGAAAAATTAACATTGTTTAATAAACCCAATAAGACTGAAACCAACGTAAAGCGTGAAACTCCCAACCTTTATCAAAACCAGAGGACCCAAGAAACTGTAAGATGCTCATTAAATCCTGATAGAAGACCCCCATTAAGAAATGAACAAGGAAAGCCAAAATGTTATAACTGCAACGAGTATGGACACTTAGCTAGAAACTGTCCCAAACCCAAAAAACCGTTCTTATGTAAAGCATGCCATCAAATGGGACATACACAGCGACATTGTCCTACAAAACCAGATACCTTACCTGTGGGAAATATGCACGTAATCCAACCGACCTCAAATGACGAGTCTATATTGAAATATTTAAAAATGGTGGACATAAGCGGAAGGAAGTATAAAGCATTAGTTGATCCTGGAAGCAGCGAATGTACTATAAAATGGACAGCAGCATTGTCAAGTGGTCTTGAGATTAAAGAAAGCGGAAGCGAATTAAGAGGATTTGGAACAAAAGGAAATAAAGTAATATCACCAGGACTTATCAAAGCAAAAATAATTTTAGATGGAGTAGAAGGCAAAGAAATCCCTATTCGTGTGGTACCAGATGATGTGCAACCTGTTGATTTACTAATCGGAAGAACTTTTACTGACCAGGCCCACATAGCATATGCCAGAGTCGATGATATCTTGAAATTTGGGTTAAGGGAAGAAAATGCATTTAATATTTTCCCAAAAATTGAAAATTGCAGATCAAATCTAAGTATCAATGACCAGGTACACATTCCAGCAAATTCAATACATTTTATAACAGTACAGCAAGACAAACAAGAATTTAGATTACCAGTGATGAATATGAGCAATGAAGGAGAAACACTTTCTTGTCACCATATTGAAAGAGAAACAGTTTGGCCCCAGTATTAAGTATAGAAAAGAAAGAACTAGTAACAGAACAACATCTGAATACAGGGGAACAAGCAACCCCAGAAGAATAAGAGAACTGTTAAGTATTTTGAACGAATATAGAGACTGCATAGCGATGAACATACAAGAATTAGGATGTACAGAATTAATTGAAATGGATATCAAGGAAGTACCAAATAGTTTACCAGTCAATCAAAAACCATACAAAGCCACAAACGAAGAAAGAGAAATAATAAAGAAAATAGTTACAGAATGGAAAGGTGAAGGCATAGTTAGCGGAACAGACTCCCCATACGCTAGCCCTGTATTATTAGTGAAGAAGAAGACTGGTGAACCAAGATTGGTTTTGGATTTTCGTCGCCTGAATAAGCAAACCTTGAGAATGAGTTTTCCCTTGCCAGATTTGGATGATCATTTGACTTTATTGAGTAATAGCAAACTATTTATCGTTTTAGATTTAGCTCATGGATACTTACAAGTTCCATTGTCAAAAGAAGCGAGAGAAAGACAGCTTTCATTACCCCGGACGAGACAGGAGAATTCACCAGAATGATTTTTGGACTAATGAATGCCCCGTTTTATTTTTCGAAGCTAATGCAAAAGGTGTTGGGACCCTTAAGAAATAAGACAGTTTTATTCTATCTTGATGATGTTTTAATACCAGGTGAGAATTGGAAAATTTTAAAAGAAAAATTGAGAGATGTCTTACAAGCTTTAAGACAAGCCAGACTGACAATTAAATTAACAAAATGTGAATTTTTGAAAACAAAAGTAACAAAGGTATTAGAAGATTTTATAATGGATTTTGGAGCTCCAGATAGAATCATTTCTGACAGAGGAAGTTGCTTTACCAGCCACAAGTTTGATACGTTCTGTCTAAAACACGGTATTAAGCATACTCTAAACTCACCAGACACGCGCAAGCCAATGGACAAGTAGAAAGAGTGAATAGAACCCAAATTCCAGTGATTCAGGCATACATTCAAGATCCAGAGACCACAGACTGGGATAAGAATTTAAGAAAAATAATGAGAGACCTGAATGAGTCGGTTAATAAAACTACAAATCATAGTCCATTTGAAGTCCTATATGGATACATTCCTAGACATGACGAAGGACCACTTAGAGAATTAACAATAGAACAGGACAGATACCGATTACCTAAAGAGCTACAAGATGAAGTAAGAAACAAAATCCAAGAAGAACAAGCAAATTACAAAAAAAGATATGATCAGAAGAAGCTCAAAAATGTACAATATGAAGTAGGAGATATTGTTTACATGAAAACAGTCGCAGTAGCAACCGGAGAATCAACAAAGCTACAGAATAAATACCGAGGACCATTAGTCATAACTAAGGTATTACGAAGAAAGAATGAATTTTTTTCTTGTTCTTTTTTGTGGGAAAAATAATATATTATTTTTGGTTGGGCGGAAAATGTTGGGTATTAACCTTTTTTCGTCCTTTCAATTCATATTTCGCGCGTGTACTCTCAAAAAATTGTTGTTAAGCACGGCAACAGTGTAACTGGGAGAAACGGCGCACGGCTAGTGTGAGATGAGAAGCGTGTGAAAAGTACTACTGTGTAGATCAAAAGAACGTGCTGTGCTCCGCGCTGAAAAGGGTACGATTTACCCCTAGTGTCCGCGCCTTTTGTGCTAAAAAACGTGTGTTAAAACCATGATACTGTGTCCTGGGTCCTGAGAAACGCCGGCCGGCCAGCCAGCCAATCTGAACTCCTGCTTCCAGAACAACATCAACTCGGGTGAGTGCTCAAAAAACGGCATTTTTTGTGAGAGACGGTTTTGGTAACTTAATAATAAATTTCCTCCATCCATCTAGGTGGTGGTCCTTCACAAATACCCACCACATTTTTTAACCGCTGTAGCTTTGCCTATATATAGTTTTTACAATAAACAACTTTACATTTTGAAAAAAAATCGTGAGCAATTGATCCTATTTATTTTAAGGGGTATATAGTGCAGGTAGTAGCAAAAATCAACATTTAGCGACTATTCCACATAACGAGGTTGCCAACAACAGACAAGAAAATAATTTAATCAACACTTAATATATATTTCGTCCCTGTCCAGGCAAAGTATCCTAAGGGTCATTTCTGCAATTTTACAGGAGACGCAAAAAGGTAATATATAATATATACTTTATCAATTACTATTGTAAAAGTTGTAAGTTTTATTCATTTCATGTTATGTTAAGCAGTATTAATTACCTGGTTCTAACTTTATTTATCTAATAGTTTTTAATGTTAGCTAAAATAAAAGGCGCCCGAGATATTCCAAATTGTTCTTTAACTTTCTTTTGGAGGTTATGACTTTTTGTTGTCGCTTACGATATGTAAAATTGTAAGACCTGCAATGGTTTTTTTTAAGATATTCACTACTAAATAATTTTTAGAGCTTATCTGTTTTACTTATTTGATGTCTCTCAAAGATGGTTCCATCAATCCCGAGAACCTCGAATGAAATATTTCTTGGCGCTTACGATACTTTGTGTGTTAATACACGATTTACAAGTTTATACATGAAACACAGACAGAGAGAATAACATGGACATCAAAAGAAAGTAAGAAATCAAAAAACGAAATAAAATTAGTTAGGTATACTGTTAAATGTGTAACAAACCTGGGCAAATTTTTGATATTCATCGAGTATAATGAACTTTCGTCAATCTTCATAAATAAAGAATCAAACAGAACACAAGCGTTGAATATCGTGAAATATCAGCTCAGCAAGTTCAGCTTAGATTCACTGAAGTATACATATTTCATTTCATTTCATTTCATTTATTTATTTCATGATACAGTACATATAGCTTTCACACGTCAACAAATACATATAAAGTAGTAATAAATAACAGTAGTCACTAATTTAAAATTTAAAATGCAAGTAAATAAAATTTCACATACACTAACATTAAGGACATGGAATTTGTTTAAAACAAAAAACTTAAAAACTCATCAAATGAATAAAATACATTTTTCAATAAAACATTCTTTACTTCCCTATGAAAAGATTCAAAGGGCAGGTCTTTCATTCTTTGTGGCAGAACATTAAAAATTTTTATTGCCCAATAACCAGCACCGTCTTGACACCTTTCCAGTCGCCAGTAGAGAGGCACCAAGTTGCTGTTCCCACGGGTGTTGTGATCGTGAATGTCTTTATGTGTTCGAAAGCTAGTATTTTTCCTAATGAACAGTAAGCTCTCCAATATATACAGCGATGGCACAGTAAGGATTTCAAGGGAAGCAAATGCCTCCCTGCAATCATCCCTATAACCCAGACCCGCCATCACTCTCACTGCTCTCCTCTGTATGGCAAACAGCCTACGTACCCCCGCCGAGTGCCCCCACGCCAATATTGCATATGCGACTGAAAGATGGCAAAGTATGCTGTTCTCAAGACAGGTTGAGAGACACAAGTCGAAAGGTTTATGATAACATATAAGCCCCTGGCTAACTTCTTGGCCACCCCATTAATGTGAGGGTCCCACTGCAACCTCGTGTCCAAGGTAACACCCAAGAACCCCGCTTCCCGCACACAGTCATCACCATCACTTATCCTACGCATTGCAAAATCCATTCTTTTGGTTTTGTCCCTATTAAGAAGGAGCTTGTTCGAGCAAAACCACTGCTCGGCCCCAGCCTGCGCCGCCACGGACCCAGCACGCGCGCTCTCCAAAGTCTCACCAACAGAGCAGAGTGTGGTGTCATCAGCGAACAGGGTAAACCGCGCAGTCACACTCCCCATAGGCAGATCATTAATATAGATCAGGAACAGGATAGGCCCCAAAATTGAACCCTGCGGGACGCCAACGCTGGCCCCCCTTTCCGCCGACGACACCCCCCCACATCTCACCATCTGACACCTGTCGTCAAGATAGGATTTCCATAACTTAATGCTATTTGAGCTGAAATTATATGCCTGCAGCTTTCGCAGGAGGATACCGTGGTCAACGCAGTCAAAGGCCTTGCTGAGGTCGCAGAGAAGGACCGTGCTGTACTGCTTATTGTGAAAAGCCTCAATATGTGAAACCAGATCTAGAATTCCCATCGTAGTGTTTATACCGCGGCGAAACCCATACTGGCAGTCAGAGAAAAGCCCACTGCTATCAAAAAAGTGTGTTATTCTTAAGGCCATGCACTTCTCCAGCACCTTAGATATAATTGGTAACAAGGATATAGGCCTGTAGTTTTCAGGCATATTAGGGTCCCCCTTTTTAAAAATTAGTGTTACTAGAGCTCTTTTTAAGATCTGTGGAAAGATATTTTCTTTAAAGCAGAGATTTATAAGCTTTGTCAAGGGTATTAGGATTACATTTTTGATAGTTTTTATTAGTTTGACATTTAAACCAAATATATCGCGACTGTCTTTGTTTTTTAGAGCATTAATTACATCGCGCACCTCATTGTATGTTACTTCAGTGAAAACAAAAGTGTCAGATGGTATAGTTAAATTATTAAGATTACTTATGGGGTCATTTTTTGAGTCTGGAATGCTCTTCACTATGTTTTCTGCTATACTAGAAAAGAAGTCATTGAAGTCGTCAGGCAGTAGGTTAGTACTGTTTGTGGTATTCTTAGTTTTGCCTCTTTGAGTGTTTATAATTTGCCAGATACTTTTTATTGTGTTGCCTGAATTATATATTAAGTTATCATTAGCCTGAATTTTTGCTTGCTTTATTTTGCTTTTGTATAAAATACAGACTTTTTCAAAAAAAATATGGTAGTGAAATACTAACATTATATGATGAAGCTATTATTCTATGTGATAATCTACTTAAGAAATTTATAACAGTTAAACATTTTAATGATCATTTGACGATAATAAATTTGGGATTAGATTCACATGAATCCTATAATGTAATGAGTAGATCGATTGCTGAAGAATAAAAATCCATTAGAACGTTAAATTCATTCAGTTCGTCTTCTCAGTTCATAATCGTGTTTTCGTGCAGTGATTGTAACAAAAGTTTTACTCAAAAATCAAATGTTTATAGACATAAAAGAGAATCGTGTCAATATAGACCATCTTGTTCTCGCGAAAAAAGAAAAACCAATACCCAGATATGTGATGTACCAATGAAAAGACCCAAAGAAGAAGATAGACCCCCAATACCTAAACTTACTTTATCACGATGTAAAGATTGTGATACTTGGTATGTGAAAAATAAACTTGCTGCCCATTTACGTTCAAACTTACATAAAAGTAATCTTAAAAGTGTTGATGAAGTGAAAATTTTAACTTCCGCGTTTAAAAACAGGATTGTGTCCTACATGCTGCTCACATCGAAAAAGTACGTGGACATTGAAGAGTTTTTTGATGAAATACAACAAAAGTTTGTAAGTTTACTTTCCGAACAGTCAGCTAAGCATAGAAGTGTTAAGATTAATGTAGAACTATTTGGTCAATACATTTTACAAACAAAAGAGACCTTAGAATCAAAATCGTTTAACACAAAAAATAAGGTCATAACTTCAACAACAGATTTATCTGATATTTATACGAAGTTTTTGTCTGAAATAAATGAAAAGGTGTCAATATTTGCCGAGAATGGATCAGGTTGGGCGTTGGAAAAAATATTACATTTGGAGCTTAACATAAACAAGTATAATCCACTTAGAGCATCTTCATATATACTATTACCAAAACAAATTGCAAATAAACGAGGTGTTATTAACATCAAAAATAATGGTTCACACTGTTTCGGATGGAGTGTGATAAGTGCATTATTTCCAACTGCAAATCATGGTGATAGAACAAGTTCATACCCTATTTTTTTTGATTATTTAAATTTTGAAGGAATAGAGTTTCCTGTGAAATTAAAGGATATACAGAAATTTGAAACGCTTAATCAAATATCTGTAAACGTTTACGGTTTAGAGAGTGTTTATCAGGATAATAAATTAAAATATGAAGTGGTTGGTCCTCTTCATTATACAAATAAAAAACTTCCAGTACACATAAATTTGTTGTTGATAAGTGAAGGTGAAGGTGAAAACAATCATTATTGTTGGATTAAGGATATGTCAAGATTAGTATCATCTCAGATTAATAAAACAACATAAAAAATATTTTTGTGATGGATGTTTAATTTATTTTACTTCGATGGAAAAATTAAAATTACACCAATCAAATGATTGTAATCATTTGTTTACAAAAGTTCCTGCCAATAACATTAAAATAAATAAGTACGGTCAGCATATACCAGAAAATATTTTACAGTTTGAAAATTTTCAAAAACAACTAAAAGTTCCATTTGTCATATACGCAGACTTTGAATGCTTTTTAAAACCTTTGCAGTTTGATCAACCAGATGATGATGAGGATTCATATACTTTAAATACATTTAAACATGAACCTTATGCTTTTTGCTATTTTATTAAGTGCTCATATAATGATTCTTTATCAGTATTAGATTCATATTTTGGTTTAGATGCAGCTGATGAATTTTGTAAACGAATTGAAGGTCATGTACAGGGTCTTCCAACGAGGACTGAACAGGGGCTCATTTTTGAGCTTCCTTGTATTTAAAGAAAAATCTAAAATGGCCAATCGATGTACTTTTTCCTGCAGAATTCAAAAATGAAACCAAAAATTTATTTGAACCAGAAACAAAAGAGTTACGCTATGGATAAGGTGTTTTTTAAATGGAACATAGCTTTTTTTATACGATTTTCGGAACGAGTGATTTTTTTTATGTCCGTTCTGATTAAAATATTTAATATTGTGACAGCTATTTTTATTAAATTTTAATGTTTTATCCAGTATATTTATATTTTATCGATTTAACTTCAACCTGTTTGAAACATACACTAGGTAATAAAGGTAAAATCACCTTGAAATCCTTCAAAGTCAAAAAATTTGACAAATTTACTATAATATTGCCGAAATGAAATATTCATTAGATGAGAGATTGCAGATTGTTATCTTGTTCTACAAATGCCAAGAAAATGCAAGAGAAGCAAGGAGAAGATTTATTGCAAATTTTCACAGAAATATATCCGTCAATACTATTCTAAGGATAAAGAACCTATTCGAGGAAAATAAAACATTACATGACAGAAAAAGAATTCCAGAAAGGAAAAGAAATCGAGACCGTGCCATTGTGAATTATTTTCGACTGAATCCAACCAAATCAATTTCGGACGCAGTTCGGGGCGTTCAATACGGCGGCGGTGTAAGACGCAGAAGAGTTACCCAAGGAACTCTTCACAGGACTTTAAAAAATCATAAATTTAAGCCTTATCATATCCTTCCACTTCAACATCTAACACCGGCACAAAAAGAACTTCGCTTCCAATTTGTTTCCCAAATTGTGATTCGGCAAGAAAACGAAGACCCTAATTTATTCAGAAATATCTTATGGACTGACGAAGCCACATTCACAACATCGGGGGTTTTCAATAGACATAATAATCATCACTGGGCCGTTGGAAATCCAAGAAAATTTCAGACAATTAAATTTCAGGGAAGGACTTCAATCCATGTTTGGTGTGGCATAAAAAATAATAGAATTTTGGGACCAATATTTTTTAACGGCACTTTAAATGGACAGAGATACTACGAGTTCTTAGAAAACGAAATTGAGAACTTTTTGGAAGATTTACCATTGGAAGAATATCAAAATTTAATTTGGCAACATGATGGTGCCCCTCCGCATGCCGTGCGTGAAGTTATTCAATATTTAAACGGACGCCACGAAGAATGGATTGGTAGAAATGGAACCTATGCTTGGCCACCCAATAGTCCCGATATGTCAGTATTAGACTCATTTCTTTGGGGCCATTTAAAGAACGTGGTATACAAGCAGCGAAACCACGATATTGATGAGATCATGCAGAAAATTGTGAACGAAATAAATCGCCTTAACCAGGAAAATAGTTACTCGCTAACATTCGAACAGTGCAGACGTGCTCAAAAATCGATCGGAAAATCAAAACAAAAAGTGGTGTCATCATCGCGAGTGATACCGGCGGCAAGCTTGTCGTAAGCTATCGCGAAATCTATGTCAAGTTCAAACGTTCGTCGTTTCACATTGACTGTCGACAAAGTTGCAAATTTGCAAAATAAGGACAATGCGCTCCAATTAAAAAGTTATAATAAAAACATAGGATTAGGGTTGGAATCCAACATGAAGGACGGCGGAGGACCATCTGTTTCGCCTCAAAATGAACAGTCAGCAAAAATTAAAACCTTAGAATCTCAGCTCAATGCAGCACTTAATGAGATTAAAGAGCTTAGAGAAATAATCGTTTCTTTGCAGCCCAAAAAAACTTATTCCCCAGTCAATTCAGACGAGGAAGAAGAAGTAGTAGCCCAGGAGACAGCATGGCTCCTACCCAAAAATAAGAGAAGAAAAAGAAAAGCCACTAGCTCGCCAGAAAAAGATGATAATATTTCCGAACCTAAATTAGCCACACCCAAAAATAAACAAGTTGTCCCAAAATCACAAAAACCACCACCTGTGATTTTAAGCAATGTGAAAAGCTATAAAAATATAAACCAGACACTAGAGTCAAAGAATCTTAAATTTAAAGCAAATTTAATGAATAATAACCAGCTAAAAATCAATGTAGACACCGAAATTGAATATAGAGATCTCACTGCCTTCATGAATAGCACCGACATGGAATGGCATACATTTGAAAGTAAGCAGACTAGGCCGCTAAGGGTGATGGCGAGAAACCTACACCCTTCGTGTGATCCACAAGACATCAAGGATGATTTATTGAGCAGAGGCTTTAAGATCCTTGAAGTCGTAAACAAAATAAAAAAGACAAAAGTTAAGGACGAGGTTAAAATAATCCCCCTACCCCTATTTATGCTAACCTTCCAAAACTCGGAAGATATCAAAAAAATATACGAAATTCAGTATATATGCCATATGAAAGTTAAAATTGAAGCGATAAGGAGCAATAATTTGATACCTCAGTGCAAAAAATGCCAAAGATATGAGCACACACAAAAATTCTGCAAACACGCAGTCACTTGTGTCAAATGCGCTGGGAATCACCTGACCTCCGAATGCACCAAGCCAAGGGAAACACCACCTAAATGTTCAAACTGCGGAGAGGCACATCCCGCAAACTACCGTGGATGCGTGGTAGCAAAAGAACTGCAGAAAAGACGAAATAACGCAAACAATGCAAGGAAACCACAAAATGGACAACCAAAAAATTTCACATCTAAAAATACTACCAAAGAGGTATCCTATGCACAGGCAGCACATGGCCCTAAATCTCAACCTGCACCAGTTCCGAATGAGCAACAGTCCATGATGCTAATGTTACAAAATATGATGAACCTTATGAACAAACTTTCAGAAAGGTTAGACAGACTGGAAACCAAAACTCGTGAAAAACAATAATGCATCAACAAGATCTAAGAATAGCAACTTGGAATGCTTATGGCATCCAAAACAGAATGCAAGAAATAGAAATATTTCTCAACACACAAAGTATTGATGTGTGTCTGGTCTCAGAAACACATTCAACAAATGAGACCTACCTAAAAATAAAGGGTTACCAAGTATACCAAACGATTCATCCCGACAATCAGGCACGTGGGGGAACGGCTGTTATAATAAAGAATAGCATTAATCATTATGAACAATGCCCTATTAGGAGTGCAGAAGTTCAGTTAACAGCAATAGGAATTAAAACAAGTAACACAACCAAACAGAGACTGACTGTTGCTGCAGTGTACTGTCCACCAAGGTATAACCTCAAGAAAACGGATTATAAAAACTTTCTACAGCATCTGGGAGACAGATTCATCGTGGGAGGTGACTACAATTCGAAACACATGGATTGGGGATCCAGATTAACAACTACAAAAGGTAAAGAACTTAGGGAAGCTATAAGGGAAACCGGATGCAACTTTCACACTACTGGTAAACCAACATACTGGCCTACAGATACTAATAAAATTCCAGATCTATTAGATTTTTTTATATCAAGAAAAGTGTCACCCAATTTTATTGATATTCAAGATAATTTTGACCTAGACTCCGATCACTCAGCTGTGATCTTAACTTTGAGCGAGAAAATAATTAGAAAAGAAAATAGGCCAACTTTGGTTAATAAAACTACTGATTGGAAAAGCTTTAGAAATGAACTGGAAAATAAAATTATCCTTAAAATCCAATTAAGAACCAAAGAACAATTAGAAGTAGCAGCTGAAAAGTTCAACAACATCATACAAAAAATAGCCTGGGACAACACAAAGGCGTACACTCAAAAAACAACGGGAAACAACTATCCAATGGAAATAAGAGAACTTGTCAAAGAAAAGAGAAGAGCCAGAAGGAGATGGCAACACACTAGGGATCCATCGGACAAAAATATTCTTAACAACAAAACTCAACAACTTAAACGAGAAATACAAAAACTTAGAGAAGAATCTATAAACAGCTACCTAGAAAATTTATCAGCTGATGAAGACAAGGATTTCTCCTTATGGAAGGCAACGAAAAAACTCAAAAGGCCAATCACCCAAATGCCACCCATCAAATTAAGGGATGGTACTTGGGCAAGAGATAATAAGGAAAAGGCTGAAGCATTTGCAGAACATCTAGCCGAAATTTTTCAGCCAAATAATATCCAGTCCAATGTCAATATGGAAGAGTCTGTGAATATCCAAGAGAATGAAATAGCACTAGTCACTCCTAAAGAAGTAGCGAACGAAATCAAAAACAATTTAAGCGCCAAAAAAGCCCCTGGGTTTGACCTTATAACAGGAGAAATTTTAAAACAACTACCAAAAAAAGGTATAGTTATGCTGACTTACCTAATTAATGCAGCACTTAGATTAAAACACGTCCCTAGCGTCTGGAAAGTGGCTGAAGTCATCATGCTACCAAAACCAGGCAAACCACCGAATGAAGCCAAATCTTACAGGCCCATATCACTACTACCAATTATTTCAAAATTATTTGAAAAGCTTTTCTTAAAACGACTTAAGATTATAATAGAGAACAGTAACCTAATCCCAAATCATCAATTTGGCTTTAGATGCAAGCACTCCACGATAGACCAAGTCCATCGAATAACAGACATCATAGAAAGGGCACTAGAAGAAAAGCTAATCTGCTCAACTATCTTCCTTGACGTAGCTCAAGCTTTTGATAAAGTTTGGCACAAAGGGCTAATTAACAAATTAAACAGAATGTTACCAAAACAATATGTAGAGTTGCTAACCTCCTACATTACAGATAGAGTGTTCAGAATTAAACAGGACGATGAATACTCTAAACTGAAGGAAGTTAAAGCAGGTGTGCCTCAAGGAAGCGTCTTGGGACCCGTCCTTTATTTACTGTACACTTGTGATCTCCCACAAACAGAAAATGTAACTGTGGCTACATTCGCTGATGACACTGCTGTATTAGCAGTAGGAACAGACCTAGATGCAGTAACCAGACAACTCCAACATGCTAGCGACCAGATTTACAATTGGACCACAGACTGGAAGATTAAGCTTAATGAGCAAAAATCTATTTGTGTCAACTTTACCAACAAAAGAATAGGCAATCATCAACCAATTAACATAAATGGTATCATAGTTCCCTATGCAAATACTGCCAAATACCTGGGGATGACCTTAGATGCGAAACTAAGATGGAAGGAACATATCAGAACTAAACGCACTGAACTAGGGCTCAAATATAGACAGTTGTATTGGCTCTTGGGACGAAAATCTAAGCTGTCAATACACTGTAAAATCATGATATACAACCAGATTTTAAAACCAGTCTGGGTTTATGGCATCCAGTTATGGGGCTGTGCCAAGGAGAGCCACATCAAACGCATCCAAACCTTCCAAAATAAAGTATTACGGAACATAGTTAGTGCACCGTGGTACATACGAAATAGTGACCTACATCGCGATCTTGGTATCCCGTATGTCGCTAGTGAAATTAGAAGATTTGCCATCAAGCACGAGTCTCGACTCCATCAGCACGTTAACGTCGAAGCCATTAGGCTTCTTGACAACCAGGACCTAGTTAGAAGGCTGAAGAGGACCAAGCCCTTTGAACTAGTATAGACTTTTGAAAACATAGTACAGTGCGCAAGTGTGCGAGTGCTAAGTGCCATGGCCATGAGTCACAACAGATAAACCTTTAGGACTCCATTGGGTGAACTTTAGTATATAAGGATTTTAGTTTTTAAGAATTTAGAGAAAAATTAATGGTTGGTCTTGCAGACCAGTTTTAATAACAGTAAACGCCGCAGGCTTTATCAATAAAAAAAAAAAAAACCAGGAAAATCACATTATAACAGCAAGTTTGGAAAGGCTACAAAGAGGTTATCGCTCTTGTTTCGAGAACAACGGAGGTCACATTGAACATTTAAATTATTAGTGTTTTTTTTTAGTTAGTATAGAGTTGGAATTCTTTTTCTGTCATGTAATGTTTTATTTTCCTCGAATAGGTTCTTTATCCTTAGAATAGTATTGACGGATATATTTCTGTGAAAATTTGCAATAAATCTTCTCCTTGCTTCTCTTGCATTTTCTTGGCATTTGTAGAACAAGATAACAATCTGCAATCTCTCATCTAATGAATATTTCATTTCGGCAATATTATAGTAAATTTGTCAAATTTTTTGACTTTGAAGGATTTCAAGGTGATTTTACCTTTATTACCTAGTGTATGTTTCAAACAGGTTGAAGTTAAATCGATAAAATATAAATATACTGGATAAAACATTAAAATTTAATAAAAATAGCTGTCACAATATTAAATATTTTAATCAGAACGGACATAAAAAAAATCACTCGTTCCGAAAATCGTATAAAAAAAGCTATGTTCCATTTAAAAAACACCTTATCCATAGCGTAACTCTTTTGTTTCTGGTTCAAATAAATTTTTGGTTTCATTTTTGAATTCTACAGGAAAAAGTACATCGATTGGCTATTTTAGATTTTTCTTTAAATACAAGGAAGCTCAAAAATGAGCCCCTGTGCAGTCCTCGTTGGAAGACCCTGTACAGAGAATTTATAATGACCATCTTAAAAATGTAGTGAAAATGCTTCCTTTATCAGATGAGGAAGAGCTGGCTTATAAAAATAGCACAATTTGTCATATATGTAACGAAAAACTTGAAGAAAATGAAAAAGTAAGGGATCATGATCATTTAACTGGTAAATTTCGAAATGCAGCTCACAGTATTTGCTACTTAAACTTTCAAATTCCAAATTTTATACCCATCTTTTTCATAATTTAACTGGTTATGATAGTCATTTATTCGTTAAACAACTGTGTTGTGAAGAAGATAATATTGATGTACTTGCACAAACTAAGGAAAAATATATTTCATTTTCAAAATCCATATTAGTAGACAAAGTAAAAGATAAAGACAATAAAGAAAGAAATATATTTATTAAAATGAGATTTTTAGATTCATTCCGTTCCGTTGGTTATTCTTTGGAAAAGTTTGGTGAAAGCTTAGAACTAAATCAATGCATTGAAATTAAAAAACATTTTGGAGATCCTGACCAGTTTAATGAAATTCGAAAACAAGGCGTTTATCCTTATTCTTATGTTGATTCTTTCGAAAAATTACAGGAAAATCAATTCCCAGCTATTGAACAGTTTTATGATAAACTTAAAGATGAACCTATGTGTCCATCGGATTACAATAGAGCAATTACTATTTGGAAATTATTTGTCAAAATCTGATGGATTATACCAAAATTTATCTATTGTCTGATGTTCTCATATTAACAGATTTTTTTGAAGCTTTTCGAAATGTATCTTTAAATAATTTTAAGCTAGATCCTGCACAGTATTATACATTACCAGGTTTAAGCTGGGATTCAATGTTAAAAATGACTGATGTTAAATTAGAATTATTAACGGATATAGATATGATACATTTTTTTAAAAATAATATAAGAGGTGGTGTCTGTCATTGCAGCGTTCGAAAAGCTGAAGCTAATAATCCATTCTTGGAAAATTATGATAATAAACCAAATTCATTTATAATGTATTTGGATGCCACTAACTTGTATGGACATAGTATGAGGCAATGTCTCCCCGTAAGTGATTTTTCTTGGTTGAACGATGAAGAAACTGAAAAGCTTGATGTGATGTCTCTTCCTGACGATGCTGAATTCGGGTTCGTTTTGGAAGTAGATTTAAAGTATCCTCAACGTTTACATCAAGAACACAATGAACTCCCCTTTTTGGCTGAAAATATTTGCGCACCAGGTTCAAAACAAAAGAAATTAATATGCAATTTAAACCATAAAGAAAAATATGTCATTCATTACCGAAATCTGAAACAGGTGCTTAAAAACGGATTAAAATGAACTAAAATTCATAGAGTTATTAAATTTAAACAAGCTGCATTTCTAAAACAATACATTGATTTAAATACCGAAATGAGGAACAAATCTAAAAATAAGTTGGAAAAGGATACTTATAAATTATTTAATAATGCCATTTATGGTAAATCTTTAGAAAACATTGACAAACGAGTTGACATTAGATTAATCACACACTGGGAGAACAGTGGTAAAAAGCAAGGTGCGCAGACATTGATTGCTAAACCCAATTTTAAAGATCGATTAGTTTTTAATGAAAACTTGGTCGCCATACAAATGGAAAGAGTAAAGATAACTTACAACAAACCCGTTTATGTTGGATTCACAGTCTTGGAATTATCAAAAACCGTTTTATATGATTTTTATTATGACTATATTAAGAGCAAGTATGGAGACGAAGCAATTTTGTTATACACGGATACAGATAGTTTAATTTTAAACATAAGAACAGAAAACTTTTATAAAGATATGCAAGACAACTTACATAAATTTGACACTTCTAATTACAGTGAAAACAATATACATAATATAACTAGGAACAATTCTGTATTAGGGCGAATGAAAGATGAATTTGCGGGTAAACCAATTTTAAGTTTTTATGGGATGGGAGCTAAAGCCTACTGTGTAAATTTGGAAGATAAATCTGAAAAAAAGGCAAAGGGAGTAAAAAAATATGTTATGGAAAATTCCATTACTAAACAAGATTATAAAGACGTAGTTGAAAATTCGGAAACCAAATTTAGAAAAATGAATATATTTCATTCCATTTTACATGACATGTTTACACAATTAAAAAATAAGGTTGCTTTGTCTCCAAAAGATGATAAACGCTATATAATTAGAGATTCTTTTAGAACTTTAGCTTGGGGACACAAACATATAAGTATTTTGGACGAGAAATCCAAGACTGATGATGTGATGGTTAATAATGTAATTGATATTCTAAAAGATTTAGTGCATGACGAATATAAAACGTAAGAACCTTGGAAAATAGTTTATTTTGAAAATGACTCTGCTACCTGTAGGAGTTCTATTTCTATCAGCATTCGTTAACAATACTTTGTTCATACAAGTTGATCCTAATGTTCGAGAAGCATTTATTTGTCTATCTGTTAATAATGTAAATAATGATAGTTGGCCTTCAACATGGAAAAGAATGAATATAAATAATGGTTTATTTACCTACAAAATAGATGATAATATTATAAATAATTCTACCGTTGTACAATATAAGTTAAGATTATATTATTTCAATAAAACTTCAATAGTGACACAGGAATGGAATCAGTTGTATAGAAAATCTTGTCTAGAAGAATGCAATGTAAATGTGTGTATAGTATTATTGAGTATATTGTTAGTAGTGTTTATATGTACTATGGGATATATATTATTCAAAGTATATTTGTATTATAAATAAAATTCTGGATTCAATACAAACATATTTCTAATAAAGGTTTTTATTCATAACAATGTCTATAATTATATAACAATTTTACATTAGCTAATGCACAATGCCATGGATTCACATTTTTGTGAAAATAGCATTCTGGAATTTTCTTAAATCTACTTAATTTTGGTTCTTGACCAATGGGAATAGCGTATATGAAATCTTCATCCAAAACCTTTTTTAAGTAGTTTATTTTTTCATTCCCTTTCATGTAAATTTTGGGCGATTGATAAACTTATAACACATGCTTTAAAATATCATCAATTTCATTAAGTTTTTATATTTCCAAATTCCCATTTCAGTCCATGATACTATTCAGCCCATTTAACCAGTTTGATATCAGGAGCAGATAACATATTTTTTTTGAAATGGTGATTTAAACAGATAATTTGAGCAACGAATCCCATCATAAATCACTAATTCTTTTGGAATGTATCCAAAGGAACAGTTGAATCCTTGAATGTCGATAAAAAGTTCTGTCTTACACTCATTCATGGTTAGTGGTTAAATGATGTTTAAATCTATAAGATTAGTGTTTAAATCCCCCCACCACTCTTACTATCCCCACTACCACGCTTACTATCCCCACTACCACATCTGTCTATTTAAGCAGTCGCCCACAGTTGTACTGACATTATTTACAGGAAGCATCTGAAAATGTATCAATCAACAAACTATAACCAACAAGAGTTTAGTAAGAAGCTCAATTCAGCTCTCATCAATGAAACCATCTACTACATAAACAAATCCAAATCCAAATGGGTCAGCGTTGGATTTTCCTTAGAGAGAAAATATATTCCTGTTGTTAAACTCTGTGGATACAAATACAATCAAAATGTCATTTTTAATGAAGATCAATGGATTTCCTTCCTAAATAATCAAGGAATTATGTTGAGCTTTATTTATTCCAACAACACCGGGTGGCAACCCATGAAGGGAAATGGTTATGAGATTCACTTTGCGTTTATTGGGGATGCAAGAATAATTAAGATTACACAAGATGGCGGTAATGAAGTTTTCCTAGCTGGTGATACCATAAATGAATTAGTGAACTTGACAAATTTAATCAAATATCGTTTTGATATCTTAAAAAACCAGGAATTTTCCAAATATTACAATATTTTAGTTAGTGGAATCTCTATGAAAAATGGCGATTTGTTAAAAAATGTATATGATGTTATTTCACCCATGGAAAATAGTTTAAATGTTTGCTGTGTTTTAGAATTATTAAACTTTTACTCAGATTGCGTTGTGGAGGATGTAGAAATATTTGCATGAAATGAATTTGTAAAAAGTTGTATTGAAAATAAAAATTTATAAATATATTTTTCTTTTTATTCCCCCCACCTCATAAATTAATATTTAAAGCTCTGAACTTACTTTAAGTCTCATATACTCATACAAGATGTGGTTAGCATATACATCTCAACGAGTAGCATATAACCTAATAAGTGCTATAGAGAATCTATCGCAACACTTTAGTAATTTAGAATTTGATGCTGAGCATGAAGCCGAGTATGGATTCGAAAGATTCTATACGTATGAGGAATGTATGGAATTGGCAAGAAAGTATGAAAAAGCTGCAGAAGCCTGTAACATATATTTACATACTTCTGATATAAGAACTTCTTCGCTCTATGAAGGAAATGGGATTTGAGGAGCATTTGGATGACGTAAAGAAATTTTTGTCACCTGAAATTATTGAAGAAATATTTGAAACCTAATTTATAACAAATAAAAAACTTTATTTCATTTATGTGTTTTATTCAATCATTAAATAATTGTTATATAAATTGTATACATTAGTAAGTGCGCATATACATGGTGATTTAGAATGATAAAAACAATGAGCTTCTTCTTCTTGTAATTTTGGATTTTCATCAAGTTCTATGACTGGTTTTAATGAATGTATTCGGATTTCTCTCTCCCTTTCACATAAACTTGATCTACTTTCTCTGTTAAATTCTTGATTATAACAGAAAACTTGTGAATTGGTGTATATCCCTCATTCCATGGGATACAGTGATGATTTTTCATTAACCATACAGCTTGTTTATGTAAGTCAGGTGGTAGGTATTTTAGATCAAATGGTGCTTTAAAAACATAGTGGCAATTCTTGCTTCCATCATAGGCAGCTAGTTCTTTGGGAATAAACTTCTTATTTTCTATATTAAATCCTTGCACATCAACAATTAGTAACCTCATAATTTAATAAGCGAAAATTGTTTAATCATAGATTTCTTGTCAGAATATTCTTGTAGTTGTTGTTTTAATTTTTTCAGCTCTTCTAAAAAGTAGGATACTCGAAGTTCCAGTTCTTCACCCATAATGGTACGAAAGAATAGTAGAGCATTGATTTTATATAAACTATTAGGCATGCGCTTTAAAGTTGTCTAACATTTTTGGATAATGGACTGTAGCTAAATACTCTCTCATGCATAATAAGACAATAGCAGTGCATACACAAGCTGAACGACCAACATTTTACGTAGGATTGCACGATGCAATATCTAGGTCTCAACCTACGCAGACTGCGTACACTCCTATGTTGCGCATTTAGTGCAACTGCCTGCTCGTCGTCACTGGAATAACCACTATCCGAACTTGATGTCATCTTGGCAATAATACCCTCATAATTTAATAAGCGAAAATTGTTTAATAATAGATTTCTTGTCAGAATATTCTTGTAGTTGTTGTTTTAATTTTTTCAGCTCTTCTAAAAAGTAGGATACTCGAAGTTCCAGTTCTTCACCCATAATGGTAGGAAAGAATAGTAGAGCATTGATTTTATATAAAATATTAGACATGCGCTTTAAAGTTGTCTAACATTTTTGGTTAATGGATTGTAGCTAAATACTTTGTCATGCATAATAAGACAATAGGCAAACTCAACTCTCATAACAATAGGCCCGGATTCAATTGTTTCTTTCTGATGTGAACAATCGATATATACGATAGGAGCATAAGTATTAAATTCCTTTGGAGAAAAAATGGGCTCAGGTGTTAATCCATAGTAAGATTTTTGAAATTGTGAAAACATTTCATATAATGATGCAAATTTATTTTTAGCAAAGTCTAAATATAGATCGTTGTAGGGATATCTCTCAGAGTTTAAAAATACTTTGATGTTTCGTAATTTAACGTTGGAAAATAGAGACATATCAGTTGTCGATTTATCCCTTAAGTCTTTTTGAAAAGCAATTGCTACATGACGTGGGGTATTAACTTTCGTAGATGTTTTGACAGGCCAGTTATGACGATTAGTTTTTAATAATTCTGGGTATTCAATCAGTTCCCAACTCCGGAAAGCAAGTATTATATCAGTATTCTTATTAATTATTTTAGATAATGCCAATTCTTGAGGAATAGCTACTGAAATGTGAGGAATATTCCAAGTTAGCTTTGTAAGCTCAATTTTTGGATTTTCGTCTGCAGTATTAATTGTCGCATTTTTGTCTGAATTATCGCGTACTAAAATAAGTTCTTGTTTGGCATTTAAAATAATTTTTTTGTAGTCTTCAAAAAATCCCATTAAGAATTTAAGTGGAATGCAAACATTAAATAATCCTGTTGTTGCATCAACAACTTTTGAAGATTCCATAGGAAACCAACCTGCGTTTTTAAGTTTATTGCATTCATTTTTATTATACGACAAATATCGCTTTATTGTCGAAGTTAACCCAACATCTCTAACACCGTTTAGTTGATAACGCATTTCTTTAAAAAGGAATGCAATCCCATTGTTTATCAATTTTAAGGTATTTGAGATGGTATTATTATCTTTTGTTAGTTTACTCTCTATGTAAAGAAAACTTTCGGAAGGAAGAGTATACTTGTCTACTTCATGAACAGGTATTATAATTTCATCATTATTTCCCAATTTAGTAGGTAGGTATGGTTCATAACCATGAACTTCGGAATGCACAATTGAATTATCTATGAAAAGACCTTCTGTTACATTAAGAACATCCATTATACTAAAACCTTTAAGCCTAGAGCTTTCAAAAAGCTTATATTTTCAGGTGTTATCCCTTGTGTGTTTCTCCTTCTACTAATCTTTGGTTTACGATGTTTAGCCTTCTTATAGTTTTTAGTAATTTTTGGAGGTAAATTGAAGGTTTTTCTATTATAAAGGATAACCATTATACTTCTTTTATATGCAACCTTATAGTTACAGTCTCGTTTCGAAAATCAACAATATTTAAATCTTGGTCTATTACCTTTACTGTTATTTTATCTATTACTTTTACTGTAACAGGAAAATAAATAATATTTTGGGGACTTTCTATTATTTTAAATCCAGGGCTAACATTAGGGAAAAACTGATGAATAATGTGTACTGGCTTTCCGTTCAGATAGGAACCTTCTGCGATACTGCAGTCTATGCATAAAGAATTAACTTTTATAATCTCTGCTGGATTTTCCGATGTTCTTGGAGCTCCATCACCAGATATAATCCCATTATTAAAACCCAGAAGCTTTCCTATTGTACCATCTTTAAAAATAATATCCGTAGTAGACTTTATTGTTGATTTTAATGTGTTGTTATTTGCATAGAGGTGAAATGAAATATTTCTTTTTTGGAATTCAGCCTGTAAATATTTATTAACATCGTCCATTTCATAACTTCCCGTAGGAATTGTTAAAATTCATTATTTATTCCAAAATATACTTTATTATTACTTTTATCAATATTTGGTATTGCATTAAAAGTTTCAAAGTTGGTAAGTCCGACCACGTAGGAAGTGTTAGGATCTAAGTAAATAGGTGGATGAAAGTCTGCTTGAAATATAGCTGAATTTGCGGAAAGAGCTATAGTAAACGACATGATGGTCGTAATAAGAATAAAATGGAAACACAATTACGTATTATTATAAATAAACTGTAAGCATAACTGTCCACAAGTTGAGTTATTAAAAGATTGATATTTATCATAATTATATTTAATATTGTTTTTGCTACCATCGCTATAGAAATAAGTTATAACTTCATTTGGTGGTCGTAAATTTCCAAAACTATCAAAGTAAATTATGTTATTATTATTTTTAACATATGCTGTCCAGTGAGTGCCTTCCCCCAAATTATTATCTAAATTAATGATACCTGTTTCATATTTTTTTATTTTTTTGGGTAACTTATTTGTCATCAAGACACCTCTAAAATGTGGCAACTTTAATATTTTCGCATACTTTAATAAATCTATATTTGTCAAAGGTCGGCGAGGTAGCAAATTTAACAGTTTTTTGAATATGGTTTTAAATATAGACCACACCCTTTCTTATATGGTTTTAAATAAAGACCTTTTCCAATTGATATTTTTTCCATTTCTTTGTCGTGTCTTGTTTGTTCTTCTAACTTCTTTTGTGCATTTTTGACAGAATTTACTGCTTGGGCAATGCCAGCAGCGCCCCCGCTTAGGGCTCCTAGAGCAGATAAACCAGCAAAAATAGGTATTAAAGGTAAAATTCCACCAGTTTTTGGAATTGGAATAATTCTTTGTTTAGGCTCTTTAATTTTTAATTTTTTAAGGGATGATAAAGCTGTGTTGGCAGCGTTTCTTATATTAGCAATTTTTTTTCCAACGAGCTCTTTACGTGCTTTTCTTACACTTTGGTTAAAGGATATTTGACCTCCTCTCTTGCGTTTATGACTTCTCTTCGTTTTTCTTATTCCCATACCGAGTTTTGTTTTTGCTTTCATGATTCCGGCCACAGCCAAGGATGACAGTTTTTCGCCTAGATTTGAATCTGAAGCTTTAAATCTATTAAATGCCTTTTTAGCTAATACTTTATCTGCCTCGTTTCTGTTTTTTAAATCGGAATATTCCGAATATGCTATATCGTGCTCTTTGCAAGCTTCGTCTAATAAATTAATTCCCTTATCACCTCGGGCAAGCCTTTTGTTTAACTTTGTACCAGGTCCGCAAAAGTTATAAGAAGGAATATGGAGCTCTACTGGCAATTTATTAATAAGAGTATTTAATAAACCACTACCTTTTCTCTGTCCTTCCACGCAGTGAATGACATTATTATGTCTAATCATTATATATAAATGATTTGAAAACGCAAATAACCTTACTTAAATAGTGATATTCAAACAATGAAGATTAAAAAACAAGATTTTTCTTTACCGATAAAAAATTTTGATTTATATCATGATAATTATCGAAAACATGGGCAATTATTTGGTGGAAACTGTAAAAGATGTTTAATAGTAGGACCATCGGGTTGTGGGAAGACAAATGTTATGATTTCTCTTATAACACACGCTAATGGATTAAGATTTGAAAATATATGTGTACTCAAAATCCTTATATCAATCAAAATATGAATATCTAAAAAGGCTTTTTGCTCCACTTAAGTTTATTGGTTATTTTGAATCATCGAACGCTGAGGATATTGTTTCACCCACTGAAATAAAACCAAACTCACTGATTATATTTGATGATATAGTATGCACTGATCAAAGTCTTATGAGGGATTATTTTTGTTTTGGACGTCATAAAAATACAGATTGTTTTTATTTGTGTCAAACATATTCATCAATCCCTAAACAACTTATACGTGATAATGCCAACCTCTTGGTAATTTTTGAACAGGATGCTACAAACTTGAAACATATATATGATGATCATGTAAATGGTGACATGAGCTTTCAAGAGTTTAAAAACTTGTGTTCAATGTGTTGGAAACATAAATATGACTTTGTCGTTATTGATAAAGACTGTGAATTAAATGTTGGTCGCTACAGAAAAGGATTTGATAATTTTATTTCCACTATATAACTCTCTGACAAAACGATAATTTTCTAGTATTCAACCTACCTTTTGTAAAGATGGACGAAAAAACAGCGAAAGAGTTGGTAAAAACTAGAAAAGCCGTTAGACAAAAGTATAAAGCTTTAAAATCAGATTTATCTGATAAAGAAATTCGTATGGAAAAAGAATTTAAACCAATAACTCAACCTTTGCATGAGTTAATTCATACAATTAAAACAGAACCGTTCATTAAAAAAGAAATATATTCACCACAATTAGTTTCGACCCCAAAATTTCAATTTCCTACGCCAGAGGTCAATCAAAGGAAATCAAATGCATATAGTAAATATCTTCCAACGCACATGCCCTCAATTTTAGGAGATGAAGAAGTATTTTTTGAAGATTCGCAACAGTCAGGAGAATCAAGCCCTGAAACAACAATTGAACCAACTATAGGTGAGTTGCGACAAGATGTTTTAGAATTAACAAGAACACCTGCTTATGAAGAATATTTGGAAGCATATCATTCACTTCTAAGACCTTTCGTGGATGGGCTAATAAAAGACACGGAAGGCAAATTTGATAACAAATATGGTTTTAGTCATGATGTTGATGCAGACAAATATAAGATTTCTAATTCTGTGGTGGATTTCATAGGAAAAGATTTCAAAGTTGAAGGAGTTAGGTATGAGGGAACACCTGGATTGTATGAGCTTCTTTTTAAAAAAGAACCTGCTGGTTATACATCAAATGATATGGAAAATTATATGGATGTTTTGAAAAGGACAAATGCATATAGACGAAATTTTGATCCTAATAGTCAAATTCAAGGTTCGACCGACATTAAATACTTGACAATAATTAAACCTTACTTATTACAAAAAGGTATATTAAAAGGTGGAAGCACAACAAAGATAGGCTATCGTGCAGTACTACCAAGCACTTCACGTTTGTTGCCTCCACAAAGACCGCGTTCTACAAGAAATCTGTCTACAAAAAGTGGAAAGGGGGGAGCTATGTTAAATTTATCAAAAAAGAAATTAGATCATGTATATTATGACGATATAAATGAGATAATTGATAGATTAAAATTATTGACAGCATCACAAATGGCTGGACATACTGGTCATCAAAATGAAATAATATCGATTTTAGAAGAACTAAGAGAAGCAAAAATAATTAAATACTAATTCACACATGTTTATTCCTTATTCTACCGCTGAGAACAACCATGCCTATTGACAAGTTTGGATCCCACATCTTTGGCAAGGATAATAAATTTTCATCTGAAGAACATAACCTTATAAAAGTTGTTGATCTTAGTGCAGTTAAACTTTGTTATAATTTGGTCCTTCCATTCATGGGAATCTACTCTCTATCCGATAGAGTTTTCCAATTATTACAAGACAAACGAATTACATATGTTCCCTATGGAATCAGCTACTATAATTTCTGGAGAATACCAAAAAAAATATGTTTTCTTAAAAATTAATGGAAAAAAGATCACCGACCCTGTAGGTATTCGGTTAAAGAAAGGGGATGTTCTTTCTTTTCATCGTCCTGAAGGTAGTCATTTAGAAGATTTTTATGGAGAATTGTTAATAAAATGTCCTGTAGAAGTAACAAACTAAACAGTTAATTATCATGTCTGCACAACCTAACATCAAGGAAGATCTAGTCAACGAGTTACATAAACCTGCTAGAAAAAATTTTAGACGACGACGGGTTATTAAAAATTTAAACGATTTATGGCAAGCAGATTTGGTGGAAATGATACCTTATGCAAAACTAAATAAAGGATATAGATATATTTTAGTTGTAATAAACACTTTTTCCAAATATGTTTGGGTTCAACCTGTTAAAAGAAAAACTGCTGAGGAAGTAACTTTAGCTATGGAAAAAAATTTAAAGTTTGCGAAAACTCCTCCAACTAACATACATACATATCAAGGAAGAGAATTTTTCAACAAAAACTTTAATAAATTAATGGAGAAATATAACATCAATCGCTACAGTACATTTTCCACAGTCAAAGCAAGTATTGTTGAAAGGGTCAACAGAACTTTAAAAACTCTCATGTGGAAACAATTTAGCTTGCAAGGAAATTACAAATGGTTAGATATCTTAAATAATATTGTTTTTAAGTATAATACAACTAAACATAGAACAACAGGATTAAAACCTGTAGATATAAATGAAGAAAATGAAAAAGATGTTCTAAAATCAACTTATAATAACATAAAAACAATTGACCCCAGAAAATCAAAATTTAAACAAGGGGATTATGTTAGAGTTAGTAAATACAGGGAGGCTTTTCAAAAGGGATATACACCAAACTGGTCAAATGAAATTTTTCAAATTAAAGAAATTAAATTGACCAACCCAAGAACATATTTGTTGACAGATGACAAAAATGAACTAATTTTAGGTAGTTTTTATGAACCGGAGTTGCAGAAAGTCAAACATTCAAACGTGTATCTCGTGGAAAAGGTGCTAAGAAGAAAAGGAAATAAAGTTTGTCAAATGGTTGGGAATGGACAAATCACACAATTCATGGATATTAAAAAAAGATGTAATATAGTAAAATAAAAAACTTTATATTTAACAACATGATTTTATTTACTTCTGATATATCTATATTAAATTCATGTCACTTATGTACAACAATATCACTAGAGCTTGATCAGTACTGTCATTTTTCTTCACAATAATATTTTCATTAGTCTCTTTTAAAACAATTGAGAAATAGAATCTTCTGCAAAGAGGACACTGTGCGTTTGTTTTCGTCCACTCTGTTAAACACTTTATACAAAATTTGTGTGTGCATGAATTGGGTGTGCAAATTTCTTCTCTTCTCATGGAATATAAACAAACAGGACATCTGCTTCTGTCTTCTTGTTTAAGTTTTTTCACCGATGATCTGCAACCAACCAGCTTTCGTTTTTGAATCATATTTATGTATTATTTCTAGCAAATAATGTTTTAGAAACCGTATGCATATAAATTTATAGATATTCCCCCACTCAGTACTGCAAGTCAAGCCCACATGGGCGAGGTGGGAGGATATGAGCTTGAATTGGTTGTAATAAAACAAAAATTATTTAAAACGTTCATTGTATATTTTGTTCCTATAATTTTCATCCAAAACATCCTTTAGGAGGTTCTCAGCATATTGAAGTCTATTTTGAAAGCGGTAGCGATCCAATACATACTGCTCATAATCACTCTCACGTGATTTTTTGTAAGCAAACTGCCATGCAACCAATATATGGATTTTATTCATATTTTCGTTAAATGTAACCTTCTTCATAGTGCTTCTCTAAAATCACAAGCTTTCTTCCCTTATATATTAAAGGTGAATGGCAAGTTATGCGTGGGGAGGGTGGGGGAAATCAGCTCCACATAGTACTACTTCTACTATTAAAAGTTACTCAAGGTCAAGCTCAAGGTCAATATATGAGTGCGAGATTCTCTTACTACTACTACTCTACTACTGTCATGTTTTTAAAATTTTATTTTTATAAATCTCATATATTTCATAACTGTTTGTGTAGGGAAAATAAATTTGTTGTTATTGGCAACCTCAAATTAGAGGAAAGAGTTCATTTATTAGAGTAAAAAGACGTTAAAATGTTTAGCTTTAGTGTAAAAACGGTTTTCCGGCTTACTAAAATTAGTTGTGACAGCAGTAAATTTCTGATCGTGCAGGAAGAGATTTCCTTATTTCCACTCTTTTGTGTCATTCCTTATAATTAGTAATTATTAATATTAAATTCCTTATTCTGTGAAATAAAATAACGGTAACACTCTTGTCTTTATTATTCTGTCTACCAATTTAAATATTCAACCATAATTATATTCTTTTCTCGCAACAACCTGTCTAAATCTGGGCTATAATTATTTCTTAACCGGTTCGATGCGAGAGAACCACATTCTTCGTTCTTGCTTTCGCCGGCTTTCGCCGTCGTCGGATTCACATACCTTCATAAAGTATTTTTAGACTCGTCGAGCGTGAAGTTCAGTTGCGAGCCGATATATTATAAAACCGTGTAAAGAACGTAGTTTCCTAAATTGATTTTAAAATACAGTTTAAATGTGCGAAAACCCTTGCAACGTGCTAATGCTAAAGTGACTTAGATTTATTGTGGAAAATTATAGTGTTTTCAAACTTAAAATTCATTATAAAGCTGTAAGTCCTAACTATTGTATTACACAGGGTGTCTGTTAAAGGTCTGTACAAAAAGCCATCAGGTATATCATTTCAATAACAAGTGATTTTTTAGGGACCTTTTTTCACGAACTAATATAAACAAATGATTATTATCGACTCAACATTTATTCTTGTATTTCTATCTACATAGAGAAAAGGTAAAAAACCAAATTTTATACATATTTATTATCGTAAAAGTTAAACATCTATAGTAAAGTTTTGATTATATGAAATACATATAAAGTTCTTAATTATTTTTGAATGATGTGATAAGGCTTTCATGCTGTAAATTTTATCTCTAAATAATACAACGTAAAAATCACTTTCTGTTGAGAAATTGAAGCAGTCGTCTTTGTTTACTCATGGCTTCAAACTGTTTGTTCCCTAGTCCTCAATACATCCAACAAACTATGACAGTGATTGGCCATTTCCATAAAATGATCTAATCTTTGTTGTATTGATACACGTGTGGTCCTTATTTCTTCCAAACTAATGTCCCTATCAATGTTTAACAATGCTTCTTCATCTAAATCCTGTTGTTCATGCATTTCTACATCGTTCATTATTAGAATGGGGACCTGTTCAACAATGGGAGCTTGCTCGGGAACATCATCAGCTACAGCAGGATTCTCCCAAGACTGCAAGCTCCTCTTCGTTTCTGAATGCTCCAATGACAGCATGTTCAACAATGGGTGCTTGCTCGGGAACCTCATCACCTACAGCAGGATTCTCCAAGACTGCAAGTTCCTCGTCGTTTATGGATGCTTCAATGACATCGTCCAGGAGGGCTTCCACTTCTTCTTCTTCGTTTGGAAGTTCTCCATTAATTAAGTTATTTACCGCTTCTTCCACTTCGTCAACCTCTTGTCTAGCTGGAACAAGCACTATATCTTCTAAAACGTGTACGCGTCCAGCTAACCTAGCCATTGTAGCAACAGTTGGTTTTGAATACATTTTGATTTGTTTAGGTTACGTAGACTTGATTTGACTTGGTTATTTGTAGATAGAAATAAAATAATGGATGTTGAGTCGATAACAATAATTTGAGTTTATAAGCTGTACTGAAGTTGGAGCAGATAGGTTGCGCTTTTATAGCCACCTTTAAAATAAAAATTTCTATATCTAATTATAATTTTCTAGTTACGACAGTCCCGCTTAAGTCATTTATTACAATTTTGTAAATAAAAATATCCCCACTGCAAAACTGTAAAACTAGCAACTAGGCACGTCTATCTGGTCATTTTTATAATGCAGGTTAATTTCCTTTATAATCAACTTTAAATTAAAAATTCCTGCATCTGCTGATACTTTTCTAGTTACGACAGTCCCGCTTAAGTCATTTATTGCAATTGTTTAAAAATAGCCCGCATAGAAAAGATTACAAAAATGTAAAACTAGCAACTAGGCACATCTATCTGGTCATTTTTATAATGCAGGTTAATTTCCTAAGCACATCTTTTACTCAATTCATAGCAAGAATCCCCTACAAATAATAATTACTCATTGCTCCATAATTGTACCCGTATAAAATGAATACAGTACTTCAGGAAATTATTCAAAGGTAATTTAAATTTAATGATCGTTTACTATCGCAAGCGATACCCGTACCTGCTGTCTATAATTTTTAAATTAATGTCGTTTTAAAGACGACAGCTTAGTTTTCTACTAACAGTTTTAAGAAATACTATCACAATATAATTTTTATTTAAAAATCAATTGTTATATACGGGTTAGGCAAATGTTAGGTAAGAAAATAAAACAGAAAATATAATATACATTTTTTATTATGATGATGATTTTTTAGAAATGTGACGTTTTTTTTTCATGACTGCCACCTAGATATAAATAATACAGAATCTATTTAACTAAATCTTTTTTTGCTGTTGGGCAAGACACCAGAACTGTTGAATGCAAAACACCAGAACTGAACCCATGAACTCCAACTGTCAGGGTGTTCTGCCGTTTGCACTCGCAAATAAGCGCCTAGATTTTTGTGTGTATTTTCCAACGACCCTAGTGTTTGGTGGTGATAAGCTGTTGATGCAAGTTGTTTAATCTGCAAAATTTTGCAAGCTTCCTTCAGAGTTGTAGCTATTAACTCTGTTCCTTGATCTGACACAATTGTCTCAGGTATTCCATATCTTAAGATAAAGTTATCCACAAGAGATTTTGCAATAGTTTTTGCTTCTTTGTTTTGGATCGGGTATCCTTCGACAAATTTTGATAATTCGCACTGTAACGTTAATATATATTTATTTCCATATATGTCTTCCGGCAAGGGTCCTACCAGGTCTAAAAATAATTTTTGAAAAGCTGACGAAGCAGTTGTGGTTATTGACATCGGCTCAATATTAGGCCTAGAATGTTTGAACCTTTGACACTGATCACAACGCTTTACAAAGTCGCGAACATCTGTATGCAAACTTGGCCAAAAATAGTACTTTTTTATGTTATTATACATTCTGTTAATGCCTGTATGACCGCCGCTTGGTAGAATGTGGAAATCATTTAATATTATTTGCCGCATTTCTATATTCGATATTTTTTGTACATCTTTTATAATTGAAATTTTTTATATTAGCCATTTTTAATTCTGAGGGATCCCTACTTATAATATTTATTTATTGCGCATTATTAATATTTTTTAAAATATATATTTCTGGTACCTTATATTTTATGCAAATATTCTTAAGTTCTCTCAACGAGGCATTGCATGCGAACGTCGATCGAGAATTCTTAATTTTTAAAGCCTTTTCTTTTTCTGAAAAAATTATATAGCTTGTACAATAATCATATTTTTTATTTTTTGCTAAATTATTAAATTCTAGTGTTGAAATGCAATAAGCTTCGCAAGAATTTTTCTGCGGTTTTAAAAGTTCCACCATTCCTGGGTGATCAAGCCGTTCGTGTACGGAACTGTCAAAACTTTGCTTATTTAATTCTTTCTTAGCTTGTTGCCTGGTCATAACAAACATTGTGTTGCACACGCTGTTTGACATTTGTTTCAGTTCTTCCGATGTAGTTTCGATTCTAGATAGTGCGTCTGCTACTACATTATTACTACCTTTTACATATCTTACGTCAAAATCATACTCTTCTAACAATAATCGAAATTTGGTAAGTCTGCTAGATGGATTGTTCATTCCGAAAAGGTAAACAAGAGGCCTATGATCAGTATAAATGATAAATTTTCTCCCAAATAGGTAATTTCTGAAACTCTTTACTGCAAAAACAATCCCCAAAAGTTCTTTGTCAATGACGGGATAGTTCACCTCTGCCTTATTTAACTGTCTGGAAATATATGACACTGGCGAACCATCTCCGTTCGAAAGAGTAGCTCCTAAAGCTTTATTGGAAGCGTCTGATGTCACTATAAAAGTATTAGTCTCGGAAAAATTTGGAAATTGTAACACTGGTGGGTTCACTAGTGCTTGCTTTAGGGTTTCAAAAGCCTTTTGACATTCTGGTGTCCATTGGAATTGTACACCTTTACGCGTTAAAAAATTTAATGAAGCAACTATTTGTGCAAAATGTTTTATGCTTTTCCTATAGAAATTTGCTGCGGCCACAAACCTCTTGACTTCCTTCTCGTCCTTTGGTACAGGGTAGTTTTGTATAGCCTGAACCTTTTGAGGATCGGGACAAACACCGTCTGCTGAAATGACGTGTCCGAGATATAAGAGTTCTTTTTTCAAAAAGTCACATTTTTCAGGATTTGGTTTCAGATTAACGTCGCGTAATCTTTGTAGTACTTTTATTAAGTTGCTGTTATGAGTTTCTAAGGTATTGCCGAAAATAATTAAGTCGTCTAGGTAAACAAAACACGACGAATAAGTTAATCCCGATAAAGCAATTGGCATAGCTCGAGAGAAAGAACTAGGACTTATCTTAAGCCCCATTGGCAGTCTAGTCATTTGAAACTGTCCTTGGTCAGTTACAAATGCGGTACAAGGCCTACTTTCTTTTTCTAGCTCAATCTGGTAATATCCTTGTGATAAATCTAAATGTGAAAAATATATTGCCCCGGACAACGAATCTAAAATTTCGGATATACACGATAATGGATATTTATCATCCTGTATATTTGAATTTAAAATTTTTCTATAATCTATTACCATTCTCCACGTTTTATTTCCTTGCTCATCGGCTTTTTTAGGTACTAATAGAATTGGTGCCGACCATGGAGAAGAGGCTTCTTCAATTTTTTTTTTCACGGAGCATTTTATCAATTTGTTTGTTAAGTTCCGTTTTCTGAGAATAAGGTAAACGGTAAGGCTTAACATAAACAGGATTTGTGTTAGGCTATAAAGGAATTTTTTGTTTGTAAATTTTTGTCGTAGTTAAAGTTTCCCCTTTTAAGTGAAAAACATCTGAATATTTAGAGCAAATTTTTTGTAAAGACCATTTTTCTGATTTTTCAAGATGGTCTAATTTTACGGTGCCTAACAATTTATCTATTCTGTTTACAGTTTTGTGGGCCGGGTTATACTGACATATATCATAATGGTATAATGGCACAATTTTTGGAGCAAAATTTTTTATGTTCACGTCTTGATCGCGTGTATTAAGAATTCGTACCGGAATACGATAGAAATTGATTTTACCAAGATTCCCGCAACAAATACACCTTCACAAATTTCATCCGATATTACAACGCATTCGTCCTTTGTGATGGTATGAAAATATTTTATTACCTCATGTCTAGCCGGTATGCAAGTATAATTCTCATATTTCGAGTGAATAGACGTTAATATTCGTTTATTATTTACATTAAATGATAACCGAAAGTTTTCGTAGTCTAGCTTTGCCAAGTATCGCATAAAAAAATCTGTTCCCATTAAACCATTCACATTGTCCTCAAAACTGTCAATCAGCAAAAACTCGTGACACACTTTTGCGCCATTTATATCTAAACATAAATTTGTCGAACCTTGCGAAATTATTGTCCCAGAGACCCCGTTAATTTTTATTTTCTTTAAACAATTAACTTTTTCTGTTTTGTCTGCTTCCAATTCTTGAACTTTCTTTCTCTGTTCAGTTCGAAACTTTTTAGCACTCTTAGATAGATAGATTGGGAGGTGGATTTATTATTATTAAATTGTTTTCTATGTACTCTTGTGGATTATAGCTTTCGCAATGTTCTGTGTCCCATGAATAATCAATAGGTACTGCCAAAGACATTGTTGTGAGTAGATGGCTTTCAGGCATACCAGACCAATCCAAATCCAAATCCAATCCCCCCACTCTTCACCCCACCAAATCCCCCCACTCTTCACCCCACCAAAATCCCCCCACTCTTCACCCCACCAAATCCCCCCACTCTTCACCCCACCAAATCCCCCCACTCTTCACCCCACCAAAATCCCCCCACTCTTCACCCCACCAAATCCCCCCACTCTTCACCCCACCAAAATCCCCCCACTCTTCACCCCACCAAATCCCCCCACTCTTCACCCCACCAAATCCCCCCACTCTTCACCCCACCAAATCCCCCCACTCTTCACCCCACCAAAATCCCCCCACTCTTCACCCCACCATTAAAACCATTCCACAACACGCACTCTTCACACTACCAAATCCTACCACTCTTATATCAAATCCATTCCTCCTACCCGCCACACCACTTTTATTGCTATAAATTCTCAATATTTACAGTATTTAACACAATTCACAACGATGTCTGTAGCAGTCCCTATTGATTATTCATGGGACACAGAACATTGCGAAAGCTATAATCCACAAGAGTACATAGAAAACAATTTGATAATAATCAATCCACCTCCCAATCTAGCTAAGAGTGCTAAAAAAAAGTTTCGAACTCAACAGAGAAAGAAAGTTCAAGAATTGGAAGCAAAAAACTATGTCTTGTCCAACAGCAAATGTAATGTTTAGTCATGTAAGCGGAAAGAAAACCTTGATAGATTTTACTACAGAAGAACTAGACATGTTACCTTTGGAATATCTAATTAATTATGCAGATCCTTTGGAACTCTTGGATGTATGGGGAAAATTACCAATGTCTTATAAATCAAGTTTTCATCTTCAAATTAAATTGCCATGTTTTTTTCATTATAATCGTCCTGACTGGAGCACACAATTCGATGGTCCTCCTGTATCCCAGAAATCATGTTTCGTGTGCTATAGAAACATAAAGTAGACTAATGTAGATAAACTCACTGTTATTTTTGTTCAAAAGTAAACCTGTATTTTAATATATGTTTTATAAATGTCAAACAAATAATTAGAAGTATTATTCATTAATCCATGGATTTACAGCATCCCACCACCACCAAATCCCCCCACTCTAAATCGTTAAACATCATTACACAAAGCTTCACTCATTTCATCGTATTACAGCGCGTTACTTAAAAGGGTAAGTGCGTTTAAAACGCAAGTGTTGTACTAATTCGAACAATACACAGGTCAATACAGACCCCATATGTAGAGCGGTAGACCCGCCCAAAACAACAAATTTTTTATTTGTGGCTTCACTATTGGAGTTATATTCTTAAAAGTGGGTGGGTTCGAATGTACACACCAAAGTATATCTCCTAACACTCCGTGCGCATGTCTGGCACGCTCGATGTGCGCGTGGTACGCATTTTGGTCTACTGCGCATATATAAAAATGGCGGCTCAAAAAAAAAAAAATGGCGGCTCAAAAAAAAAAAAAAAAAAAAAATTGGCGGCTCCAAAAAAAAAAATGCCGGCTCAAAAAAAAAAAATGGCGGCTCAAAAAAAAAAAAAAGTTTTTTATATTTTTCGTTTTTTTACAACTGCGCAATAGAGATGCGCATGGGCATGCCCCGCCCAGACGGATTCTCTTTATATTCTCTCTTCGCTTCTCGTTCTGCAGTCGCATCTTCAGCTGGATATAATACAGTTGTGTCTTCTCCTTGTTACGTATATATCCTCAGCGGTTAGTTAGCGTTGATATTATATTAATTGTTTAGTTTGCAAAAACAGTATTGTGCAAAGTGTTGTGAGACCGGTGAAAATATCCCAAGAACTGTTGAATAAGTATCAGTCTTTTCTGCTTTTTTGTTCAGTTCTCAAGATGTATCAGTGCAGTGAATGCAACAAGAGTTTTACGCATCAATCTAACGTGCATAGACATAAAAGAGAATCGTGTGCCATGAGACCATCTTGTTCGCGAGAAAAAAGGAAGGCTAATTAATACCCAGGTATGTGATGTATCCATGAAAAAAGCTAAAATAGAAGATATTAAAGAAGACAGACCTCCAATGCCTAAACTTACTTTATCGCGATGTAAAGATTGTGATACTTGGTACGTGAAAAATAAACTTTCTGCCCATTTACGGTCAAACCTACATAAAAGTGTACTTAAAAGTGACGATGATGTGAAAATTTTAACTTCTGCTTTTAAAAATAGGATTGTGTCTTACATGTTGCTGCCATCGAAAAAGTATGTGGACATTGAAGAATTTTTTGATGAAGTGCAACAAAAATTTGTAAGTTTACTTTCCGAACAGTTGGTTAAGCATAAAAGTGTTAAGATTAATGTAGAACTATTTGGACAATACATTTTACAAACCAAAGAGGCAATCGAAACTAAATCGTTTAACACAAGAAATAAGGTCATAACTTCAACAACAACAGATTTATCTGATATTTATAAACAATTTTTGTCTGAAATTAAAGAGAAGGTGTCAATATTCACAGAAAATGGATCAGGTTGGGCGTTGGAAAAAATATTACATTTGGAGCTTAATATAAATAAATTTAATCCAATTAGAGCTTCATCGTATATACCATTACCAAAACAAATTTCGAATAAAAAAGCTGTTGTTAATATCAAAAATAATGATTCATATTGTTTTGCATGGAGTGTGATAAGTGCACTGTTTCCAACTGAAAATCATGTTGACAGAACAAGTTCATATCCAAATCCTTTTGAGTATTTAAATTTTGAAGGAATAGATTTTCCTGTGAAATTAAAGGATATACATAAATTTGAAACGCTTAATCAAATATCTATAAATGTTTACGGTTTAGAGAGTGTTTATGAAGATAATAAATTAAAATATGAAGTAGTAGGTCCTCTTCATTACACCAGTAAAAAACTTCCAGCGCACATAAATTTGTTGTTGATAAGTGAAGGTGAAAACAACCATTATTGTTGGATTAAGAATATGTCACGGTTACTAGCATCTCAAATTAATAAAAGTCACTTTAAAAAATATTTCTGTGATGGTTGTTTAATTTATTTTACTTCGATGGAAAAATTAAAACAACATCAATCACATGATTGTAATCATTTGTTTACAAAAGTTCCTACCAACGATATTAAAATTAATAAGTACGGTCAGCATATACCAGAAAATATTTTACAGTTTGAAAATTTTCAAAAACAACTAAAAGTTCCATTTGTTATCTATGCAGACTTTGAATGCTTTTTAAAACCTTTGCAGCATCAAGAACCAGGAAACGAACAGAATTCTTATACTTTAAATACATTTAAACATGAACCGTATGCTTTTTGTTATTTCATTAAATGTTCATATGATGATTCTTTGTCGGTATTAGATTCATATTTTGGTTTAGATGCAGCTGATGAATTTTGTAAACGAATTGAAGGTCATGTACATAGAATTTATAATGAACATCTTAAACCTGTAGTGAAAATGCTTCCTTTATCCGATGAGGAAGAGCTGGCTTATAAAAATAGCACAATTTGTCATATTTGTAATAAAAAACTTGAAGAAAATGAAAAAGTAAGGGATCACGATCATTTAACTGGTAAATTTCGAAATGCAGCTCACAGTATCTGCAACTTAAACTTTCAAATTCCAAATTTTATACCTATCTTTTTCCATAATTTAACTGGTTATGATAGTCATTTATTTGTTAAACAATTGTGCTGTGAAGAAGATAATATTGATGTACTTGCACAAACCAAAGAAAAATATATTTCATTTTCAAAATCCATATTGGTTGACAAAGTAAAAGACAAGGATAATAAAGAAAAAAATCTGTTTATTAAAATGAGATTTTTAGATTCATTCCGTTTCGTTGGTTCCTCTTTGGAAAAGCTTGGTGAAAGCTTGGAACCAAATCAGTGCATAGAGATTAAAAAATATTTTGAAGATCCTAACCAGTTTAATGAAATTCGTAAAAAAGGTGTTTATCCTTATTCTTACGTTGATTCTTTCGAAAAATTACATGAAAATCAACTCCCAGCTATTGAACATTTTTATGATAAACTTAAAGATGAACCTATGCGTCCATCGGATTACAATAGAGCAATTACTATTTGGAATTTATTTAATTGTCAAAATCTTATGGATTATACCAAAATTTATTTATTGTCAGATGTTCTCATATTAACAGATTTCTTTGAAGCTTTTCGAAATATATCTTTAAATAACTTTAAGCTAGATCCTGCACAGTATTACACATTACCAGGTTTAAGATGGGATTCAATGTTAAAAATGACTGATGTTAAATTAGAATTATTAACGGATATAGATATGATACATTTTTTTAAAAATAGTATAAGAGGTGGTGTCTGTCATTGCAGCGTTCGAAAAGCTGAAGCTAATAATCAATTCTTGGAAAATTATGATACAAGCAAACCAAATTCATTTATAATGTATTTGGATGCCACTAACTTGTATGGACATAGTATGAGTCAATGTCTCCCCGTAAGTGATTTTTCTTGGTTGAACGATGAAGAAATTGAAGCCCTTGATGTGATGTCTATATCTGATGATGCTGAATTCGGGTATGTTTTGGAAGTAGATTTAAAGTATCCTCAAAATTTACATGTAAAACACAACGAATTACCTTTTTTGGCTGAAAATATTTGTGCACCAGGTTCAAAACAAAAGAAATTAATATGTAATTTAAACCATAAAGAAAAATATGTTATTCATTACCGAAATCTGAAACAGGTGCTTCAAAATGGATTAGAATTAACTAAAATTCATAGAGTTATTAAATTTAAGCAAGCTGCATTTCTTAAACAGTACATCGATTTAAATACCGAAATGAGGAACAAATCTAAAAATAAGTTGGAAAAGGATACTTATAAATTATTTAATAATGCCATTTACGGTAAATCTTTAGAAAACATTGACAAGCGAGTTGACATTAGATTAATCACACACTGGGAGAATATTGGTAAAAAACAAGGAGCGCAGACATTGATTGCTAAACCAAATTTTAAAAATCGTTTGGTCTTTAATGAAAACTTGGTTGCGATACAAATGGAAAGAGTAAAAGTGACTTACAATAAACCTGTTTATGTTGGCTTCACAGTCTTGGAATTATCAAAAACCGTTTTATATGATTTTTATTATGACTATATTAAAAGCAAGTATGGAGACGAAGCAATTTTGTTATACACGGATACAGACAGTTTGATCTTGCAAGTAGAGACTGAAAACTTTTATAAAGATATGCAAGGCAATTTAGACAAATTTGACACTTCTAATTACAATGAAAACAATATACATAATTTAACTATAAACAAATCAGTATTAGGGCGAATGAAAGATGAATTTGCAGGTAAACCAATTTCAAGTTTTTATGGGACGGGGGCTAAAGCTTACTGTGTAAATTTAGAAGAGAAATCTGAAAATAAGGCAAAGGGAGTTAAAAAATATGTTATAGAAAATTCCATTACTAAACAAGATTATAAAGACGTAGTTGAAAATTCTGAGATCAAATTTAGAAAAATGAATATTTTTCATTCAATTTTACATGACATGTTTACACAATTAAAAAATAAAGTTGCTTTGTCTCCAAAAGATGACAAACGCTATATAATTCCAGATTCTTTTAGAACTTTAGCTTGGGGGCACAAACATATAAGTATTTTGGAAGAGAAATCCAAGACTGATGATGATCAAGTTAATAATGTAATTGATATTCTAAAAGATTTAGTTCGTGACGAATATAAAACATAAGAACCCTGGAAAAATATTTTATTTTGAAAATGGCTCTGCTACCAGTAGGAGTTCTATTTCTATCAGCATTCGTTAACAATACTTTGTTCATACAAGTTGATCATAATGTTCGAGAAGCATTTATTTGTCTATCTGGTAATAATGTAAATAATGATAGTTGGCCTTCAACATGGAAAAGAATGAATATAAATAATGGTTTATTTACCCACAAAATAGATGATAATATTATAAATGATTCTACCATTGTACAGTATAAGTTAAGATTATATTATGTCAATAAAACTTCAATAGTGACACAGGAATGGAATCAATTGTATAGAAAATCTTGTATAGAAGAAGAATGTACTTCAAATGTGTGTGTAGTATTATTAAGTATATTGTTAGTAGTGTTTATATGTTCAATAGGATATATATTATTCAAAGTATATTTGTACTATAAATAAAATTCAATAATATATAATAATAAAGGTTTTTATTCATAACAATGTCTATAATTATATAACAATTTTACGTTTGCTAATGCACAATGCCATGGATTCACATTTTTGTGAAAATAACACTCTGGAATTTTCTTAAATTTACTTAATTTTGGTTCTTGTCCAATGGGAATAGCGTATATGAAATCTTCATTCAAAAACTTTTTTAAGTAGTTTATTTTCTCATTCCCTTTCACGTAAATTTTGGGCGATTGGTAAACTTCTAACACATGCTTTAAAATATCATCAATTTCATTAAGTTCTATATTTCCAAATTCCCATTTTAGTCCATGATACTCTTCGGCCCATTTAACCATTTTGAGATCGAGAGCAGATAACATATTTTTTTGAAATGGTGATTTAAACAGATAATTTGAGCAACGAATCCCATCATAAATCGCTAATTCTTTTGGAATGTATCCAAAGGAACTGTTATATCCTTGAATGTCGATAAAAAGTTCTGTCTTACATTCATTCATGGTTAGTCGCTAAATGATGTTTAAATCTATAAGATTAGTGTTTAAATCCCCCCACCACTCTTACTATCCCCACCACTCTTACTATCCCACCACTCTTGCTTTCCCCACTACCACGCTTGCTTATTTAAGCACTCACCCACAGTTCTACTCACAGTATTTCAAGCAAGCATCTGAAAATGTATCAACCAACAGGAAACCAACAAGAGTTTAGTAACAAGCGCAATGCAGCTCTCGTCAATGAAACAATTTACTACATTAACAAATCCAAATCCAAATGGGTCAGCATTGGATTTTCCTTAGAGAGAAAATATATTCCTGTTGTTAAACTCTCTGGATACAAATATAATCAAAATGTGATTTTTAATGAAGATCAATGGATTTCCTTACTAAATAATCAAGGAATTATGTTAAGTTTCATTTATTCCAACAACACCGGGTGGCAACCCATGAAGGGGAATGGTTATGAGATTCACTTTGTGTTTATTGGTGATGCAAGAATAATTAAGATTACACAAGATGGTGGTAATGAAGTATTCCTAGCTGGTGATACCATAAATGAATTAGTGAACTTGGCAAATTTAATCAAATATCGTTTTGATATCTTAAAAAACCAGGAATTTTCCAAATATTACAATATTTTAGTTAGTGGAATCTCTCTGAAAAATGGTGATTTGTTAAAAAATGTATATGATGTTATTTCACCTATGGAAAATAGTTTAAATGTTTGCTGTGTTTTAGAATTATTAAACTTTTACTCAGATTGTGTTGTGGAGGATGTAGAAACATTTACATGTAATGAATTTGTAAAAAGTTGTATTGAAAATAAAAACTTATAAATATATTTCTCTTTTTATTCCCCCCACCTCCTAAATTAATATTTAAAGCTCTGAACTTACTTTAAGTCTGAACATTCTCCAACAAGATGTGGTTAGCATATACATCTCAACCAGTAGCATATAACCTAACAAGTGCTATAGAGAATCTATCACAACACTTCAGTAATTTAGAATTTGATGCTGCCTATGAAGCCGAGTATGGATTTGAAAGATTTTATACGTATGAAGAATGTATAGAAATGGGTAGAAAATATGAAAAAGCAGCAGAAGCCTGTAACATATATTTACATACTTCTGATTTAAAGTCTTTTCTGTACACGATGAAACAAATGGGATTTGAGGAGCATTTGGATGAAGTAAAGAAATTTTTGTCACCTGAAATTATTCAAGAATTCAACCTAATTTATAAGAAATAAAAAACTTTAATATATTTATTTGTTTTATTCAATCATTAAATAATTATTATATAAATTGTATACATTAGTAAGTGCACATATACATGGTGATTTAGAATGATAAAAACAATGAGCTTCTCCTTCTTGTAATTGTGGATTTTCGTCAAGTTCCATGACTGGTTTTAATGAATATTTTCGGATGTATTCGGATTTCTCTCTCCCTTTCACATAAACTTGATCCACCTTTTCTGTTAGATTCTTGATTATTTCAGAAAATTTGTGAATTGGTGTATATCCTTCATTCCAAGGAATACAGTGATGATTTTTCATTAACCATATAGCTTGTTTATGTAAGTCAGGTGGTAGGTATTTTATATCAAATGGTGATTTAAAGATATAGTGACATATTTTGTGTCCATCATAGGCAGCCAACTCTTTGGGAATAAACTTCTTATTTTCTATGTTAAATCCTTGCACATCGACAATTAATAACCTCATAATTTCAAAAGTGAGAATTGTTTAATCATAGATTTCTTGTCAGAATATTCTTGTAGTTGTTGTTTTAATTTTTTCAGCTCTTCCAAAAAGTAGGATACTCGAAGTTCTAGATCTTCACCCATAATGGTAGGAAAGAATAGTAGAGCATTGATTTTATATAAACTGCTGGCCAATTCAAGCGGGACAAACTAAATTTTTGATAAAATTTAGAGTGGAATATTTTCGAAACGAAAAAAGATTTTGATTTAACTTTTTCAGTATGTAATTGAATAGTTCTTCTAGTTTTTATACTTCAAGGCACTATTGCTAGCAGTCGCTGCAACTCTATTTTACAGGGTGTTAAGTGAAACCCTGACTTTTTTGGAAAAGTTTTCCAGTTCCGAGAATCTAGGAAGAATTTTTTTTGAATTTTCTTTTCATACTAAAATGATCCATGGTCAAATACAAAAAAACAATTTCTCCGGATTTTCTCTATTTTCATTTGTTTTCCGTATACAGGGGTTAGTCGAAATTATCGACTTCTTCTTACAAAGGAACCCCTAATTTGGCAGTTTATTCACAAAAAGCGAAAGACCAAGTAAATTTGTAGTTTGAAGTAGTCCAGCTAACAAAATTAATACAAATTTTTGTACAGGGTGTAGCAAGTTTGGATCACGGGCTAGTAAATTATTATTTTTTAATTTCTACTACTTTTTCCTAAGTTAACTATTAATTATCACGTGCTACGTTAAAGGGTTAAAATTTGTTAGGTCCGATAACAGTACTGGTTAGAAAGATCCTTTTTGCCCAAACGGGTTTTTCATTTTTTGTCTAGTCCCATTTTTAGTGATTAAACGGCTCGCATTTTGAACCTAACTTTTTGCAATTGCATCCATGAACGATTGAAGTGAGAGTGCTTTTTTGGTGGTACATAATGAATGTTTTATCCAACCAAAAAACATGTAGTGGCCAAACAGCTAATGATGCTTATTCGAAGAATTTTTTAGCATTATACAGGGTTGCAAAAAATATACCACCTATACTTTATATGGAAGTCATGTGATTTTCAAATTAATTGAATATAGTCCCAATTTTCTTGGAACTTTTTGCCGAAACTGTTTTTGAATTTTTTTGTCTGGTCCCATTTTTAGTGATACAAATGGCTTGCGTTTAAAACTTAACTTTTTGCGATTGCATTCATGAACTATTGAAGTGGACATCGTTTATTGGTTTAACCAACCAATAAAAAAGTGTCGTGGCCATAGAGCTAAAGATGCTTATTCGCTGCTTTTGTCCGCGTTTGCCCAAAACATATCACCTACATTTTATATGAAAATCATGTGATTTTAGAGTCCTTTAGGTATTCATAAAGTTCCTTTTTGCTATATTAATAATTATTAAAGAAAATGTCCTACTTATTATTAATAAAATCTAGTAACGATACAGATAAAAAGAATAATATTCATTCGGAACTTTTTCACATTATACAGGATTGTGCAGAAGTTACTACTTATAATAGAAGCCACGTGTTTCTCGATATCTTTGGATTTTCGTAAACTTCGATTATTCATTATAAAAGAAAAATATTTTACCACTGCTCTAAAAAGTCAGTACATGGCATTGAGAAATTTTAATTAATAAGAAGTGTCTTAAATTAATAGTCACGGAGTACATTTTTCTCGTCAAAAATTGGAGATGGATAGTGAATTCAACTGAACAAGTTATAAAATTCTGTATAGCGTAGTTTTTAGAAGGTATAGAAATTTCAGAAGATTTAATTACTTTTGAAAGTACTCGAAAAGATACGTAATTTTCAAATTTAGTAGTTATTTTTCCCGGCATTACTTTAGGAGATCCAAAATGTAAATTTTGGTTGTTACTTTTATAGGTAAACAGAAAACGTTTTAAATTATAGAACATTTTTTTTACTTGAAGGTATTATAAAAACTTGCAACTAACGAAAACAAAACAAATCTTAATACCTAGTAGGACCTCCCCTTACATTTATTATCTCTTGGCATCTTCGAGGCATGCTTATTACCAAATTATTGACAAATTCTTGCTGAATATTTTCCCACTCCTGAACAATGGCGTCTGCAAGTTGTTCTAGAGTCTGAGGAGGATCTTCCCTAGAACTTACCAATAATTTCAATTTAGACCAGACGTGTTCGATAATATTCATGTCTGGTGATTTTGCAGGCCAGACCATCCTGGTAATATTATTAGCTTCCAAAAACTCTTGCACAATGCGTGCTCTATGAGGTCTGGCGTTATCGTCAATTAGCACAAAATCGTTCCCAAAATTGTTTGCAAATGGTAGAACGATATTGCTTAAAATTTCGTCCCTATATACCTGACCGTTAATGGGCTCCAATGTTAAAAAAAGTTCCGTTTTGCCATTAAACATTACACCACCCCAAACAGTAACGCCTCCACCACCAAAAGGTTCCTGAGGAGCCATATTCTCCTCCATATACCGTTCGCCACGTTCACGCCAAACTAATATTCTGCCGTCCGAGTGAATTAAATTAAATCTTGACTCGTCTACAAACATGCAGTTTTCCCAGTTATCTAATGGCCAATTGCGATGTTCATATGCCCACTGGAGACGTCTTCGCCTATGCTGTGGTAGAAGTCGCACACATTTAGCACGTCGCCGAGCTCTAAAATTAAAATTTTGGCTTAAAAATCTGTAGTATAGGTGTAGGGAATGAACCAATAAATAAGCCAACAGTAGCTTTTATTATACTAAAATGCAAAATTAGGTCAATTTTCATAACGTTAGTTCTAGGGAAGAACTAAGGAACATTACGCTGCAAGCACAAATAATGTGTTTAGGGTCGCCTATCAAAACTTTAATTTATGAACAACTTAGTTCAAGTTTACATTTATAATATCGGTGCGCAAAATCCAAGATTCACGCCTCAGCTGACGTCGATATTATAATAGCCGACTTACTAAAATGAAACACTAAAAATATTGGTACAAAAAATAAGATCTCATTTGAAGTAACTCACCTTAAGTTATTATTGTTTAAAGTTCTTCTAATGGTCCTATTGCTCACACGAATGTGTGTTCTTGCTCTGAACTCCTGGTTAATTTTCTCTGATGAAATTTTTCGCCTTCGACGAGCCTCTCTAACCAACCATCTTTCATCTGCAATGCCGACTTTCTTTTGGCGACCTCCCCCATAACGATAGTTTGCACTTCCCGTTTCGTGGAAGCGTTGACGCAGTCGAGATATTGTACTTCGCCCAACCCCGTACATATCCGCAATAATACTAATTTTTACCCCATCTTGTAGTAAACGCAAACAATTAGCTTGTTCTTTTGCACTTAATCGAGCCATTATAAAGGATAATAACGCACCAATTCAAAGAAGAATACTTTGTTGCCTTGGTAACTGTCAATAGCAAAGAAAATGTTTTATTTTTTGGCCTACTAGATCTTTTGACTAAGAAATAGAAACGCCGCTAAATTAACAGAAATCCACCTGCAAAGTATAGGTGGTATATTTTTTGCAACCCTGTATAATGCTAAAAAATTCTTCGAATAAGCATCATTAGCTGTTTGGCCACTACATGTTTTTTGGTTGGATAAAACATTCATTATGTACCACCAAAAAAGCACTCTCACTTCAGTCGTTCATGGATGCAATTGCAAAAAGTTAGGTTCAAAATGCGAGCCGTTTAATCACTAAAAATGGGACTAGACAAAAAATGAAAAACCCGTTTGGGCAAAAAGGATCTTTCTATCCAGTACTGGTATCGGACCTAACAAATTTTAACCCTTTAACGTAGCACGTGATAATTAATAGTTAACTTAGGAAAAAGTAGTAGAAATTAAAAAATAATAATTTACTAGCCCGTGATCCAAACTTGCTACACCCTGTACAAAAATTTGTATTAATTTTGTTAGCTGGACTACTTCAAACTACAAATTTACTTGGTCTTTCGCTTTTTGTGAATAAACGGCCAAATTAGGGGTTCCTTTGTAAGAAGAAGTCGATAATTTCGACTAACCCCTGTATACGGAAAACAAATGAAAATAGAGAAAATCCGGAGAAATTGTTTTTTTGTATTTGACCATGGATCATTTTAGTATGAAAAGAAAATTCAAAAAAAATTCTTCCTAGATTCTCGGAACTGGAAAACTTTTCCAAAAAAGTCAGGGTTTCACTTAACACCCTGTAAAATAGAGTTGCAGCGACTGCTAGCAATAGTGCCTTGAAGTATAAAAACTAGAAGAACTATTCAATTACATACTGAAAAAGTTAAATCAAAATCTTTTTTCGTTTCGAAAATATTCCACTCTAAATTTTATCAAAAATTTAGTTTGTCCCGCTTGAATTGGCCAGCAGTTTAGTTTAGCGCTTTAAAGTTGTCTAACATTTTTGGTTAATGGATTGTAGCTAAATACTTTGTCATGCATAATGAGACAATAGGCAGATATTTTGTCTTTAAGATCATCATGTAATTCAAACTCAACTCTCATAACAATAGGTCCGGATTCAATTGTTTCTTTCTGATGTGAACAATCGATATATACGATAGGAGCATAAGTATTAAATTCCTTTGGAGAAAAAATGGGTTCAGGTGTTATTCCATAGTAAGATTTTTGAAATTGTGAAAACATTTCATATAATGATGCAAATTTATTTTTAGCAAAGTCTAAAAATAGATCGTTGTAGGGATATCTCTCAGAGTTTAAAAATACTTTGATGTTTCGTAATTTAACGTTGGAAAATAGAGACATATCAGTTGTTGATTTATCCCTTAAATCTTTTTGAAAAGCAATTGCTACATGACGTGGGGTATTAACTTTCGTAGATGTTTTGACAGGCCAGTTATGACGATTAGTTTTTAATAATTCTGGGTATTCGATGAGTTCCCAACTCCGGAAAGCAATTATTATATCAGTATTCTTATTAATTATTTTAGATAATGCTAATTCTTGAGGAATAGCTACTGAAATGTGAGGTATATTCCAAGTTAGCTTAGTAAGCTCAATTTTTGGATTTTCATCTGCAGTATTAATTGTGGCATTTTTGTCTGAATTATCTCGTACTAAAATAAGTTCTTGTTTGGCATTTAAAATAATTTTTTTGTAGTCTTCAAAAAACCCCATTAAGAATTTAAGCGGAATGCAAACATTAAATAATCCTGTCGTTGCATCAACAACTTGTGAAGATTCCATAGGAAACCAACCTGCGTTTTTAAGTTTATTGCATTCATTTTTATTATACGACATGTATCCCTTTATTGTTGAAGTTAACCCAACATCTCTAACTGAATCTATTGTAACACCGTTTAGTTGATAACGCATTTCTTTAAAAAGGAATGCAATCCCATTGTTTATCAATTTTAATGTATTTGAGATAGTATTATTATCTTTTGTTAGTTTACCCTCTATGTAAAGAAAGCTTTCGGAAGGAAGAGTATACTTGTCTACTTCATGAACAGGTATTATAATTTCATCATTATTTCCCAATTTTGTAGGTAGGTATGGTTCATAACCATGAACTTCGGAATGCACAATTGAATTATCTATGAAAAGACCTTCTGCTACGTTAAGGATATCCATTATACTAAAACCTTTAAACCTAGAGATTTCAAAAAGCTTATATTTTCAGGTGTTATCCCTTGTGTGTTTCTCTTTCTACTAATCTTTGGTTTACGATGTTTAGTCTTCTTATAGTTTTTATTAATTTTTGTGGGTAAATTGAAGGTTTTTCTATTATAAAGGATAACCATTATACTTCTTTTATATGCAACCTTATAGTTACAGTTTCGTTTCGAAAATCAACAATATTTAAATCTTGGTCTATTACCTTTATTGTTATTTTATCTATTACTTTTACTGTAACAGGAAAATAAATAATATTTTGGGGGCTTTCTATTATTTTAAATCCAGGGCTAACATTAGGGAAAAACTGATGAATAATGTGTACTGGCTTTCCGTTCAGATAGGAACCTTCTGCGATACTGCAGTCTATGCATAAAGAATTAACTTTTATAATCTCTGCTGGATTTTGCGATGTTCTTGGAACTCCATCACCAGATACAATGCCCTTATTAAAACCCAAAAGTTTTCCTATTGTTCCATCTTTAAAAATAATATCTGTAGTAGACTTTATTGTTGATTTTAATGTGTTGTTATTTGCATAGAGGTGAAACGAAATATTTCTTTTTTGGAATTCAGTCTGTAAATATTTATTAACATCATCCATTTCATAACTTCCCGTAGGAATTGTTAAAAATTCATTATTTTTTCCAAAATATACTTTATTATTGCTTTTATCAATATTTGGTATTGCATTAAAAGTTTCAAAGTTGGTAAGTCCTACAACGTAGGAAGTGTTAGGATCTAAGTAAATAGGTGGATGGAAATCTGCTTGAAGTATAGCTGAATTTGCGGAAAGAGCTATAGTAAACGACATGATGGTCGTAATAAGAATAAAATGGAAACACAATTACGCATTATTATAAATAAACTGTAATGATAACTGTCCACAAGTTGAGGTATTAAAAGATTGATATTTATCATAGTTATATTTAATATTGTTGTTGTTGCTACCATCGCTATAGAAATAAGTTATAACTTCATTTGGTGGTCGTAAATTTCCAAAACTATCAAAGTAAATTATGTTATTATTATTTTTAACATACGCTGTCCAGTGAGTGCCTTCCCCCATATCATCATCTAAATTTATAATACCTGTTTCATATTTTTTTATTTTTTTGGGTAACTTATTTCTCATAAAGACACCTCTAAAATGTGGCAACTTTAATATTTTCGCATACTTTAATAAATCTATATTTGTCAAAGGTCGGCGAGGTAGCAAATTTAACAGTTTTTTGAATATGGTTTTAAATATAGACCACACCCTTGCTTATATGGTTTTAAATAAAGACCTTTTCCAATTGATATTTTTTCCATTTCTTTGTTGTGTCTTGTTTGTTCTTCTAATTTTTTTTGCGCGTTTTTAGCTGAATTTACTGCTTGCGCAATGCCAGCAGCGCCCCCGCTTAGGGCTCCTAGAGCAGATAAACCAGCAAAAATAGGTATTAAAGGTAAAATTCCACCAGTTTTTGGAATTGGAATAATTCTTTGTTTAGGTTCTTTTATTTTTAATTTTTTAATCGATGATAAAGCTGTGCTGGCAGCATTCCTTATATTAGCAAACTTTTTTCCAACCAGCTCTTCACGTGCTTTTCTTACACCTTGGTTAAAGGATATTTGACCTCCTTTCTTGCGTTTTTGTTTTCTTTTTCTTATTCCCATACCGAGTTTTGTTTTTGCTTTCATGATTCCGGCCACAGCCAAGGATGACAGTTTTTCGCCTAGATTTGAATCTGAAGCTTTAAATCTATTAAATGCCTTTTTAGCTAATATTTTATCTGAATCGTTTCTGTTTTTTAAATCGAAATATTCCGAATATGCTATATCGTGCTCTTTGCAAGCTTCGTCTAATAAATTAATTCCCTTATCACCTCGAGCAAGCCTTTTATTTAACTTTGTACCAGGCCCACAAAAGTTATAAGAAGGAATATGGAGCTCTACTGGTAATTTATTAATAAGAGTATTTAATAAACCACTACCTGTTCTCTGTCCTTCCACGCAGTGAATGACATTATTATGTCTAATCATTATATATAAATGATTTAAAAACGCAAATAACCTTACTTAAATAGCGATGTTCAAACAATGAAGATCAAAAAACAAGATTTTTCTTTACCGATAAAAAATTTTGATTTATGTCATGATAATTATCGAAAACATGGACAATTATTTGGTGGAAACTGTAAAAGATGTTTAATAGTAGGACCATCGGGTTGTGGGAAGACAAATGTTATGATTTCTCTTATAACACACCCTAATGGATTAAGATTTGAAAACATATATGTGTACTCAAAATCCTTATATCAATCAAAATATGAATATCTAAAAAGGCTTTTTGCTCCACTAAAGTTTATTGGTTATTTTGAATCATCGAACGCTGAGGATATTGTTTCACCCACTGAAATAAAACCAAACTCACTGATTGTATTTGATGATATAGTATGCACTGATCAAAGTCTAATGAGGGATTATTTTTGTTTCGGACGTCATAAAAATACAGATTGTTTTTATTTGTGTCAAACATATTCATCAATCCCTAAACAACTTATACGTGATAATGCCAACCTCTTGGTAATTTTTCAACAGGATGCTACAAACTTGAAACATATATATGATGATCATGTAAATGGTGACATGAGCTTTCAAGAGTTTAAAAACTTGTGTTCAATGTGTTGGAAACATAAATATGACTTTGTCGTTATTGATAAAGACTGTGAATTTAATGGTGGCCGCTATAGAAAAGGATTTGATAATTTTATTTCCACTATATAACTCTCTGACACAACGATAATTTTCTAGTATACAACCTACCTTTTGTAAAGATGGACGAAAAAACAGCGAAAGAGTTGGTAAAAACTAGACAAGCCGTTAGACAAAAGTATAAAGCTTTAAAATCAGATTTATCTGATAAAGAAATTCGTATGGAAAAAGAATTTAAACCAATAACTCAACCTTTGCATGAATTAATTCAGACAATTAAAACAGAACCGTTCATTAAAAAAGAAGTATATTCACCACAATTAGTTTCGACCCCAAAATTTCAATTTCCTACGCCAGAGGTCAATCAAAGGAAATCAAATGCATATAGTAAATATCTTTCAACACACATGCCCTCACTTTTAGGAGATGAAGAAGTATTTTTTGACGATTCGCAACAGTTAGGAGAATCAAGCCCTGAAACAACAATTGAACCAACAATAGGTGAGTTGCGACAAGATGTTTTAGAATTAACAAGGACACCTGCTTATGAAGAATATTTGGAAGCATATCATTCACTTCTAAGACCTTTCGTGGATGGGCTAATAAAAGACACGGAAGGCAAATTTGATAACAAATATGGGTTTAGCCATGATGTTGATGCAGATAAATATAAGATTGCTAATTCTGTGGTGGATTTCATAGGAAAAGATTTTAAAGTTGAAGGAGTTAGGTATGAGGGAACACCTGGATTGTATGAGCTTCTTTTTAAAAAAGAACCTGTTGGTTATACATCAAATGATATGGAAAATTATATGGATGTTTTGAATAGGACAAATGCATATAGACGAAATTTTGATCCTAATAGTCAAATTTAAGGTTCGACCGACATTAAATACTTGACAATAGTTAAACCTTACTTATTACAAAAAGGTATATTAAAACGTGGAAGCACAACAGAGACAGGTTATCGTGCAATACTACCAAGTACTTCGCGTTTGTTACCTCCACAAAGACCGCGTTCTACAAGAAATCTGTCTACAAAAAGTGGAAAGGGGGGAGCTATGTTAAATTTATCAAAAAAGAAATTAGATTACGTTTATTATGACGATCCAAACGAAATCATAGATAGATTGAAATTGTTGATGTCATCGCAAATGGCTGGACATACTGGCCATCAAAATGAAATAATATCGATTTTAGAAGAACTAAGAGAAGCAAAAATAATTAAATAAATACTAATTCTCACATGTTTATTCCTTATTCTACCGCTGGCAACAACCATGTCTATTGACAAGTTTGGTTCCCACATCTTTGGCAAAGATAATAAAGAACATAATATTATAAAACTTGTTGACCTTAGTGCTGTTAAACTATATTATAATTTGGTATTACCTTTTATGGGAAATTACTCTCTGTCCGATAGAGTTTACCATTTATTACAAGACAAACGAATTACATATGTTTTTCCTATGGAATCTGCTACTATAATTTCTGGAGAATACCCGAAAAAATATGTTTTTTTAAAAATTAATGGAAAAAAGATCACTGACCCTGTAGGTATTCGGTTAAAAAAAGGGGATGTTCTTTCTTTTCATCGTCCTGAAAATAGCCATTTAGAAGATTTTTATGGTGAATTGTTAATAAAATGTCCTGTAGAAGTAACAAACTAAACATTTAGAAGTCATGAGTAAACAAACCAACATCAAGGAAGATCTAGTCAACGAGTTACATAAACCTGCTAGAAAAAATTTTAGACGACGACGGGTTATTATTAAAAATTTAAACGATTTATGGCAAGCAGATTTGGTGGAAATGATACCTTATGCAAAACTAAATAAAGGATATAGATATATTTTAGTTGTTATAAACACATTTTCCAAATATGTTTGGGTTCAACCTGTTAAGAGAAAAACTGCTGAGGAAGTAACTTTAGCTATGGAAAAAATTTTAAAGCTTGCGAAAACGCCTCCAACTAACATACATACAGATCAAGGAAGAGAATTTTTCAACAAAAACTTTAATAAATTAATGGAAAAATATAACATTAATCACTACAGTACATTTTCCACAGTCAAAGCAAGTATTGTTGAAAGGGTCAACAGAACTTTAAAAACTCTCATGTGGAAACAGTTTAGCTTGCAAGGCAATTATAAATGGTTGGATATCCTAAATATTGTTTTTAAGTATAATACAACTAAACATAGAACAACAGGATTAAAACCTATTGATATAAATGAAGAAAATGAAAAAGATGTTCTAAAATCAACTTATAATAATATAAAAACAATTGACCCCAGAAAATCAAAATTTAAACAAGGGGATTATGTTAGGGTTAGTAAATACAGGGAGGCTTTTCAAAAGGGATATACATAAAACTGGTCAAATGAAATTTTTCAAATTAAAGAAATTAAATTAACCAACCCAAGAACATATTTGCTGGCAGATGACAAAAATGAAATAATTTTAGGTAGTTTTTATGAACCGGAGTTGCAGAAAGTCAAACATTCAAACGTGTATCTCGTGGAAAAGGTGCTAAGAAGAAAAGGAAACAAAGTTTATGTTAAATGGTTGGGAATGGATAAATCACACAATTCTTGGATATTAAAAAAAGATGTAATATAATAAAATAAAAAAACTTTATATTTAACAACATGGTTTTATTTACTTCTGATATATCTATATTAAATTCATGTCACTTATATACAACAATATCACTAGAGCTTGATCAGCACTGTCATTTTTCTTCACAAGAATCTGTTCCTTAGTCTCTTTTAAAACAATTGAGAAATAGAATCTTCTGCAAAGAGGACAATGTGCGTTTGTTTTCGTCCACTCTGTTAAACACTTTATACAAAATTTGTGTGTGCACGGATTGGGTGTGCAAATTTCTTCTCTTCTCATGGAATATAAACAAACAGGGCATCTGCTTCTGTCTTCTTGTTTAAGTTTTTTCACCGATTTTCTGCAACCAACCAGCTTTCGTTTTTGAATCATATTTCTAGCAAATAATGTTTCAGAAACCGTGTGCGTATAAATTTATAGATATTCCCCCACTCAAGTCAAGCCCACATGGTCGAGGTGGGAGGATATGAGCTTGAATTGGTTGTAATAAAACAAAAATTATTTAAAACGTTCATTGTATATTTTCTTCCTATAATTTTCATCCAAAACATCCTTTAGTAGGGTCTCAACATATTGAAGTCTATTTTGAAAGCGGTATCTATCCAACACATACTGCTCATAATCATTCTGGCGTGCTGCTTTGTAAGCAAACTTCCATGCAAACAATACATGGATTTTATTCATATTTTCGTTAAATGTAACCTTCTTCATAGTGTTTCTCTAAAATCACAAGCTTTATTCCCTCCTTTTATATCGCAGCATCGAAGTGTGTGTTCCAGCAATGTAAAACTATTATACAATTATACAATTATAAGAATTGTTCTAAAGTTGTTTTTTCAATTTTATGGTTTGTGATTTTCTGCACATCCGGTTTGTTACACATTACACAGACGTCTGATAAAATAATCATATGTAGAACTTGCTCACACACTTTACATTTAATTTCATCTTTACAACAATCCATGGCACGCTTATAATGGGTGTTCACATGTATGTGTTTACCACGTTGTGGTTCTATGGTTAATAAAAAAAGTAACACTCGTGATCTAGCAGCTTTGCTTATTGGTTATCTGGTTCTTCACAAAGAGGTTAATAAAATAACACATAAATACAAAGAATACAAACTTTTTATTTAATACATCTAGATACATTTGTATGGATAATTTTTCTAAGAGTTTTAAGTTTATCTGGAGCGTTGGAAAAGTAAAGGTGTGTTTTGTTTGTTCTCTGGAACTGATTAAAAATATCCAACATTACTGCTGTCTCCATATCTGTGCTTATACTAGGATCTTCTTTGTACACAAACTTCGTAAGGTCCACGGTTGGTATCATCTGTTTTATAACTTTGACGGTGGGATCGTAAATTTCTCCTTTAAACACGTTCCAAAGATGAATGTTGACTCCTATTTCATCATAGAAAATCTTTCCACATTTTGGTTCTACATGTACATTATATTTTTTAGCAAGTTCCCAAAAAACCATTAAAGTTGCAGGTAAACAGGATCCATAATACTGGTTCCGACTGAATACTTCTTCAATGTTGTCAAGAATAATTTTTAATATTTCCGACATGTTAATTGACTGTCGGTCAACAGTTTACTAACCATTTCTTATAAGCTATTCTATTTAGATTACAAATTTCAGCTACACCACTACTTTTTTTAGCACTCTTAGATAGATTGGGAGGTGGATTGATTATTATTAAATTGTTTTCTATGTACTCTTGTGGATTATAGCTTTGGCAATGTTCTGTGTCCCATGAATAATCAATAGGGACTGCTACAGACATCGTTGTGAATTGTGTTAAATACTGTAAATATTGAGAATTTATAGCAATAAAAGTGGTGTGGCGGGTAGGAGGAATGGATTTGATATAAGAGTGGTAGGATTTGGTAGTGTGAAGAGTGCGTGTTGTGGAATGGTTTTAAGCTCCTGAGAGGAGAGGGGAGAGGAGAGGGGAGTGGGGAGGGGAGAGGGGAGCGGAGAGGGGAGCGGAGAGGGGAGAGGAGTGGTGTGAAGAGTGGGGGGATTTTGGTGGGGTGAAGAGTGGGGGGATTTGGTGGGGTGAAGAGTGGGGGGATTTGGTGGGGTGAAGAGTGGGGGGATTTTGGTGGGGTGAAGAGTGGGGGGATTTGGTGGGGTGAAGAGTGGGGGGATTGGATTTGGATTTGGATTGGTCTGGTATGCCTGAAAGCCATCTACTGTTGTGAATTTTGTTTTATTATAGCTTTAAGGAATTTATATAATGTAGTGTGTGGATTTGGTAGGGAGTGGGTGGATTGGGAATGGCTTTGGAAGCTCATTTGGAAGCTTATTTGGAAGCTGCTTTGGAATGATTTCGGTAAAAGATAACTACTTACATTTTATTTTTTTTATCTTTAATATATTTAAAAATTCAAATATGATTGCGATGTTGTTGGATGTCTCGGAAGCTTGTAACTTTTAGGAATTTCTCTATCCGTGTTGTCATTAGGTGTTGTTTTCATTAAATCTTAATAAGACGCGCTTTATGTGTTTCTTAATTTATTTAAAAACAAAAAAAAACGTGTTAATAGTTAGGAAAATACTTTCGTTTTAAACTTAATAATTTGATTCATCAACTAAAATGTCTGATATTAAGAAACTAGTAAAGAAAGTCCAGTGGCGGTTGGTGAAATTTCAAAGTTGTTTATCTCTGTTCATACTTACAGGACCCGTACCAAACTTAGGGGTTTTAATAGTGAGCCCACTGGGAATGTTTTGGTAAAGAAAAAAAACATTTTGTAATTTGCGAAAAAAAGTTAAATTTTTGGTGCGGTCCACCCAAGAAAAAAATGAACACGTCTAGGTATGTGATTTCTTTTTTTTCTAAACAAAGTTTACACCATTTTGTCGACAGGTTTTAAATTTTGAGAGAGAAAAATGTGTTAGTAGAAAGTTATAGTCATTTAAATTTTTTGAAGCCTAAAATATAATTTTACAAAAAATTAAAATGACTATAACTTTCTCCTAACACCTTTTTTTCTCTCAAAATTTAAAACCTGTCGACAAAATGATGTAAAATTTGTTTAGACAAAAAAGAAAGCAAATACCTAGACGTGTTCATTTTTTTCTTGGGTGGGCCGCACCAAAAATTTAACTTTTTTTCGCAAATTACAAAATGTTTTTTTTCTTTACCAAAACATTCCCAGTGGGCTCACTATTAAAACGCCTAAATTTGGTACGGGTCCTGTAAGTGTGAACAGAGATACACAACTTTGAAATTTCACCAACCGCCACTGAAAGAAACGCATTTCTCTTGCAAGTAAAGTTGAAAAACTATACAAGGTTGCTATGAAGGCAGAAAATGAAGGTTTCCAAGGTGCAAGACTTGAAAAATTTTTGGTTAGATATGACAGTTTGGCTGAACAAGTACACTTATTTGAAACTGTTCATTTAGAAATTGTGTCTTTGTGTGAAACAGAGAAATTAGAGGAACATGAAAAAGCCGAAGAGGTATTTGATGACATGCAATATGCAATTAAAGCGGTGTATAAAAGTTATGTGCGTACTGAAAAAGTAGAACAGTCAATGATCGACAATAGTAAGAGTGATAAATGTGATAGGGTGCGCTTACCCAAAATTGAAATTCCAAAATTTGACGGTGACTTAAAGAAATGGCCCACTTTCTTTGACATGTTTAAAACGTTGATTCATGAGTGCTCTTCACTTTCTAATATTGAGCGTTTTCAATATCTTATTTCTTATTTAGAGAAAGAAGCTGCTACTGTGGTAAAAAACATTCCTATAACTGACGATAATTATTTAACTGCCTATGGCTGTCTTGTGAAGAGGTACCAAAATGAACGTGTTTTAATTACTAATTATTGGTTAAATGTTTATAGAGCAGAATCAATGAAAAATAATAACGCGTGAAAATTATTATCAAATTTTTCTGAAAATCTTTCTGCCTTAAATCAATTTTCGCCCATTGATTTGTGGGATTTTTCTAAATTAAATTTGCTCATTCAAAAAATTGATCCTTCTCTAAAGACGTCATTTGAAATTCAGTATAGTGACAAAACCATACCAACCTATGACGATTTGTTTAATTTTCTAGAAAAACAGTGCCGTGCTATGGAAAATACCCAATTATTGTCAAAACCGATCAAAGCATCTTCTTTACCAAATTTTGGTGGTGATAAGTCAAAGAAAGGTGGTCATAGTGATAAAAATAATAGATATGTTCCTTCATACCTCTCGAGAAGTGAACAGACGTGTATTTTTTGTAAACAGGATGATAATGATAATCATTCATTAATTAAATGTGATAGATTTTTAAGCGCTGATGTCGATCAAAGACACTCATTTATAAAGGGTTCTCGTCTGTGTTTCAATTGCTTTTCTCCTTCTCATGGGTTAAGTCGCTGTGATTCAAGATTTAGGTGTCGGGTGTGTCGAAAAAACCATCATACATTGTTGCATTTTCCACAGCCTAAAGTGGATAACACTAGTGCTCAGCCTAATAGTGTGTCGGGTGGTTCTTCAAAGGAAGGAGAGCCTGATGATTTGACAGTGTTGACAAGTACCGTGTCGTCGAATAAATCAGCTTTGTTTGCTACTGCTTTGGTGTGTGTGCAGGACAAGATGAACCGACCCATCCAGTGTCGAGTTTTGCTTGACTCGGCTAGTCAAGCAAACTTTATTAGTGAGAGTTGTGTAAAGCGTTTGGGCTTTCCAACTCAAAAATCGTGTACTCCGATTCAGGGTCTGAATCAAATGTCGATGTGTGCTTCTCTGGGTAATGTTAACCTTAACTTAACCCCGTGTAACCAAACAAATCCTCAATACAGTGTTGAGTGTATTGTATTGCCGGAGATTTGTAGTGCTCTCCCTTCGGATAATGTGCAATTCCAAGTGCGAAAATGGAAATATCTGAACGGACTGTGTTTAGCTGATCCAAGATTTCATACTCCTAGTGATATTGATATTTTGGCTGGTGTTGATTTGTTTTCACAGATTATCCTTCCAGGATTTCGAAAAGGACAGAGTGGTGGCCCCTGTGCTATAAATAGTACTTTGGGTTGGGTACTGTTTGGTTCTGTGGAATCCTTGCCCTCCAAAGACGTGCTTAGTTGTTTCACATCGGTGAATAGTGCTTATTCAGAAAGTGATAAATTGCTTCAAAAATTTTGGGAGTTAGAGTGTATTCCCAAAGCCCCTCCGGTTTTGTCGATTGAAGACCAAACTTGTGAAAATACTTTTGTTAACACCTGTGAACGTGAAAGGAGTGGTCGTTATATAGTGGATTTGCCTTTTCGTGTGTTCTCTCCAGCTTTGGGAGAGTCTCGCGCTCAAGCTTTTCGAAGACTTTGCTGCTTGGAGTCCAAACTTAAAAGGAATCCAGATTTAAAAACGTTATATCATGACTTCATGAAGGACTACTTACATCAAGGGCACATGCAATTGGTAGATGATCTTCCCTTAGAGGATGATGGTTATTTCATTCCTCATCATTGTGTGGTGAAGGGTGAGGGGAATGAAACTAAAATTCGAGTGGTTTTCGACGCTAGTTGTAAATCATCAAATGGTGTCTCCCTTAATGATACTTTGCTCACTGGACCAAAGTTGCAAAATGATATTGCATTTATTTTATTGAATTTTCGTGTTTGTCCCATTGTCTTTACGGCAGACATACGTCAGATGTATCGCCAAATCCTTGTGAAAAAGGGTCATTGTGACTACCAAAGAATATTATGGCGTTTTTCCTCGTCTGATCCAATTCAGGAGTACCAGCTGCGTACTGTAACGTATGGTGTCTCATCTAGCCCATACTTGGCTATACGAACCTTACTTCAGTTAGTCAGTGATCATGGTGATGACTTTTCGTTAGCCAGTGAAACCATTAAGAATAGCTGCTATGTCGATGATGTGTTGGGAGGAGCATTTTCTGTTGCGGATGCAGCAGCCCTGCAAATGGAACTGGTTAATCTACTAAACGTCGGTCAGTTCGAACTTAGAAGGACCAGCAATTCCCCAGCTTTATTGAAGAATGTCCCTGACACTCATCAGCAACCCATTGACTTTAGTGAAAGGGATTCACCCGGTGTGAAGGTGTTAGGCCTGCAGTGGTGCCCGGTGACAGACTCGTTTTCATATTCTGTGAGACCTATAGCCAGAAAGTGTACAAAGCGCAATATTCTTTCGGAGATTGCTAGGATCTACACTGTAGTGGGATTTTTGTGTCCCGTTGTGCTAATGGTAAAATGTATGATTCAAAAATTGTGGGAACAAGGACTAGCTTGGAATGATACGCCTAGTTCAGAACTTGTTTATAAGTGGCAACTTTTTAGAGACCAGCTTCCGCTGTTGTCGTCTCTTTCTATGCCACGTCAAATTATAGTTGACCAAAGTGCTGTTACCCAAATCCATGGATTTTGTGATTCCTCGGAGGTGGGCTATGCTGGAGTGGTTTACATACGGCAGATTCTCGGTGATGATCGAATATTTGTGTCTATGGTGTGTGCAAAAAGCAAGGTGGCTCCATTGAAGCGTGTATCGCTTCCCCGCTTGGAGCTGTGTGCTGCAAGTTTGCTTGCTGATCTAGTTGAGTTTGTCGTAGCTAATATCCGCGGTGTAAGCATGAGTGAGATTTTTGCCTGGTCTGACTCGACTGTAGCATTATCTTGGATACGTTCTTCGCCTCATAGGTGGAAAACCTTTGTGGCGAACCGAGTGTCACTGATCCAGGAAAAGGTCCCCCCTAACTGCTGGTCGTATGTGAATGGGAAAACCAATCCTGCGGATTGTGCGTCAAGAGGTCTGCTTCCAGAGCAACTTGTGTCACACTCGTTATGGTGGGCTGGACCTCCATGGTTGAAAAATCTCTCCCATCTGTGGCCTTCGTGCCAATGGGATTGTCGATCTGAAGAGATTGCGTGTGAGGAGAGGCAAAAGGCATTTCTTGCAACTAGTTTTAAACATCCATTTTGTGACTTACTGCAAAAGTTTTCTTCGTTGCGAAAAATTCAAGGTGTTGTGGCTTTTTGTCTCCGTTTTAAATCTAATCTCCGCAAGGACCCAGGTCAACGTGAAAAGGGCTCTTTAAGTTATAGTGAACTTTATGACGCCTTATTGGTTGTTGTTAAAATGATTCAAGAAGAAGTTTTTACGGACGACTTGGCAAAAATTCAGAAAAGTTTACCATGTTCCAAGCCCCTACGTCAATTAGCTCCATTCATTGACAGATCTGGTGTTGTCAGGGTGGGCGAACGTTTGAGGCATTCTGACTTGCCCTTTGATGCCAAGCATCCAGTTCTTCTTCCTCGACACCATCGACTAACAGAGTTGATTATTTTACAATTTCATCGTGATAATTGTCATCCAGGTCCCAGAGGACTTCAGTATTTAATAACCCAACAATTTTGGATATTGTCGGCAAGACGAGCGATTCGTCATGTATTGTCGAAGTGTAGTACCTGTTTTCGTGCTAATCCGACTTCCTTTACGCCATTTATGGGCGACTTACCGCCTGCAAGAGTCTCACAGGTCAAGGCCTTTTCTAAAAGTGGTGTAGATTTTGCTGGGCCTGTGCATGTTACTCTAGGGAAACATCGTGGTGTTCGCAGTCAAAAGGCATATATTTGTGTGTTTATATGTCTTGCTGCTAAAGCTCTTCATCTTGAATTGGTTTCTGGTTTATCTTCGGAAGCGTTCTTGGCTGCTTTTCGAAGATTTGTAGCTCGTCGTGGGCGGTGCTCAGATTTGTTCAGTGATAGAGGTACTAACTTTGTTGGTGCTAACAAATTGCTATTGGCTTATTGTGAAAGATCTTGTGAGAGTTTAGCCATCAAATGGCATTTTAACCCTCCTGCCAGCCCTCACTTCGGTGGAATATGGGAATCGGCAGTGAAGTCTGTGAAAACTCACCTAATTCGAGTGATTGGGACTCAGATTTCGACGTTTGAGGAGCTGTCAACGGTACTGGCACAGATAGAGTCAGTGTTGAACTCGAGACCGCTCTGCAGTCTTAGTCCTGATCCCAATGACTTAACTAGTCTAACCCCTGGTCATTTTTTGACTACCGAGCCATTAACTGCACCTCCAGATGAGGATCTAACCATGTGTGTTAGGAATATTCAATATTCCAAGAAAATGGTGCACCACTGATGGTGCAAACGATCTACTGTAGATATTAAAAGTTTAGAAAAGAAAAAGAAGAAGAGACAGACATAAAAAGAACGTTTGAAAGTTGTAGATGCATTTTTATGACGAGCGAAAAAGTGAAAGTAAAAAATAGTTTTAAACATCAGTTATTGAGTTTTATTTTGTGCGTTGAAACGGGAAGATTGTAAGCTAATATTTCAGAAGTGAGATACACCGGGAGTGAACAATTTCAAGTTAAAACTGATAAAACCTCAAACTAGACTGCGAAGTGCGGGGGGGGGCGAATTTTCCCCAAAAGCTGTAAACTGAGTGAAAGCAAAGACAGCAAAAAGAACCTAGTGACCACAGTTAATGTGAATGGGCGATTGTAGACCGAAATCAGACATATGTGCAAAAAAAATTTTGGGAAAACGTAAGTCCATCGCGCCAAAAATTGACATTTGCATTTGTACGGTGTGAAGTTATTGACAGAGTGGAATGGTGTGAACTAGCCACAGAGTAAAGACCCAAACAGAGTGAAGTTAACCACGTATAGTGTCTAAAGATACGACGACGGACATTTAAAGAAATTGTTAATTCCACGGCAACTTTTGCGAAAACCAAAAATGTCGGATAACGAGAGCTACGACAGCGAAAATCGGGCGAACCCAAATGGGAGCGATGCTTTCTGTATGCAACGGATGATGGAAATGTTTATTGCTGATGGAAGGCGAAGAGATGAGATGTTTGTTCGAGTTTTGGACAGACTGACCCCGCAAGTGACATCACCAACACAGCCAGAAGCTAATACAACACCATTTCACGTGATGCCAGATCTATCTAAGGTGATTACCTATTTTGATGCTGATAAAGATATACCGAGAGCATTAGAATGGTTAAAGAACATTGAAACAAGTGGAACATTAAATCGTTGGCCAGATGCCTACAAATTAGAGACAGCAAGAGCGCACCTAAAGGGGCCAGCTACATATTGGTACCAAAGTAAAGCGGACGTAATCAAAAACCTGGGAGGATTTTAAAGTAGAGTTTAAAGCTTCATTCCGGTCCGCAGGAAGATTGTCTGACAAATGGGAAGAGATGCGTAACAGAACACAAGCAAGAAATGAGTCCATACCCTCCTATTTCTATGAAAAATTAAGCCTATGTAAAAGTTTAAACCTGGACTTTGAGGATATCAAATACGAAATTTTAACCGGACTTTTCTGGAAAGACACGGCCGCAAGCCTGATTGTCAAGACATACGCAACCTACGATGAACTTCTACAGACCATAATTTCTGTAAATACAATCAAGAGTACGAAGCAACCAGGACAATATCAAGAAAAATTAACATTGTTTAATAAACCCAATAAGACTGAAACCAACGTAAAGCGTGAAACTCCCAACCTTTATCAAAACCAGAGGACCCAAGAAACTGTAAGATGCTCATTAAATCCTGATAGAAGACCCCCATTAAGAAATGAACAAGGAAAGCCAAAATGTTATAACTGCAACGAGTATGGACACTTAGCTAGAAACTGTCCCAAACCCAAAAAACCGTTCTTATGTAAAGCATGCAATCAAATGGGACATACACAGCGACATTGTCCTACAAAACCAGATACCTTACCTGTGGGAAATATGCACGTAATCCAACCGACCTCAAATGACGAGTCTATATTGAAATATTTAAAAATGGTGGACATAAGCGGAAGGAAGTATAAAGCATTAGTTGATCCTGGAAGCAGCGAATGTACTATAAAATGGACAGCAGCATTGTCAAGTGGTCTTGAGATTAAAGAAAGCGGAAGCGAATTAAGAGGATTTGGAACAAAAGGAAATAAAGTAATATCACCAGGACTTATCAAAGCAAAAATAATTTTAGATGGAGTAGAAGGCAAAGAAATCCCTATTCGTGTGGTACCAGATGATGTGCAACCTGTTGATTTACTAATCGGAAGAACTTTTACTGACCAGGCCCACATAGCATATGCCAGAGTCGATGATATCTTGAAATTTGGGTTAAGGGAAGAAAATGCATTTAATATTTTCCCAAAAATTGAAAATTGCAGATCAAATCTAAGTATCAATGACCAGGTACACATTCCAGCAAATTCAATACATTTTATAACAGTACAGCAAGACAAACAAGAATTTAGATTACCAGTGATGAATATGAGCAATGAAGGAGAAAAACTTTCTTGTCACCATATTGAAAGAGAAACAGTTTGGCCCCAGTATTAAGTATAGAAAAGAAAGAACTAGTAACAGAACAACATCTGAATACAGGGGAACAAGCAACCCCAGAAGAATAAGAGAACTGTTAAGTATTTTGAACGAATATAGAGACTGCATAGCGATGAACATACAAGAATTAGGATGTACAGAATTAATTGAAATGGATATCAAGGAAGTACCAAATAGTTTACCAGTCAATCAAAAACCATACAAAGCCACAAACGAAGAAAGAGAAATAATAAAGAAAATAGTTACAGAATGGAAAGGTGAAGGCATAGTTAGCGGAACAGACTCCCCATACGCTAGCCCTGTATTATTAGTGAAGAAGAAGACTGGTGAACCAAGATTGGTTTTGGATTTTCGTCGCCTGAATAAGCAAACCTTGAGAATGAGTTTTCCCTTGCCAGATTTGGATGATCATTTGACTTTATTGAGTAATAGCAAACTATTTATCGTTTTAGATTTAGCTCATGGATACTTACAAGTTCCATTGTCAAAAGAAGCGAGAGAAAGACAGCTTTCATTACCCCGGACGAGACAGGAGAATTCACCAGAATGATTTTTGGACTAATGAATGCCCCGTTTTATTTTTCGAAGCTAATGCAAAAGGTGTTGGGACCCTTAAGAAATAAGACAGTTTTATTCTATCTTGATGATGTTTTAATACCAGGTGAGAATTGGAAAATTTTAAAAGAAAAATTGAGAGATGTCTTACAAGCTTTAAGACAAGCCAGACTGACAATTAAATTAACAAAATGTGAATTTTTGAAAACAAAAGTAACAAAGGTATTAGAAGATTTTATAATGGATTTTGGAGCTCCAGATAGAATCATTTCTGACAGAGGAAGTTGCTTTACCAGCCACAAGTTTGATACGTTCTGTCTAAAACACGGTATTAAGCATACTCTAAACTCACCAGACACGCGCAAGCCAATGGACAAGTAGAAAGAGTGAATAGAACCCAAATTCCAGTGATTCAGGCATACATTCAAGATCCAGAGACCACAGACTGGGATAAGAATTTAAGAAAAATAATGAGAGACCTGAATGAGTCGGTTAATAAAACTACAAATTATAGTCCATTTGAAGTCCTATATGGATACATTCCTAGACATGACGAAGGACCACTTAGAGAATTAACAATAGAACAGGACAGATACCGATTACCTAAAGAGCTACAAGATGAAGTAAGAAACAAAATCCAAGAAGAACAAGCAAATTACAAAAAAAGATATGATCAGAAGAAGCTCAAAAATGTACAATATGAAGTAGGAGATATTGTTTACATGAAAACAGTCGCAGTAGCAACCGGAGAATCAACAAAGCTACAGAATAAATACCGAGGACCATTAGTCATAACTAAGGTATTACGAAGAAAGAATGAATTTTTTTCTTGTTCTTTTTTGTGGGAAAAATAATATATTATTTTTGGTTGGGCGGAAAATGTTGGGTATTAACCTTTTTTCGTCCTTTCAATTCATATTTCGCGCGTGTACTCTCAAAAAATTGTTGTTAAGCACGGCAACAGTGTAACTGGGAGAAACGGCGCACGGCTAGTGTGAGATGAGAAGCGTGTGAAAAGTACTACTGTGTAGATCAAAAGAACGTGCTGTGCTCCGCGCTGAAAAGGGTACGATTTACCCCTAGTGTCCGCGCCTTTTGTGCTAAAAAACGTGTGTTAAAACCATGATACTGTGTCCTGGGTCCTGAGAAACGCCGGCCGGCCAGCCAGCCAATCTGAACTCCTGCTTCCAGAACAACATCAACTCGGGTGAGTGCTCAAAAAACGGCATTTTTTGTGAGAGACGGTTTTGGTAACTTAATAATAAATTTCCTCCATCCATCTAGGTGGTGGTCCTTCACAAATACCCACCACATTTTTTAACCGCTGTAGCTTTGCCTATATATAGTTTTTACAATAAACAACTTTACATTTTGAAAAAAAATCGTGAGCAATTGATCCTATTTATTTTAAGGGGTATATAGTGCAGGTAGTAGCAAAAATCAACATTTAGCGACTATTCCACATAACGAGGTTGCCAACAACAGACAAGAAAATAATTTAATCAACACTTAATATATATTTCGTCCCTGTCCAGGCAAAGTATCCTAAGGGTCATTTCTGCAATTTTACAGGAGACGCAAAAAGGTAATATATAATATATACTTTATCAATTACTATTGTAAAAGTTGTAAGTTTTATTCATTTCATGTTATGTTAAGCAGTATTAATTACCTGGTTCTAACTTTATTTATCTAATAGTTTTTAATGTTAGCTAAAATAAAAGGCGCCCGAGATATTCCAAATTGTTCTTTAACTTTCTTTTGGAGGTTATGACTTTTTGTTGTCGCTTACGATATGTAAAATTGTAAGACCTGCAATGGTTTTTTTTAAGATATTCACTACTAAATAATTTTTAGAGCTTATCTGTTTTACTTATTTGATGTCTCTCAAAGATGGTTCCATCAATCCCGAGAACTTCGAATGAAATATTTCTTGGCGCTTACGATACTTTGCCTGGATAGGGTCAATGTGTTAATACACGATTTACAAGTTTATACATGAAACACAGACAGAGAGAATAACATGGACATCAAAAGAAAGTAAGAAATCAAAAAACGAAATAAAATTAGTTAGGTATACTGTTAAATGTGTAACAAACCTGGGCAAATTTTTGATATTCATCGAGTATAATGAACTTTCGTCAATCTTCATAAATAAAGAATCAAACACAACACAAGCGTTGAATATCGTGAAATATCAGCTCAGCAAGTTCAGCTTAGATTCACTGAAGTATACATATTTCATTTCATTTCATTTCATTTATTTATTTCATGATACAGTACATATAGCTTTCACACGTCAACAAATACATATAAAGTAGTAATAAATAACAGTAGTCACTAATTTAAAATTTAAAATGCAAGTAAATAAAATTTCACATACACTAACATTAAGGACATGGAATTTGTTTAAAACAAAAAACTTAAAAACTCATCAAATGAATAAAATACATTTTTCAATAAAACATTCTTTACTTCCCTATGAAAAGATTCAAAGGGCAGGTCTTTCATTCTTTGTGGCAGAACATTAAAAATTTTTATTGCCCAATAACCAGCACCGTCTTGACACCTTTCCAGTCGCCAGTAGAGAGGCACCAAGTTGCTGTTCCCACGGGTGTTGTGATCGTGAATGTCTTTATGTGTTCGAAAGCTAGTATTTTTCCTAATGAACAGTAAGCTCTCCAATATATACAGCGATGGCACAGTAAGGATTTCAAGGGAAGCAAATGCCTCCCTGCAATCATCCCTATAACCCAGACCCGCCATCACTCTCACTGCTCTCCTCTGTATGGCAAACAGCCTACGTACCCCCGCCGAGTGCCCCCACGCCAATATTGCATATGCGACTGAAAGATGGCAAAGTATGCTGTTCTCAAGACAGGTTGAGAGACACAAGTCGAAAGGTTTATGATAACATATAAGCCCCTGGCTAACTTCTTGGCCACCCCATTAATGTGAGGGTCCCACTGCAACCTCGTGTCCAAGGTAACACCCAAGAACCCCGCTTCCCGCACACAGTCATCACCATCACTTATCCTACGCATTGCAAAATCCATTCTTTTGGTTTTGTCCCTATTAAGAAGGAGCTTGTTCGAGCAAAACCACTGCTCGGCCCCAGCCTGCGCCGCCACGGACCCAGCACGCGCGCTCTCCAAAGTCTCACCAACAGAGCAGAGTGTGGTGTCATCAGCGAACAGGGTAAACCGCGCAGTCACACTCCCCATAGGCAGATCATTAATATAGATCAGGAACAGGATAGGCCCCAAAATTGAACCCTGCGGGACGCCAACGCTGGCCCCCCTTTCCGCCGACGACACCCCCCCACATCTCACCATCTGACACCTGTCGTCAAGATAGGATTTCCATAACTTAATGCTATTTGAGCTGAAATTATATGCCTGCAGCTTTCGCAGGAGGATACCGTGGTCAACGCAGTCAAAGGCCTTGCTGAGGTCGCAGAGAAGGACCGTGCTGTACTGCTTATTGTGAAAAGCCTCAATATGTGAAACCAGATCTAGAATTCCCATCGTAGTGTTTATACCGCGGCGAAACCCATACTGGCAGTCAGAGAAAAGCCCACTGCTATCAAAAAAGTGTGTTATTCTTAAGGCCATGCACTTCTCCAGCACCTTAGATATAATTGGTAACAAGGATATAGGCCTGTAGTTTTCAGGCATATTAGGGTCCCCCTTTTTAAAAATTAGTGTTACTAGAGCTCTTTTTAAGATCTGTGGAAAGATATTTTCTTTAAAGCAGAGATTTATAAGCTTTGTCAAGGGTATTAGGATTACATTTTTGATAGTTTTTATTAGTTTGACATTTAAACCAAATATATCGCGACTGTCTTTGTTTTTTAGAGCATTAATTACATCGCGCACCTCATTGTATGTTACTTCAGTGAAAACAAAAGTGTCAGATGGTATAGTTAAATTATTAAGATTACTTATGGGGTCATTTTTTGAGTCTGGAATGCTCTTCACTATGTTTTCTGCTATACTAGAAAAAAAGTCATTGAAGTCGTCAGGCAGTAGGTTAGTACTGTTTGTGGTATTCTTAGTTTTGCCTCTTTGAGTGTTTATAATTTGCCAGATACTTTTTATTGTGTTGCCTGAATTATATATTAAGTTATCATTAGCCTGAATTTTTGCTTGCTTTATTTTGCTTTTGTACATTTTTTTATAGTTAGTATATTGCTGAGCACTCACACAGTCATACCGTCTGCATAAATCTCTCAAAAACATCAAACGCTCACGCATAGCCCTCAGCTCTCCATCAAACCAGTGAACACCACCCATTCGATCAGTCCTGACGATATATGTTCTTTCCGGGAATGAGCAAAGATAAGCTTGTTCTAACTTATGCATAAACTGAACCACCTTCTGTTCTGCACTTAGATCTTCGAAGTTAATGAAATTCCATGACTCAACCTCCAGTCTATTGTGAAATAAAAATAATCCCCTCTGTGTCAGAGGCCTACATACTTTCTCATTTTGGGAGAACCCTCTAGCTACTTCAGTCTGGAACTGAATCAGCTGACCCCTGTGATCTGATATGTCAGGGTCCACTATTTCAGCATTACATACCTCTATCACTGAACTCGCAAACACACTGTCCAGACAAGACTCCCCTCGGGTCGGCCCGTACACCGTCTGCCCCAAGTCTAAGTAAGCCAGCAAGTCAGAAAGCCGAGAGCTCGCAGCATCAGATGTGTTCAGTTGTACATTAAAATCACCCGCCAGTATTATCTTCTTAGACGGACCTATCCTTGTCAGTGCTCTCTCCACTAGCTCCAAAAAGGTGTCAAGACATCCCGATGAAGACCTACAAACCGTAAAAATATATATGTTTAAGTTAACAATGTGTACAGAACAACATTCAAAACATTTCTCAATATTAAAGTCAATATTAAAATCAAAACTGAAGTTACTCGTTTCCAAGTTTTCCCTTACAAATATGGCAGTTCCGCCTCCTTTATATAGCTGTCTAGAAGAATAACTTCTTATGGTATAGCCCTGGATCTGGACCACTTCAAGTTCTTCCTTGGTCAGCCAATGCTCTGATAAACAAAGTATGTCAATATCCTTATCCGCAATAAATGCTTCTAGCTCATCAATTTTCCTTCTCAGAGATCGTACATTTATGTGCAGGAGCTTTATCTGTTCCTGGGTTGAGCTGCTGGTGTCCTGTTTTGGCGCTGTAGGTTCCGAAAATGGATTATTATTGCTCCTTTTGGCCACAAGTTTGAATTTAAGTACTGATCAACCTCACCCTGAGGGACAGCAAGCCTAAATGAGCTACAATACTTTTCCTTTTTAGTTTTCATTCTTTCGCAATTGCAATCTTTGTTAAGGTTATTGTCTCTGAGGTACTCCATAACATTTTCGCTAGTCAGATCGGGTGCAAACCCAGATAGGAACAAAAATGTTACTCTTGTTGCGGTCTTTAAACTACTAATGGTTTCGTTTTCTCCCTTCATCGGTTCCGGTCTTCTGGACTTAACCAGTTTGTTGCTTTTGGAAGTCCTTTCCTTCTTATAGTCGACTGTTGTCCATTCTTCGGCGTTGACTTTTCTTCCGTCAGTATCCTTAGGAATGGGGTTTGGATTGACAGCCGAGGAATGCTGCTCTTTGACAGTAGCTGCGGTAGGGTTGTCTTCGATGTCGAGATCGATACTTTGCCCATTCCTATGATTTTCAGGATTTAGGATTTCGAAATTACGGTTCTTTCTATTTTTGTTGTTGGCTGCGACACTAGGTGGCGCTGGGTGGATTTTTTCACCAGCAGGATCTTCACATTTTTTTCTTAGTTTTTCTTCGAGAAAATGTACCTTTTCCCTCAGCAACTGCCCATTCTCTTCCAGAATTTGGTTTTTGCTTCGTAGTTCTTTGACAAGGGATCTAAGAAGATCCATCTCCGTCATGTCCTCATTCGTACTTGTATTTCTAACCTTTTCTGCCTCGTGGACACAGTCGACATTTTTCTGCTTTGCTGCCTGCACCAAACACGCAGGGTGAAAGCAGTTCGTACACTTCTTGCACTTCACTAGTTCTACAATAGTTTTTTTACAGTGATGGCATTTAATTACCACCTTTTTGTCAATTTTATTTAGAGTTGGATTTTCGCTTGACTTGTCAGTATCGGCCATCTTGACATTATAAAGTAGGTACATAGTAAGTTTATTCAGAAAAAATAAAATGAAGTGTACTTATAACATTTTTTAACCAAATTTTGTGACAGAATATTGCAAGAATAAAAAATTATGCAAAAATATTTAGTTGTGCATGCTAGAAGAAAAATTGCCTCAAAATTGTTTAATATTTTATTCTATTTTAGGTACTTCTTAGTCAATAGTTTTATTTTTTTTTCAATCAACTGTTTTTTCTTCTTCAACATTACATAGGATTAAGTGGTAGAGCATACAATCTGGTGTGAACTTCCCCTTTTTGGTAATTATCAAATAAAGGCATTTATTAATATTATTATTGATTTTTATTATTACTTGAAGACTGTGCTGATGGCAAAAATGTTGATTGTTATGCAACAGAAGTTGCCTCAGCTGTATCTGATGAGTATCTGAAGTGCTTTTTATGGAGTTCGTTGATGTTTCATCTTCTCTTGGGGGACTAAAAGGTGAACATTGTTGATCAAGCACTATTTCAACATTATTTGCTTTGATAATGTGGCTTAACTAATGTAGCTGTATCCTGATATCTGCTTCACTCTGAATAGTTTTTCATAATCACTAAACCTGTCAGTGGAATACGGAGATACATAAACTGATTGTGAAGAGCTTTGGAGGGATATGTCTTCACTTAAAGCAAAGAATTTTAGGTTCCTTACTCCCCCATGTCTACTTTTTTCATAAATTACATCATTTTCCACTTTAAATAAATTTTTTATATCACAAGGTAGCTAAAACAAAATTTAAAAGTTATAAAATTCATTTTCATTTTTGTTCAATGCTAAGGATCTACTTATAAACACTGATATAGGAAAGGGTATTTGACAATTTTTTAAATGGTCTAGAATTATTGTTCACATCCTTGTAACATACCACTGGTATTTTTATTTTTCCGATATGAAATCGCTAAATTAATAGCCTAAAACAGTCTCTAAATTTTGGCGGCAAAATGCTTGCTTCCGGCGCTATTTTAGGTGTCACATCACTATGATAAACAAACGACTTAAGTGCGACTTATTTTTAATATTTCGTCCTAATTATGAGTCGCCAAATATATAACTGGTGTGTAGAATCAGATTGTATAATTAGAAGTTTAAAAACAATCTTAGTTAGCATATTTTCAGAGTTTTTGGATTAGAATTAACTTAATGTTTTGTAAGATTTCATAAAAATATACAAAGTTTTGATTAATATTGACCTAGGAGATTTTTTAATATCGTTATTTAAATAATGGCGATTTCTGAGGTTGGTAGCAAAAAAACACATAATAATGTATGCACTTGAGTGTCTTGACACATAATTTATCATATTATTTACATATTTCCAGAACTGCCAACACTGTCAAATACCCTCTTCCTATCAGTAATTTTAAAACTATTCCGAATATGAAATGCAACTGCAGTGTAAAAGATAATAAAAAGGTTATTAAGAATTATTTTTTACTTACGTCGAAATGGTCTTTACACCATTAATACCAATACAAAGTACTTGTCGATGCAAAGCTCGAGACCAGACAACGTCTTTGGGAGTTTTCTGACGATGCCTGAATAAAAATCTTCTCCTGCATTTTAATACACGTGTTTTTGTAGTGAAATATTATAAACATCACTCATTTTGAAACAAAACGTACAAATGAATATTATGGAAAAGAAAGTTCGGTAATTATGTAGTATACGGTTTTCAGCTATTTTTGCGTTTTTTGGGAAAATTCTTTTATGGTCACATTCTACTGTCTTTCCTGATTGCAAATATAAGTGCGCACATAATAAATTATGAGCAAACCTGACCACTTTTTTGCTCACCAACCTGAGCAAAAAGGTGGTCAGGTTTGCTCAGTTTTGATTGATATAGATATATATATATATATATATATATATATATATATATATATATATATATATATATATATATATATATATATATATATATATATATATATATATATATATATATATATATGTATCTATATCAATCAAAACTGAGCAAACCTGACCACCTTTTTGCTCAGGTTTGCTTGGGTGGTGAACAAAAAGGTGGTCAGGTTTGCTCATAATTTATTATGTGCGCACTTATATTTGCAATCAGGAAAGACAGTAGAATGTGACCATAAAAGAATTTTCCCAAAAAACGCAAAAATAGCTGAAAACCGTATACTACATAATTACCGAAAGTTCAATTGCATAAAAACAATTACCAACGTAGGTTATGTTATGTTATGTTGTCAATGTCAATATGGTACAATACATTTTTTTAAAGCTATTGTACCAAGGTATCAAATTGTACATATAGCATATTTGGCAACGTTGACTTTTCTTGATTAGTGACGTCACGGATTAGAAGCGTTTGGGCGCGCGTTTAAAATTGGGCATTTTATTTTTTAAATATCTAGTAATACCATTGGATTTAGAGAAAAACTAAAATAGGGTGAATATATGGGCCTGTACCGAGTTCATTGAACATAAAATTAAAAATTGGGCAAGTACCCTATTCTAATATTTTCCCCGAAAAGGCGTTCTTGCACACAACATATCAAGTACAGAGTAAATTATTTTAATATTTATATTATATATAGCCGGGAAAGAGCATGAAATAAATTAATTAGATTATGATTTAAGAGAAGTAAATAATTTATTTTATTACTTAATAATCATTTTAGTTGCATAAGTAGGTATGTGCAATAAAATTTTCTGTTTTAGTCAAATTCATGTCCTTTGAAATCAACATATTTTTATTTAAAACGACAAAAAGGATGGTAACGTAATAACTAGTATTATTAAGCAGTGGCGCACCCAGGGGAGGGGCTGGAGGGCTGCTACTTTTAAAATAAATTAATTTTTAACTTTTGTGAAAAATTTGGCCTCATATTAATATATCGCACCACCGTATTAGCGCGTGCCATCGTGAAACTTCGACCTGGCTGCAGCTCCTTTGATTTTAATAACGAAAAAGAGATTATTTTATTTTTCAAGAGAGAATTTTTATTTCAAAATTAAATCAGGGATAAAAATATGAACTTTACATTTAACATAACTTAACTTATTCTACTACTTGATGATGCGATGTTGCTAGTTATCGTAAAAATTCCCTTACGATGACGATTCATGAACGCAGAACCAGAACGCCGTCTGCATTAATTATAGATCAAATTTGTACTTTGGGCGTGTACCGTTGTCAACTTCGGTTACGGTTTTGTGTCCCGTAAGTATCGGTAATCTGAAAAGTTGGCAGATTGGAAACGCAATATCTGTCATTAATGTCACCGAAGAAACCGAGCGGTTAACCAGGTTTGACAACGGTACACAGCCTTTGTATATTGTACCAGGTAAAAAATAACAGTTATTTGGAACAAGTATGAACTTGGAACTGGAACGTAACGTACCTGTTACCGAAAAATACTGGTTTGTATCAACTCTAGTTAGAGAGACAAATTCCTCTTCGTTTTTGCAATTTTATGTGGTAAAATGTACGTAATAAAGTTGGCAACATCGCAAGAGCTTCTTCTACACGGAATCACCTTCGCATTTTTCAGGAATAGGCAGGAGGAGGAACTGGTAAATAGCGAGGGATGGAAGAATCTTCTACTCTCTCAAGAAATCGCTCCCTTCTATCATGCTTGAGAATCGGCCCCCTGAATGTTACCCTAAACGACACCCGGTGGCGAAAAAGAAGAAAAGAAGATGTCTTTGTCTTTTGACAGCCAGCAACAGGCGTCGGTCGATGTTTAATCAATAAACCAAAAAAGTAAGTTTACAATAGATATTAAAAGTAAAATCAATTGAGTGAAATACAGTCCACGACAATAACTGTTCCCACACACAATCAGATTTTTTTAGGTAGAGTCCCTTATTTAATAAGTAAGGCGCGCCACTTTCGGTTCACTTCCATTATCGTGCTCTTGGGGTATCGGGCAAATAAAACGAACGAAAAGAAGTCAACGGCTCAACGCAAAGCAAAGTACATATTGTTAAGCGAGACAGAAACTACAGAATCCTTCGTTGTCTTTACTGGAATCTGCAAATTTTAGATGACGTACAAATATAGTTCATACAAAATAAATACCGATGCACGTCACTGATGACACTATTAAATGAGTGCAGTCATACCACCGCATAATTATTATAAAACGAAAACTGTAATGGAATGTTTTATTGAATTTTAAATTTCGCGCCTGTTATTCGTTGTTAGGCAGTTGGCAGCATACGCGAAGTTGCCGCGTTTAATTTTTATGCCGACGTCCCATGTGCGGAATTAAAGACGGAGGCGGAACGGAAAGGGCGATTCTATTGGTCGCTGGGCGGCCATCTGACAATTTTTGACGTTACGCTTTTATTCCGCAAAAAGTTCGTCTGGTTTAACTTTTTGCGGATGTCTGCCTAAATATCAGAGTTTTGTTGACACAACACAGAAACATAACCCAACTTGTTAATTATCACAAAACATATAGAACACTAAGTTCCGTATTACCGACCGGTTCTAAGTTTGTGGCGCCATCTCGGGACTGGAAGGGGTAACTAACGAAAGGGTGGATGCGACAGAACCCATTTCAAATTTCGCGGTAATATTACTATTCATACTTTTATCATATTTGATAAAAATTGTTTTGAAATTTTAGTTCAACAAGTGATTAAAATTTCAAAATAAGGTTTACCAAATATAATAAAAGTATGCAAAGGAAGATAATGAAAGGTAGTTGTCACAGAAATAATTTATTTATTAAAAAGTACATAGAATACAGCTTAGGTAGCTAGAAGTGCAAAATAAAATATACATGTTTATATATCTACATATGTATAAAGAGGGTGTAAAATTGCATTAAAGGTCTACATTTTCATTTTTTTTACAAGTTTGAATCTTTTACTCTTCACCTGAAACTTTTTCTAAGCATTAAGTTTGACAGGATCTATAAGATTTTTGTTGGGTTTCATTTTTAAATATTTAACAAACATTTCATCTTTACCTTTTGCTACAAGATTAATCCTCTTACACCAAAAGATCAAACATCATCTAACTATGAGCACAGATCCATATAGCTACGCAACAGATAAATAATCCAATGGTCTACGCGCGGGGTATGAAATGTTCACCGGCTTCGAAAAGCGGGTGAACCAGTTCAAGGACCGATGCATTTACTGGAGCCGCATTGCCAAGTTGTGATTTTTAAACGCGTTCAAGCGACTGGGAGCGACGGAGCAACAGCAACTCATTTCTCTGAAAGTTTTCATTGCGCAAAGAACGACACCGTAAATAGAAACTTGCGATGCGTCCTGGAGGTGCTAAATGAGATTATTTTAACTATGGAAATTCAAGAAGAAATTCCACAGTGAGATTGTTTAGATTTCCCATCAAATCGCAAGATATCTGTAAAAAATGGATTGTGAATTATGGTGAGGATCAAAACATTTCACGGATTATCTCTTTCTGTGACCATAAAAAAATTGTATTATATAGTATATTATGTATTCTGTTTGCAATGTTATGTTCAACGTTTCGTTAAAAATAAAGTCAATACATATTTCAGGGTTAGAACATAGTATTTTTAAATATTTAAGCACCTATACAGGGTGGCCCACCATTTCCGACACGGAGGCATTAGGGGAACAATTTAAAATTATTTAGACACGTACACGGTGTCCCAAAGGAAAGATCAGATACAAATTTAATTTTTTTTCGAATGTCCTGTTTTTTATATCATTTTCGATTTCTAGAGACCAAAATAGGGTAAATTGATGCACCAAGTCTTTTAGTTTTTGGAATATTTTAAAATTTGTAAATTTGCAAGGTAAATTTATAATTTTATTTTGCTAATTCTATTAACTTTGGTGATACACAATAACCAATCATTAATTATCTCAGAGGTTGGATTTTTAAGACAAAGTAGTGTTTTCATCAAAAAGTTATACGGGATGTTGAAAATATTACAATATTGTGCATTTATACCATGGTGACCAATAACTTCCTTATTTTAAATGTCACCTTCTGTATACAGGGTCAGTGGCATAGCCAGGATGGGTGACACCCGGGGCGGCAGTCAATGGTATCACCCTATGGTAGGGTATGAATGCGAAAAAAAAAATGCGCGAAAATTTTTTGGGTGCCACGCCCAAACTATCCCGTTTGGGATATTTTTGGCGGCAAAATTTTATGTGTGTGTGTGTGTTTCGATTGACTGATTGTGAAATAATATTAACATATTTATTGAAAACGCAAAATAACTAAACAAGCCCTTGCCCTAGAATGTACGATTTTTGTTGTATTGTTATAATTTTGATTTTTGTTTGATGCGGGTGTCACTCCTTAAAGGGTGTCACCCGGGGCAGGTTATTGTATTGTTATAATTTTGATTTTTGTTTGATGCGGGTGTCACTCCTTAAAGGGTGTCACCCGGGGCAGGCTATTGTATTTGTATAATTTTGATGTTTGTTTGATGCGGGTGTCACCCCTTAAAGGGTGTCACCCGGGGCGGGCCACCCCCCCTAGCTACGCCAATGTACAGAGTGTTACAAAAAGATGTTAAGAAATTTTAAAGGCAGATTCTACAATCTAAAAATATGAAAATAAGTTTACATAGACATGGATCCTTAAACGCTTCTTTTTCGAGATATAGGGTGTTTCTATGCAGCGATCTTCTTAGATCTTTCAAAGGCCTGCGATTGTCTGGATAGGGAGTTATTGCTTAAAAAACTCGGAGATATATGGTGTCAGGCGAAATGCCACAAGCTGGCTTAGGTCTTATCTGAGTGACAGAAAGCAAACTGTATCAATTACAAAGAATGGAAAAAACAAGCAAATCAGAAACAGAAACCAATAATACAGGCATAACACAGGGAAGTGTTTTGGGACAGATTCTTTTTATTATATTTATCAACGATTTGGTTCACATAATGGATAAACACTATCAACATATTGTCAAATATGCTGATGACACTAATTAAATTGTAGGTGTTGAAAGTATAGACGAACTCCTCACTAAAGCTAAATATTTTTTTAATCTTGCCAATGAATGATTTACAAAAAACAGATTAATTTGTAACAAAGATAAAACTAATATTATTTTATTTAGAACAAAGCAGTCAACCGTAGAAAAACCTCTAAATTTAGTAGTTGATAGTAAAGAACTCCCATTTTCAACATTAGCAAAATTTTTAGGGCTTCTATCAATGGGCATATCGACTGCTCATATCATTTAAATAATTTAGAAAAAAATTGTGCTCTGTTTGTTATGGCATCCGAATCGTGGGGATGTATATGGGAGAAAAGACTCTCAGAATGCTGTATTGTTCAAATTTTGAGTCTGTTTTGAGATACGGAATTGTTTTTTGGGGAAAGCACAACTCGATCCAAAATATTCTTGTAGTCCAAAAACATGTGATAAGGGTTATCAAAAAATGAAGTATAGAGAAAGCTGTAGGGGTGTGTTTAAAGACTTGGGAATACTTGCTGTTTATGCTGTTTATATCTATGAATGTTTGGTGTTTTTCTTTAAGCTAGAGATATGTTTAATCTAATAGTTAATCAGGAATATAGAACACGATCTTAAATGTTTTATATCCAATACATAGACTAGAACTTACAGAAAAAGTCCTCTTTATATGTTCTTAAAATTATTTAACACACTGCCAAATGAAATTAAACAAATAAACTCACAAAAACATTTTAAAGTTAAAATTAGGAATCTGTTAATTAATTTGGAACCCTGTAGTCTAAGCGATTTTGTTAATTGAGCTTTATGTATTTCTTTTTTTGACGTCAGTTCATTTTGTGTTCCCTGTTTTGTGATCATGACTTGAAATAAAGAAGTTTATTATTATTATTATTTAATATTTTCACACCTCAAGTATTCCGAAGAGTTAGGAGAAATATGCGAAGACGATTTAGAGCATGTATTAAAGCACGGAGAAGCCATTGCCAGCATCTACCATAATAAACTAAAATCAAAATGCACAGTTTTCTGAACAAAAAATATTAAAAAAAAAATTTTATTATTTGTTTTTATTGTAAGAAATAAATTAATTTTTAACTCGAAAACGGTGCGTCAGAACAAAAAAGCTTAAGAGACAATTTTCACACAGAATTAATTGGACTTCAAAAAATCAATATAAATTTTTTGAAAAAAACAGTGACGTGCCATTTTTTTCGCTAAGAATAACGACTTACCAGCACGCACGCTACTGATGCAAGTACTTTAGAAAATAAATTTTTACACGTAAAGGTACCCTTTCCTACTGGCGTGTACCAAAATTCATGTCAATATCTTAACTCATTTTCGAGAAATTAAAAAGAAACATTTAAAAAGGAAAATATTAAACACCCTGTATCCCGAAAAATGAGCGTTTGAGAACCCATGTTTATATGCATAAACTTATTTTCATATTTCTAGATGTAGAATCTGCCCTTATAATTTCTTAACATCTTTTTGTAACACCCTGTATAATAACGTATTCAAATGCCAAATAAAATTTTCTTTAACTTATTAGATTTCTCTATCTCTAATGGTTTTCTATTTTTTTTTTTTAGCATTTTCTTTGTTTTTGCAATAATACACTTCCGTGAAAACAGGTCGTTTTGACCCAGCTGTACTAATAAAAATCATTTTTCTATTTAAAAACATGATGTGTTACTGTATGGTATTTAATTAATAATAAATAAATGTAATCATCATCAAAAAAAAATTACCCTTTTTATTCTAAAAATAGATCTAATACTAAAATACTTATAGTCTGGATTTCTTTAACATTGTTATAAATTAAGAGCATACATATATTTAAAAAGTATTGTGCAAGAACAAGAAGTCTTGTGCTTATCTATAGTTATAACTTATTTTTAACTGTGTTCTATATAGGTGGTAGATATCAAGAATGAATAGGTACATTAGATCAAATTTGTTTTGTGGCAGTCAGTCAAAGTCCTTGATTTTAATATGATATTTTTACTTGGTGCAGCATTTTTCGTTTTTTCATTAGAAAACTTGATTTGTTTGTAATATATATTGCAATGTAATGTCAAAAAAAATAATAGACATCTGAAAATAGGTAAAAAATTCCCCTTCTTTTTACGCGCAGTTTATTTTGTTAAACAAATAACTATGTTGAGGGTAGTCAAATAATTAATTAAAAAAAGTAGTATACCTATTTTTATCATGATAAATTTTATGTTATAGGCTATAGCGTAAGTCAAAAATATGAACAATTTTAAATCGGTTTTTTTTGTCCAATACAGGGTGTCTAAAATAGGTGATACCACTATTGGTATCACCGAAATGGTAGAAGATACGAGGTTAGTTAAATTAAAGAAAATGTGTCTTTTTTAGTCCCTATTCATATTCCGTTTACGGAGTTGCCAAATTCTCTATAGTTTTTTATCTACAGGGAATTTTTTAAAAATAGTCAAAAATTTAATTCTTAAATATCTCGAAAACTATTATAGTTAGAAAAAAATTGTTTTTCCAAAAATCACACGATTTTCTACCTTCTCTAAAGTAACGTCATTGTTTTGTTTATACCATGTGTTTTTATTGAGTTACTGATACTAACTTGTTTTTTTCAAATACGGACCTGGACTTTTTGCTCCATTTTTCGAAAGAATACCTTATACCCTTTACAACTGTGTATAACTGTAAAATATTTTCCGACGTTTTGATCAAGAACAGCAACATCATCAGGATTTTCTAACAATACGGACCTGGGATCTTCCATCTTAAGGCGCAATTCACAAGCTATCGCTATGGTTTCTGGATTCTGATGCTGGGAAATGGCGCATTTACTTGAAAAGGGCCAGGTCCGTACTGGTAGAATATCCTGATGATGCTATTCTTCACCAAAACGTCGAAAAACATAATCAAGTGATACACAGATGTAAAGGGTATGAAGTATTCTCTCAAAAAATACAGCAAAAAGTCCAGGTCCGTATTTGAAAAAAACGAGTTAGTATCAGTAACTCAATAAAAACAAATGATATAAACAAAACAATAACGATGCTTTAGAGAAGGTAAAAAATCGTTTGATTTTTGTTAAAACAATTTTTTTCTAACCATAATAGTTTTCGAGATATGTAAGAATTACATTTTTGACTATTCTTGAAAAATCCCCTGTAGATAAGAAACTGTAGAGAATTTGGCAACTCCGTAAACGAAATATGAGTAGGGACTAAAAATGGCACATTTTCTCTAATTTAACCCACCTCGTATTTTTCCCGTTTCGGAGATAGCAATAGTGGTATCACCTATTTTAGATACCCTGTATATCTAATTATTTACATGTTACCTGCATTAAAATTAAGGTATTACAACTATCCAGAATGCATTAAAGCTGAAGACCAAAGTTAAAAAAAAAATAATAGAAAAGTACTTTTTCGAACAATCAGCTACGCAATATGGATATGTGGTGGTATGTACAGGGTGGTCCACATAAGATGACTCACTATCTGATCTCAGAATCTGTAAGAGCTACAAAAGAAAGTTAAAGACAAAAGGTTCATGTCTTGACTTTAACTTTAAGTATTTAGTTTTTACGTATACAGGGTGTTTAGTTTTCTCTGACCAAGTACCAACTTTCTTATTTTAAATGGAACACCCTATATATTTTACCATATTCGGATTTTACGGTTGATTCTAAGTAAATTTTATTATAACATGTTTGACAAAATTGACAAATTTGGACTAATATATTTAACACCCTGTATGCTGCTTTTGTTTTAGCTTAGAAAAAAAGAACTGAGTATCTAATAGGGAAGCTAATCTTAAATTATTTTAGAAATTAAGCAATATTAAACATAAACACATGATATTTTTCAGATGACTGATTTCGCTGTAAACATTTTAAAAATTAAAATATCTCGAAAACTACTGAAAATTTCAGTTATACTAAACTTTACTTAGAATCAATCGTAAAATCCGAATATGTGAAAATATATAGGGTGTTCTATTTAAAATAAGAAAGTTGGCACGTGGCCAGAAAAAACACCCTGTATACGTAAAAACTAAATACCTAGAAAATTAAAGTCAAGACAAGAAACTTTTGTCTTTAACTTTTTTTTGTAGCTCTTACGGATTCTGAGATCAGATAGCGGGCCATCTTATGTGGACCACCCTGTACATATGTTGTACCTAGTATCACAGATCCATATAGCTACGCGTAGCTATATGAATCTGTGGTAGTAAATTTACTTCGGATATTAAAAAGCGATTTAAAAATGTGAAAGGATTTTTGGATTTTGCTTAATGTATTTTCTATATTACGTATATAAAATGTCTATTTTTTCTTAAAATACAAAAATGCTTTTTTCTATACATTGACTATTTTTAACAGCTTATTTAATATAAAATATAATTAGGCTTTTAATGGTTAATTAAATGGCGTCATTTAGGACTCGGATTTTGGTTGTTGCTTTCCCACTCTGTATGTCATTTACTTAAATACTTTCTTGAGTCAAAGATATTCGCCTCTAATGAATGTAAAAGAGACTTTCTTCCAAAAAACCATTCAATTGATAAATCTGTTTTCGAACAGTAAACATTTAGGAATGGGTGCAGTAGTCTTTTTTTTGACACGCAGTTTTTAACATTATAAAACAATAGGTATTACACTACTTCAGACGATATTTTTTTAAGTGAAACATCCGTACTAAATTATAGATATGGTATGTAAAATACCTAAAACTGTGAGACCGAAAACATGTAAAAAAAGTTTAAAATATAATAAAACTTTTTTAGCTTCTGCGCAACTACGAAAGAAAATAATTCCAGTTAAACGTAAAGTGGAAAGTAAATCATTTCATTAGACAATATAATATAATACACGATGCGGTCCGTATCCGTATTACGACGAGCGAACAGTTGGTTTTTTGAATTTGCTGGAGAACGCTTGTAACCGCCCGGCTTGGCGACGAGCTCTTGTTCCTCGAAGGACAAGCTGGCAACACGGAGCGGTCTGAATATTAAAATATAGAAGATATGCGAACGGCCTGCCCTCTAGGTCGGCGATCGACTGAAGACACATTGCTCCATTTGCAATATGTATCTGTTGCGTAGCTATATGGATCTGTGCTATGAGTTTCAAAAGGACTGTGTGGGTGGTGTTATGCTCACTGCAATTAATTAATGAAAAGTGTAAGTGTTTTGATAAAATGTTTTCTAAATTATAAGAAAGTTTTTGTAAATGACATAATCTGGGAATTAAATAAAATAATCGGGATACTGACTGACTTACAAGAAAATTAAAGAGAGTGCCAGAGCAAATTTTTCTGCGGCGGCAATTCTAGTCTTAAATACGGATATTTTTGAGCTTAATCGTGCAAGCCTCTTACTGGATTGTATAACCTTCTTGTAGAAATGCTGTGCTTGAGGTGTAAGCGCCTGTTCCCTGGTAGCATGGACATCCCCGGGAATGTGTCGTCGTTTGTGGTGACCTGCAAATAATTGATGAATGAATATAGTATATATACCAAACACAATTATTACAAAATATGGAATGGAATATCCCCCCATTGCCAAAGGTCATGGTTGTAGTGACAACCAAATTTTAGGAAGGGCTCAGTCATAGACTTTTTACCAGGGCTGATAGTTTATAGTCTTATTTTATTTACCAAGAAGCCAGGCTTAAAAAAAAAGGTTGTGTCAAGAATTTTCATAAACATCTACATTTTGAACAGGGCTCAGCCCTGGTCCTCTGGCAACGGCGTGGCATACATTAGAAAGTGTAATACAATTATGTATTTCTGGAAATATGGCAAAACCCACAATTTTCTAATCTTCCCTTATTTTTTGTTACCTATTTGCTGTAGGTATACCAATTAAGTAATTGTCAAGGGCTAATAAATTTGCTAATATCTGCATTATGTATGATGTTAATACTTTATTGTATTTAAAGTACCTACCCTATATCTACAAAAGAGATGGTCATAAACTCATTAGATAGGCTTACATTTTACAGTCCTTTTCAGGTAGGTAAGTAAAGTGATGATTATAGAATAATATCCCTAGACCAACCATAAATTGCTGAATGTACATATCGCCTCATATAAAAGCAATAATTGTATTTATTTGTTAACATTCATTTTGTGTAAAAGCTAGAAAGCTGTTCAAGTTAATCGTTCACCATAGTTCCTAAGATTGTAAATTAAGTTAAGGCCGTTTTGTGAAAAATAAAGTTTTTTAAAAGGAAGTTCGTTGGTCGTGTCATATAATTGGCGCCGCGAACAGGATAGTGCAGTTTCGCCCTTTATCGGTTCTCCGTTGTGCGAAAGTGATTCTTAAATCTTAGTGCATTATCCGAACAAAAAGGACATTCCGGAGTCGTCCTAGTGAAAGTGTACGAGCCGTGAGTTCCAAAATTTTGTAAAAAGGATATTGGAGACACAAGCCTGCTACCGTGCTGTCAGCGACGCTGTGGATCTAGTTCCCGACTTCCCGACGCAGATCAATGTCCAGTCACGATCCCTTCAGCCACGCCTCTATAGGAATCCCTTTGGTTGTGAACCACTGCGATACAACCTCTATGGACTCATCCTTGTTTGTGTCGTAAGTAATTGCTGAATTGCCATTCAGCATTCAGCTTCCAATCGTTTAAAAAATATTTTATTACGAAACAGGGCCGCTTTAGGGTTAGGTATTCAAATTAGTCAAAATACACAAGATTCTGACAGTGATTCAGATAGTTTAGATAGAACTTTAACTCCAAGCGCTCAAAACGAGTTAGTAAATTTACTTGAAAATTTAAGTTTAAATAATAAGCCTAAGATGGAAAATATTAGATTCCATACTTCCCTTTTACCTACCTTTTCTGGTAATCAAGACCATTTAGAGAGTTTTATTTTATCTGTAGACGAATTTTATACATTATATTCCAACAATGACGAAAATCAATGTAAGGTGGTCTTGGCTGCTATTAAATCTAAATTAGTTGATAATGCTCGAAATTTTTTACTCTCTAGGCCAGATTTAAACAATTGGGCTTCTATAAGAGAAGCTTTAAGACAACAATTCGGTGACCCCGTTACTTATCAGATTTTAATGCAACAGTTGCAATATTTTAGAATCAACAAAAACGAAGATATATTACAATTTGTAGATAGGCTAAAGACCTTTGTCCAACGAATAATTTCAAAAATTCAATGTGAAGTTTTAGACGTTAACTCAAAATTAATTTTAGTTGCGCAAATAGAAAACACCTCAGTGCTTATTTTAACGGCTAATTCTCCACAAACCTTAAAAACTATACTTATGCTTCAACGCCCAAAAACGCTCAATGAAGCATTCGGACATGTAATAAACTATAATATGATCGAATCCCAAGTAAATTTTACACATAATTATTCTACTTTGCAACACGCCACTCCTAGACAAAACAACAACCACAACCAAAATAACCGAATACCCAACAGGCCATTTAACACACAACCACCAATGCCACCAAGACAAGTATTTCCTAGTCAACCTATTACATTACAACCCCGACCGATTCAAAGACATTTTCCTACCAACTCAAGTTTTTGGCAGACAACCAAGAATGGGGCCCCCACAAAACAGTGCCCCTAGACATAACGCTCCTATCCCCATGACAACTTCCACCGCAGGACCTTCCCGTATGCAACAACAAAGGCAACCTTCAGTGAGATATCCAAACTTTTTCCAATCGACAGGACCCAGAAATTTTGTTTCTCAAGAATTGTATAATGTAGAAATAAACCCTGAACTGTCGTACTCTGACCAGCATACAACAAACCAGCCCTTAGACCAGTATCAGGAACCTGTATCACATTACAGCTCTCTCGAGGAACAGTCCTATACTCAAGATCCTAATTCTTATATCCAGTACCCCCCAGATCAAAATTTCGATTTCGACACAAGTTCTGAAAATACCGAGGAAAATTTTGAAAATTTTCAAAATCAAGCCTCGAACCAAACATTAACCTAAACAACTTAGCACAACAAATCGAATTGCCATATTTCTATCTCCCCGAAAAACAAATTACAATACTAATCGACGCAGGCGCTTCTGACTCCATTATTTCACCAAAAATAGCCAAATTATACCCAAACAACTTATTTTTTGAACCCTTCGAGGTTACTGCATGTAAAAGAATTTATAAAGAAAATCAAAACTTAAAAATTCCCCTTTTACAAGAAATCGGCATTAAACGAGATTTCAAACTACGAGTCTTAAATTGGCACCACTCAACCAATCAATCCCAAATCCAGAAGTTATTAGATAACAAAATTATTCGACCCTCTATTTCCCCATATTCAGCACATGTCTGGATAGTTCCAAAGAAGCTCGACGCTTCTGGAATACGAAAATTTAGAATGGTTATAGACTATCGTCGGCTTAACGACGTCACTGTAGAAGAAAAATGGCCTCTACCCCGAATCGAAGAAATCCTAGATAGTCTCGGGAAATGTACTTACTTCACCACCCTCGACCTAGCCCAAGGATTTCACCAAATCGAGATGGATCCCAAATCTGTCGAAAAAACCGCTTTTACTGTCAATAATGGTCATTACGAGTACTTGCGCATACCGTTCGGTCTTAAGAACGCACCCGCAACTTTCCAAAGAATGATGGACGAAATCTTGCGTGACTACCTCTACAAATTTTGTTTCGTTTACATGGACGATGTGGTTATTTTTTCTAAGCCCTTATCGGAACACATTGATCATATCCGGAAAATGTTCAAAAAACTAAAGGACGTCAATCTTAAAGTCCAACCCGATAAGTCAGAGTTCTTATGCAAAGAAGTCGCATTTCTTGGACATATCATTACTCCTGAAGGAATAAAACCAAATCCTTCAAAAATCGAAGCGATTCAGCGGTATCCCATGCCAAAAACCCAAAAAGAAATTAAAGCCTTTCTAGGCTTAGTAGGTTACTACCGTAGGTTCATAAAGAACTTCTCAAAAATTACCTTCCCCATAACAAAATGCCTTCGAAAGGGCAGTGAACATAGCATTGGCAATCAAGAGTTCAAAGAAGCATTTTTAAAATGCAAAGAACTCATTAGTAATTCACCCATACTCCAATACCCCGATTTTTCTAAACCGTTTAAATTAACAACGGACGCATCAAACGTGGCTATTGGTAGCGTTCTTTCCCAAAATGATCATCCCATAGCATATTACTCTCGCACACTTAATTCCGCCGAGAAAAATTACTCCACTATAGAGAAGGAACTTCTTTCTATAGTCGACTCAACTAAACACTTTCGTTGCTATCTTTACGGAGTCAAATTTACTATAGAAACTGACCACAACCCTCTTGTGTGGCTTTCCAAAATTAAGGAACCTAACTCCCGCCTAATCCGCTGGAAACTGAAGTTAGAAGAATTTATTTTTGAAATAAAATACGAAAAAGGCAAAGAAAATGTCGTTGCTGACGCCCTATCCCGTATAGAGCTCAATGCTAATGAAACAAATGACGCGATTGACACAATCTAACGCCCCTAATGTTGACGACACCGTTGCCAATCTTTGTGACTTAGACCTTGCAGGCTTCGTTCTCAACGAAAAATATAATGACCTAATTACTGACGAAACAAATCAAACCACCACCTCAAGAGAATAGGCCCGACGAAACCGACAATACTTCTGACGTAACCATACACTCAAATAATGATACACAAGGAAAACGGTTACCTATTTCAGAACTACCGCTAAACCATGCGACAAATCGCCTAGTAATCAGCTATGGCGAAGAATTTAAGCACACCTTTACAAAGCCATTTAAGAAAAATCATCACTTTGTACGCATAAAAAAGGAAAATAGACAACAACATATTTTAAAAATATTAAAAGAAATAATAAGACCTGATCTTACTTTTACTATTTTTATCCTAGATCAAGAACTAAAAATTGAATTTGAAAGAATAATCTCAGCAAACTTAAACACAACGGCAAAACTTGTATTTTCTAATATTTATTTAATTGATGTAATTAACCCCGAACAGCAACAAGAAATAATTACAAACTACCACCAAACTAACCATAACGGAATAACAGAAACCTACAAAAATATTATTGGCCGAAACTAAGAGACTCGATAAGGAATTTTATAAACAAGTGCGAAATATGCCTACAAAATAAATACGAAAGGCACCCTTATAAAATCGCATACGAAGGCCCTTTACTTGCCGAAAAACCCTTCAAAACCCTTCATTTAGACATCTTCCAGTTTTCAAATTGTCAATTTTTAACTATAATCGACTCGTTTTCGAAGTACGCACAAGCTTACTTTGTACCAGATAAAAACGCAGTCACTATTTTAAGTAAATTAAGGCACTTCTTTTCACACCATAACACACCCCAAAAAATCGTTACGGATCAAGGAAAGGAATTCCAAAATAATCTGTTTAAAGAATTCTGTCAACTCTTTTGCATAGAAATCCATTACACAACCCCTGGTAATTCTTCCTCAAACAGCCCCGTAGAACGACTACATTCTACACTGCTCGAAAAATTAAGAATACTTAAAATGCAAAATCCATAAGAGACTCCCCAAAACCTCATGATCTCTGTCATTCTTATTTATAATCAAAACATACATTCTACTACGGGACAGTCCCCCTTTTCCATTTTATACGGTCCATACCTTAATGAACTCAACATAAACAATGACCTTACACTCTTCGAGCAGTACAACGAAAAACGAAAAAAAGAACTAATGCCTTTTTACGAACATATTTATAAAACAGCTTACCAAAAACAATCCGAAAATACTCAAAAACAAAATAAAAATGCTGAGCAACCCCCAAACATACAACACGATCAAACAATATATAAGAAAACAACTCTTAGAAATAAAATAAACCCTCAGTATATACCAACAAAGGTAACATCGATCGACAAAAACAAAATAACGGGTGTCGCGAAAAAGAAACCAATAACTACACATATCAGGAAAATCAAAAGACTTAGAAAAAATCATAGTTCTTTTCAGCCTCCTGATCCTGATCATGCAAGCCCTAGTGAACCCTTACCAGGCACTTCAGGTATACAAAACCCCCAATAATGGCTACTACATAGAAGAAATAGCACCCTCATTAGTCATTGATCATTATCATACCACATATATACCTTTTAATATATAATATAAAGATTACATTGTCCCAATTACTACGCAATGTTTTAATTTTACAACCTATGGTGAATAGGCAAAATAATAACTTTACTAAAACACAATTTTTTCATGTATTTAAAGCCTTAAATAACACATATGATACATATGCAAAGTTAAATGTTCGCGAAATTATGAATCGCAAGAAGCGCGGGTTGATGAACTTCATCGGCAGTGGTATCAAGTTCATTACAGGAAATTTAGACAACACTGACCTAGAAACGGTTACTCAAAACTTAGAAATACTCAAGCATAATCAACAAAACTCAATGCACAAGATCAACGACCTTAGTTCATTTGCAGGGAATATTATGAATAAATTCGAAGAAAATATAAAAATTATAAATAAAAACTCCGAAACTATCAGAACTGACCTTTCAAAACTAAATAACGAAATTAATTTAATTTTGTCGTTACAAGACCAATATATACAAATAAATAATTTAAATCAATTTTTGGAAAAACTTTTACGAATTTTCTCCTTTGCACATTTACAAACTCTAGATTTAGAAATTTTTAGCTTGGACGAAATAAACGAAATTTGGGAATACTTAAAATTACACTACCCTAAAAACACCCTATGGTCTATTAAACACATTTCAGAATTAACCTTAATCTGTAAAACCGGGTTTTTAATTTTAGACGAAATGGCAATTCTCGCAATTAAAATACCCATTTTCGAAAGAAATGTATGCGACTTAAAAATTGTATACCCCATTCCAAGTAACGAATCTAAAATTTTAATTAGCCCTAGTAAATATTACTGTAACGAATTATGGTATGATAATTGTAAAGAAATTAACTCAAAATGGATATGCTTTAATCCACTTGTTAATAGTTGTTTATTGCTCAAAAATTGTCAGTATGCTACTGTTCAAAACAGCTACCAGGTGCATACACTAACTTATAAAAATTCCTTATTGTTTTGCACAAAAACACCAGAAACAGTCTACGAAGACTGCTTCCAGTTTCAAAAAGAAATCCTTCAGGACTGCTCCCTCATCCAAAGTCAGTGTGATGTCATCATTAGCCAACGCAAATATTCGATAGCTATAAATAATAAGTAGTACAAGATAGGGGTCTGTGCCCCACCCGCCACCCGGCGGGATCTTATCTTGTGATCTATGACGTCATATCTCGGCCACCTTTGCGCATGTGCAAATTTCAAGTACGTCATCGAAGTCTACGTCACTGGATCTTACGTCAGCAAACCCAACCTGCGCGCGCAGCTGTCAGATGTCACCTGTCAACTGTCACCTGTCACTTGTCAAATGTCAAAATTAAAATTTGACATACGTCACGTGTTCAAAATGACGTCATAAGACATGTGTAAAAGCATGTCAGCTGTCACCTGTCATTTAAGATCTGTCAACTGTCACCTGTCACTTATGAAACGTTAAAATAAAAAACTGACATACGTCACGTATTCAGAATGACGTCATAAGACATGTGTAAAAGCATGAAAGCTGTCACCTGTCATTTAAGATCTGTCAACTGTCACCTGTCACTTACGAAACGCCAAAATTAAAATTGAACATACGTCACGTATTCAGAATGACGTCATAAGACATGCGTAAAAGTATGAAAGCTGTCACCTGTCATTTAAGATATGTCAACTGTCACCTGTCACTTATGAAACGCCAAAATTAAAATTTAACGTAGGTCACGTGTTCAAAATGGCGTCAGAAGACATGCGTAAAAGTATGGCAGCTGTCACCTGTCATTTAAGACATGTCAACTGTCACCAGTCACGTGTTAAACGTCAAAAAAAAAATTCAACATATGTCACGTGTTCAGGGCGGTGTCCGAAAGCGTTTAAAAAAAGAATGGCGTCGATCGGCCTTTTGGTTCCGGAGATATAGTTTTTTGCTATTAGCGCTCTAATGGCTCAGGTTGGAGAGTTGAAATTTGGATGTAGGATAGTAGATGATGAGATCATTCGATTTATCAAATTATTTTTCAAAAATCTCGACTTTGAGGAAAAAATTAGATTTCAAATTTTTACATCACCCTGTATAGCAAATTTTGGATTAATTATATAAGTTATGAATATTAGGGGATTTAGTAATAGAAAAATATGTATCAGGTCATTGGAACTAGTAAAAATTAGATCTCAAAATTTTTACATCACCCTGTATAGTTAATTTTCGATGAAAGATATAATTTAGGAATTTTATTTAAGTTAATAACAACTAAACAATCCACGTTAAAATCGCCAATGTTTAAACTGAGTTGTTGAAACACCCCTGTTTAAACAGCTCTGTTTAAACAGCCCGGTTTAAACTATCCTGTTTAAAAACACCTCTGTTTAAACAGGGCTGTATAAACAGGGGTGTTAGAAATTATTAACTTTATTTTATTGTTAAAATATTATCTGCCGGATGATTATATCAAGTTAAAAGAGCCTAAAACAATAGTACATAAGAGAAAGATTGCATCATTAGTGGAAAATTCCCAACTCAAGCGAGCTAAACTGACTCAGCACGAGGTAAGGTTAATTTAGACGTGTTTTTCGAGGTACGAATATGTAAGAAAACTAGCAATTAGAAAAATTGGTGATTTAACCACAAGACATCGATATTGAGCAAATTTATATACAAAATTAGCGAATAATAGGAAACAAGTTAGGACTAGGAATACAAGTAAACTAGAAATACGATTCAGAGTTTCGGATAAAGATGGGGTTAGGGTAGAATGAGTACGAGGAAATGATGTTGCGACGGACGGAAAAACTTTACGAAATTCTCGACGAAGATCATCGATGCAGGTCTTAAATGCTAAATACTTCTTTCTTATTGTTCGTGCAGCTTGGATAATCCTACGTTTAACGTCTTTATCGAGCTGGCTCATGGGGGTAGACATACTAAAAAAAGACAGACCCTGTTCTGGAAAAACAACTAAAAAACAGGCCCTATTCTGGAAAAAACAGCTAATAAACAGACCCTGTTCTGGAAAAACAGCTCAAAAACAGATCCTGTTCTGGAAAAAACAGCGAAAAAACAGACCCTGTTCTAGAAAAACAGCTAAAAAACAGACCCTGTTCTGGAAAAACAGCTAAAAACAGACCCTGTTCGGGAAAAACAGCTAAAAAACAGACCCTGTTCTGGAAAAAAACAGCTAAAAACAGACCCTGTTTCTAGAAAAACAGCTAAAAAAAACAGACCCTGTTCGGGAAGAACAGCAAAAAAAAACAGACCCTGTTTCAGGAACCCACTGAAACGTCGAACTACCCAACCACTCAACAGCGAAACAACATACTCTGTTTCGAAAAACAACTCCGGAGCAGCTATGAAACAACTAAGAAAAATGCCTTTGCTTCGGGAAACAGGAATTCGTATTCATACTTGCTCATATATAAACAACATACAGACGATTTTCTTCAAAAATAGAAGGGTACTAATGCTGCTACGAATAATCAGACATTTATCTGCGAAAAAAATAAGCATCCAGTCCATCCTCCTTTCGAACTCAATTTAAAATAAAAATTCCGTTCAAAGATCTTTATGAACTGCATACGTAGATACAGGTTATTTTCTTTTGACAGAAAGCTGCCAATAGAACTGGAAAGACTTAGGTACACAACAAGTTTGATACTCAGATCATACCCTAAATCAATATCCGAAAATTGTTCTAGAATACATATCAAAATATTGGAGAGTCAGCTGATAGTGATCTCACACAGGGTCTTAAGCACGATATCGAAACTGATACATGGAAACGGGGAGAGTTACGAGTTGATTTTTTTGAAACATAGCGATATTCAAGTGGGTGATATTGAATACCGAAGAACTCATGGGCTCTACGATCGTCTGTGTTTTTTTAAACCGATTTATTAGAGAAAAGAAGATGAGGAACAATACAAAGATAGGGAGTGAGGTATACGAAATTTGTAATCTAAGTGGAATAGCTGATAAGAAATGGTTAGTATACTGTCAATCGTCCAACGATTAACATGGCGGAAATATTAAAAACTATTCTTGCCAACATTGAAGAAGTATTCAGTCGGAACCAGTATTATGGGTCCTGTTTACCTGCAACTTTAATGGTTTGGGAACTTGCTAAAAAATATAATGTACATGTAGAACCAAAATGTGGAAAGATTTTCTATAAGGAAATAGGAGGAAACATTCATTTTTGGAACGTATTTGAAGGAGAAATTTACGATCCTACCGTGAAAGTTATTAAACATTTGATGCCATCTGTAGACCTTACGAAGTTTGTGTACAAAGACGATACTAGTATAAGCACAGATATGGAGGCAGCACTAATGCTAGATATTTTTAATCAGTTCCAGAGAACAAACACAACACACCAATACTTTTCCAACGCTCCAGATAAACTTAAAACTCTGAGAAAAATTATCCATAGAAATGTAGCTAGATGTATTAAATAAAAGAATTAAACCAAGTCCTTAGATGTTTTACTACCTGAAACAATTAAACCTAACCTCAACAAATATTCTAGTGCAGGTGGTACAAAATTCTTCGAAACTTAAACGATTCTCAGCCTCAAGCTATTTAATAGAACAGGTTCTGTTTCCAAAGTATTCGAGCTTTTCTCAGGGCGTTTGTCTTTGCATTGTGTGTGACGCCCCGTTAACGCCCTGTGAACCACCCTATTGTTGTCCGGTTACTGCCCGGTTGTTGTCCTATTAATGTCTGGTTGCTGCCCTGATAACGTCAGGACGTTGTCCTGTATGTGTTATAACGAGGTTTTGATGGATAAATGGACATGTTCAGATTAAGGGCTTTAGTTGAGAACTGGATGTTATAGTAATAAGATGTATACCAACAAGATAAAGTATCAGCTTCTTGAAACACCAGCTGTTAAATATGGTGTAAGGACAGAGGGGTCTAAGTTCTTTGAAACACCCTGTAAAACCGTAGATATATTAAAAAGAAATTATGCCTTAAAATTATGTAACCGGTTAAGGGCCTTATATCTAAATATAGCCACCGTTAATACAAAAGGTTCTATTCTAAACCTTGTAAAACTAAAACAAAATCCCATTCAAAACTCCTTAAAATAATAACGCTTATTTTCTTATGCTAGGTCTTATATTTTCGAAAAACTGGGTAGTCGGAAGAGAGTCTTTTTGTTTCGTATGCTAAGGCTTAGATTTCCGAAAAACTGCATGGTTGAGATTCTTTCCGGCATCACCATGTTGGTGGTATTTGTCAAACGTGATTTTCAAAAATACCGCAAAGAAAAGTGTAAACCCAAGCAAACGCTCTCCTTATTGGTAGATAAATCTACATATTTTGAAAAAATTTACTACTACTTTGTATTTAAGTCGACATTATTTGATTCGACAGTATAAAAAGAATAAAAAGGGGCCCCAAAAGACGCAGGAAGATAGGCTTCACAGCTCAAATTGCCCCTTTTGGAGGGAGGTCTTACAAATCAAGCTCCACTATCTTGGTCCTCAGTGAGGATGTCTAAAGGATCATAATATATTCTTAGTATACAGATATGACAATAAATCACTAAATGGTTCACAGAAAAATTTCTCACACCATTTTCAGATAGTATTGCATAATATGAAAGACATATTTTAAACAGTACAACCACTAGCAACGTTAGTCGAGATTTTCGAAAAAATTTTGTCAGTCGAAAGGTCTTTTTGACCTTTACCCAATACCCGCCAAAGATTCTCCGTCCCTTTCTTACTGTTAGGGCACGAATAGGAAAGATATAATATGTTAAACAGTCTAGCCTCTAGTAACGTAATTAGTCAAAATTAGCTCCTTTATAGAGTCAAAACAAGCGAACATATAACAGAGCAAACGCAAAGCGTTATTTTAAGTTGAAACATGGCCGATGGATGGTTCTTTAATAGCCAACAGGCGACAATTAACCCTAATCATGTCCATAAGACATATGGAAAACACTGTATATACCAAACTCCTTTAAGGTGTCAACCCCCTTTGTACAGAGGAATTACCGAACACCGGAGTCAGTACGTCTCCCCTCGGAAGGGTACCTGGCGTGTTTCCATGCGGAAAAAAGTCGACCATCCCTTTATACCCCTTAAGGAGCCAGCTCATTAGCAATAATAGGGAACATACCGAAATCACTTTGAATATATTTTTTCTAATTTTCAAACCAGTATACGCTGGAAGTTGTACATGAACATGCAAACATTTTCTGTAAAAATAAAAGATTTTAACTGACGAAATTCTTCAGACTATACGACACACATTTTTTGATTCATTTTTCTCCCCCCAAAAGTTACAGTTTTTAGCGCAATTGAAAAGCAAAACTACAGTTAGTTTTATCTAGGACATCTCACGTAGACTTCAAGCCTAAGTACTAACGAACCGAGGGCGTCTGAAGAGAAGGGATCTAATCTATTGCCACGAGATTTAAAGGATTGGACGTGGGAACAGACAGGGAAAACATCTGCAGGCAATTTTTTCAGAATTCAGGTACTAATATGAGTTCAAAGAACTAACTATTTCTATGTTGTTACTGAAACAGAAATTTAAAATGATACTCGTAAATTTCCGCTTTAAAGATTTTTTTATATAAGTCATCCCACGTAGACGTCAAGCCTAAGTACTAACGAACCGTGGGCGTCTGAAGAGAAGGGAAATGTAAGCTATTGACATGAGAGTTAAAGGAGTGGGTGTTGGGGCAGACAGGGAAAACATCTACAGGCAATTTTTTCCATAATTCTGGTATGAAGGAGAGAAGTTCGAGGTTTTTATCCCCAGATCCCAATGCTAATATTAGTTCAAAGAACTAACTATTTCTATGTTGTTACTTAAACATAAATTTAAAATGATACTCGTAAATTTCGGCTTTAAAGATTTTTTTATATAAGTCATCCCACGTAAACGTCAAGCCTAAGTACTAACGAACCGTGGACGTCTGAAGAGAAGGGAAATTTAATCTATTAACATGACATTTAAATGAGTGGGTGTTGGGACAGACAGGGAAAACATCTGCAGGCAATTTTTCCATAATTCTGGTATAAAGGAGAGAAGTTCGAGGTTTTTATCCCTAGATCCCAGTGCTAATATTAGTACAAAGAACTAAATATTTCTATGTTGTTACATAAACGTAAATTTAAAATAATATCCATAAATTTTGGTTTTAAAGATTTTTTATCTAAGACATCTCATGTAGACTTCGAGCCTAAGTACTAACAAACCGTGGGTGTCTGAAGAGAAGGGGAATGTAAGCTATCGACATGAGATTTAAAGGAGTGGGTGTTGGTTGGGACAGACAGGGAAAACCTCTGCAGGCAATTTTTTTCATAATTCCAGTACTAATATTAGTGTAAATAACTAAAGATTTATATGTTGATACTTAAACACAAATTGAAAATAACGTTCCATAAATTTCGGCTTTAAAGATTTTTTTTTTGAGTCATCCCACGTAGACATCAAGCCTAAGTATTAACGAACCGTGGGCGTCTGAAGAGAAGGGAAATATAAGCTATTGACATGAGATTTAAAGGAGTAGGTGTTGGGACAGATAGGGAAAACATCTGCAGGCAATTTTTTCCATAATTCTGGTATGAATGAGCGAGAGAAGTTCGAGTTTTTTTATTCCTAGATCCCAGCGCTAATATTAGTTCAAAGAACTAACTATTTCTATGTTGTTACTTAAACATAAATTTAAAATGATACTCGTAAATTTCGGCTTTAAAGATTTTTTTATATAAGTCATCCCACGTAAACGTCAAGCCTAAGTACTAACGAACCGTGGACGTCTGAAGAGAAGGGAAATTTAATCTATTGCCATGAGATTTAAGAGATTGGACGACGGGACAGAAAGGGAAAACCTCTGCAGGTAATTTTTTTTTCATAATTCAGGTAGAAATGAAGGAGAGAAGTTAGAGGTTTTTATCCCTAGATCCAGGTGTTAATACTAGTACAAAAGAACTAAATATTTCCATGCTGTTACTCAAACGCAAATTTCAAATAATACCCCTAAATTTCCTCCTTCAAGATTTTTTATCTAAGACATCCCACGTAGACGTCAAACCTAAGTACTAACAAACCGTGGACGTCTGAAGAGAAGGGAAATGTAATATATTGACACTGGATTTAAAGGAGTGAACGTTGAGGGCAGACAGGGAAAAACATCTGCAGGCAATTTTTTTCATAATTCCAGCACTACTATTAGTGCAAATAACTAAAGATTTATATGTTGTTACTTAAACGCAAATTTAAAATAGTGCCCCATAAATTTCAGCTTTAAAGATTTTTTATATAAGTCATCCCACGTAGACATCAAGCCTAAGTACTAACGAATCGTGGGCGTCTGAAGAGAAGGGAAATGTAAGCTATTGACATGAGATTTAAAGGAGAGGGTGTTAGGGACAGACAGGGAAAACATCTGCAGGTAATTTTTTTCATAATTCAGGTACTAATATTAGCGCAAATAACTAAAGATTTATATGTTGTTACTTACCCGCAAATTTAAAATACAACCCTCTAAATTTCAGCTTTCGAGATTTTTTTAATCTAAGACACCCCAAGCCTAAGTCATCAAGCCTAAGTATTAACGACCCGTGGGCGTCTGAAGAGAAGGGAAATGTAATATATTGACATGGGATTTAAAGGAGTGAATATTGGGAGCACACAGGGAAAAACATCTGCAGGCAAGTTTTTCTAGTGTAAATAACTAAAGATTTCTATGCTGGTACTTAAACGCAAATTTAAAAAATATTGTCCCTAAATTTCGACTTTTCAGTTTTTATCTAAGACACTCCACGTAGACTTCAAGCCTAAGTACTAACGAACCGTGGGCGTCTGAAGAGAAGGGAAATGTAAGCTATTGTATTATAAAATACTACCCATAAATTCCGGCTTTTTCAGATTTTTTTATCTCAGACATCCCAGTCTAAGTCACCAAGCCTAAGTACTAACGACCCGTGGGCGTCTGAAGAGAAGGGAAATGTAATCTATTGACATAAGATTTAAAGGAGGGGGTGTTAGGGACAGACAGGGAAAACATCTGCAGGTAATTTTTTTCATAATTCAGGTAGAAATGAGCGAAAGAAGTTCGAGGCTTTTTTTATCCCTAGATTCCCATACTAATATTAGCGCAAATAACTAAATATTTCCATGGTGCTACTTAAACGCAAATTTAAAATACTACCCATAAATTTCGACTTTCTAGTCCCCACACAAACTCTTAAATATACCAACTATTAATTTTTAAACCTCAAATAACAATAGTAATAATATTAACACGATTAAATAAAACACTAGAGTACTTACGTTTTATAATACTTAGGGCACAACACACAAACTAATTCACAGTAAAAAATCTAAATGACTACCAGTTCAGCCTGCTAACAAAAAAACTCGAACCCGTATTTAGCCCTGATTGAACCAACCGATCACGCGTAAAGATTTGTTACTACCTAAACTCGTACTGGCGAATCTCTTGTATGTAGTTACTAATTAAGATTCTAAGATATCCAGACCGGATGTGTCAAAACCACAAATCTCCCTGTTACCAATAAATGTACACTTATATTATCAGAAAAAGGCTCGCAAATATGTTTAGAACTGTATTTGATTTCTTTATAAAATTATTTAAAATAAAACATCAAATTTCTATAATTGCTAATGCCTTTCCATCTCTGAATTAAGAAACTATACTAGTATCATGAATTTACTTAAATTTTTCTCTTTCATTTGATACCCAACACGCCGTTTATCATATTAGAGCCCTTTTTCGACGCCATATCTTCGGGGGGGGGGGGGGGGGAGAGGGTTTAAATTTCTACAACTATATACGATGGACATGATTTTTAGCAAAAAATGCGTAGCAGGGTTGCATCATCTTTATGAGAAGTAGTTAAAAGGATATTTGTAAAACAAAATACAACCTCCCGCTACATACTCGTGATAGCAACTTGTAAACGTTAACTAATCTGTTTTTGAGAGCAATTTTTCATACCGTACCAAACACCCAAATCCCCGCCCTCTGTTTTAGGCCGTTAGGGTACTAACTGTAAAAAACTCGGACCCTGAACCCCGCTGGACGGCTTTTCTTTTTTCAACATCTTCTGACATCATCCTCATCATGTGACCTATGTTAAATTTCTATGTTATCGTTTGACAAGTGACTGGTAACACATCGAAGATGATAAGTGGCCACGGATGTACTTTTACATATGTCTCACGATATCATCCATAACACGTGACACATGTAAATTTTTATTTTTGAAGTTTCACAAGTGACAGGTGACAGTTGACACACCGAAGATAACAAGAGACATCCTTAACACGTAACCTAAGTTAAATTTTTATTTCTACGTTTGACAAGTGACTGTTTGGCTGAGTTTGCTCAGGTTTGTCTCGTTGGGTTTGCTGAGGCTTGTTCAGGTCTGCTCAGGTTTGTTTCAGTGGGTTTGCTCCGATTTCTTCAGGTTTATTTGGCTTTGCTTTGGTTTGCGCGTTTAAGGTTAGCTCAGGTCGCGCGCGCGCGCGACCTGAGCTAACCTTAAACGCGCAAACCAAAGCAAAGCCAAATAAACCTGAAGAAACCGGAGCAAACCCACTGAAACAAACCTGAGCAGACCTGAACAAGCCTCAGCAAACCCAACGAGACAAACCTGAGCAAACTCAGCCAAACAGTCACTTGTCAAACGTAGAAATAAAAATTTAACTTAGGTTACGTGTTAAGGATGTCTCTTGTTATCTTCGGTGTGTCAACTGTCACCTGTCACTTGTGAAACTTCAAAAATAAAAATTTACATGTGTCACGTGTTATGGATGATATCGTGAGACATATGTAAAAGTACATCCGTGGCCACTTATCATCTTCGATGTGTTACCAGTCACTTGTCAAACGATAACATAGAAATTTAACATAGGTCACATGATGAGGATGATGTCAGAAGATGTTGAAAAAAGAAAAGCCGTCCAGCGGGGTTCAGGGTCCGAGTTTTTTACAGTTAGTACCCTAACGGCCTAAAACAGAGGGTGGGGATTTGGGTGTTTGGTACGGTATGAAAAATTGCTCTCAAAAACAGATTAGTTAACGTTTACAAGTTGCTATCACGAGTATGTAGCGGGAGGTTGTATTTTGTTTTACAAATATCCTTTTAACTACTTCTCATAAAGATGATGCAACCCTGCTACGCATTTTTTGCTAAAAATCATGTCCATCGTATATAGTTGTAGAAATTTAAACCCTCTCCCCCCCGAAGATATGGCGTCGGAAAAGGGCTCTAATATGATAAACGGCGTGTTGGGTATCAAATGAAAGAGAAAAATTTAAGTAAATTCATGATACTAGTATAGTTTCTTAATTCAGAGATGGAAAGGCATTAGCAATTATAGAAATTTGATGTTTTATTTTAAATAATTTTATAAAGAAATCAAATACAGTTCTAAACATATTTGCGAGCCTTTTTCTGATAATATAAGTGTACATTTATTGGTAACAGGGAGATTTGTGGTTTTGACACATCCGGTCTGGATATCTTAGAATCTTAATTAGTAACTACATACAAGAGATTCGCCAGTACGAGTTTAGGTAGTAACAAATCTTTACGCGTGATCGGTTGGTTCAATCAGGGCTAAATACGGGTTCGAGTTTTTTTGTTAGCAGGCTGAACTGGTAGTCATTTAGATTTTTTACTGTGAATTAGTTTGTGTGTTGTGCCCTAAGTATTATAAAACGTAAGTACTCTAGTGTTTTATTTAATCGTGTTAATATTATTACTATTGTTATTTGAGGTTTAAAAATTAATAGTTGGTATATTTAAGAGTTTGTGTGGGGACTAGAAAGTCGAAATTTATGGGTAGTATTTTAAATTTGCGTTTAAGTAGCACCATGGAAATATTTAGTTATTTGCGCTAATATTAGTATGGGAATCTAGGGATAAAAAAAGCCTCGAACTTCTTTCGCTCATTTCTACCTGAATTATGAAAAAAATTACCTGCAGATGTTTTCCCTGTCTGTCCCTAACACCCCCTCCTTTAAATCTTATGTCAATAGATTACATTTCGCTTCTCTTCAGACGCCCACGGGTCGTTAGTACTTAGGCTTGGTGACTTAGACTGGGATGTCTGAGATAAAAAAATCTGAAAAAGCCGGAATTTATGGGTAGTATTTTATAATACAATAGCTTACATTTCCCTTCTCTTCAGACGCCCACGGTTCGTTAGTACTTAGGCTTGAAGTCTACGTGGAGTGTCTTAGATAAAAACTGAAAAGTCGAAATTTAGGGACAATATTTTTTAAATTTGCGTTTAAGTACCAGCATAGAAATCTTTAGTTATTTACACTAGAAAAACTTGCCTGCAGATGTTTTTCCCTGTGTGCTCCCAATATTCACTCCTTTAAATCCCATGTCAATATATTACATTTCCCTTCTCTTCAGACGCCCACGGGTCGTTAATACTTAGGCTTGATGACTTAGGCTTGGGGTGTCTTAGATTAAAAAAATCTCGAAAGCTGAAATTTAGAGGGTTGTATTTTAAATTTGCGGGTAAGTAACAACATATAAATCTTTAGTTATTTGCGCTAATATTAGTACCTGAATTATGAAAAAAATTACCTGCAGATGTTTTCCCTGTCTGTCCCTAACACCCTCTCCTTTAAATCTCATGTCAATAGCTTACATTTCCCTTCTCTTCAGACGCCCACGATTCGTTAGTACTTAGGCTTGATGTCTACGTGGGATGACTTATATAAAAAATCTTTAAAGCTGAAATTTATGGGGCACTATTTTAAATTTGCGTTTAAGTAACAACATATAAATCTTTAGTTATTTGCACTAATAGTAGTGCTGGAATTATGAAAAAAATTGCCTGCAGATGTTTTTCCCTGTCTGCCCTCAACGTTCACTCCTTTAAATCCAGTGTCAATATATTACATTTCCCTTCTCTTCAGACGTCCACGGTTTGTTAGTACTTAGGTTTGACGTCTACGTGGGATGTCTTAGATAAAAAATCTTGAAGGAGGAAATTTAGGGGTATTATTTGAAATTTGCGTTTGAGTAACAGCATGGAAATATTTAGTTCTTTTGTACTAGTATTAACACCTGGATCTAGGGATAAAAACCTCTAACTTCTCTCCTTCATTTCTACCTGAATTATGAAAAAAAATTACCTGCAGAGGTTTTCCCTTTCTGTCCCGTCGTCCAATCTCTTAAATCTCATGGCAATAGATTAAATTTCCCTTCTCTTCAGACGTCCACGGTTCGTTAGTACTTAGGCTTGACGTTTACGTGGGATGACTTATATAAAAAAATCTTTAAAGCCGAAATTTACGAGTATCATTTTAAATTTATGTTTAAGTAACAACATAGAAATAGTTAGTTCTTTGAACTAATATTAGCGCTGGGATCTAGGAATAAAAAAACTCGAACTTCTCTCGCTCATTCATACCAGAATTATGGAAAAAATTGCCTGCAGATGTTTTCCCTATCTGTCCCAACACCTACTCCTTTAAATCTCATGTCAATAGCTTATATTTCCCTTCTCTTCAGACGCCCACGGTTCGTTAATACTTAGGCTTGATGTCTACGTGGGATGACTCAAAAAAAAATCTTTAAAGCCGAAATTTATGGAACGTTATTTTCAATTTGTGTTTAAGTATCAACATATAAATCTTTAGTTATTTACACTAATATTAGTACTGGAATTATGAAAAAAATTGCCTGCAGAGGTTTTCCCTGTCTGTCCCAACCAACACCCACTCCTTTAAATCTCATGTCGATAGCTTACATTCCCCTTCTCTTCAGACACCCACGGTTTGTTAGTACTTAGGCTCGAAGTCTACATGAGATGTCTTAGATAAAAAATCTTTAAAACCAAAATTTATGGATATTATTTTAAATTTACGTTTATGTAACAACATAGAAATATTTAGTTCTTTGTACTAATATTAGCACTGGGATCTAGGGATAAAAACCTCGAACTTCTCTCCTTTATACCAGAATTATGGAAAAATTGCCTGCAGATGTTTTCCCTGTCTGTCCCAACACCCACTCATTTAAATGTCATGTTAATAGATTAAATTTCCCTTCTCTTCAGACGTCCACGGTTCGTTAGTACTTAGGCTTGACGTTTACGTGGGATGACTTATATAAAAAAATCTTTAAAGCCGAAATTTACGAGTATCATTTTAAATTTATGTTTAAGTAACAACATAGAAATAGTTAGTTCTTTGAACTAATATTAGCATTGGGATCTGGGGATAAAAACCTCGAACTTCTCTCCTTCATACCAGAATTATGGAAAAAATTGCCTGTAGATGTTTTCCCTGTCTGCCCCAACACCCACTCCTTTAACTCTCATGTCAATAGCTTACATTTCCCCTCTCTTCAGACGCCCACGGTTCGTTAGTACTTAGGCTTGACGTCTACGTGGGATGACTTATATAAAAAAATCTTTAAAGCGGAAATTTACGAGTATCATTTTAAATTTCTGTTTCAGTAACAACATAGAAATAGTTAGTTCTTTGAACTCATATTAGTACCTGAATTCTGAAAAAATTGCCTGCAGATGTTTTCCCTGTCTGTTCCCACGTCCAATCCTTTAAATCTCGTGGCAATAGATTAGATCCCTTCTCTTCAGACGCCCTCGGTTCGTTAGTACTTAGGCTTGAAGTCTACGTGAGATGTCCTAGATAAAACTAACTGTAGTTTTGCTTTTCAATTGCGCTAAAAACTGTAACTTTTGGGGGGAGAAAAATGAATCAAAAAATGTGTGTCGTATAGTCTGAAGAATTTCGTCAGTTAAAATCTTTTATTTTTACAGAAAATGTTTGCATGTTCATGTACAACTTCCAGCGTATACTGGTTTGAAAATTAGAAAAAATATATTCAAAGTGATTTCGGTATGTTCCCTATTATTGCTAATGAGCTGGCTCCTTAAGGGGTATAAAGGGATGGTCGACTTTTTTCCGCATGGAAACACGCCAGGTACCCTTCCGAGGGGAGACGTACTGACTCCGGTGTTCGGTAATTCCTCTGTACAAAGGGGGTTGACACCTTAAAGGAGTTTGGTATATACAGTGTTTTCCATATGTCTTATGGACATGATTAGGGTTAATTGTCGCCTGTTGGCTATTAAAGAACCATCCATCGGCCATGTTTCAACTTAAAATAACGCTTTGCGTTTGCTCTGTTATATGTTCGCTTGTTTTGACTCTATAAAGGAGCTAATTTTGACTAATTACGTTACTAGAGGCTAGACTGTTTAACATATTATATCTTTCCTATTCGTGCCCTAACAGTAAGAAAGGGACGGAGAATCTTTGGCGGGTATTGGGTAAAGGTCAAAAAGACCTTTCGACTGACAAAATTTTTTCGAAAATCTCGACTAACGTTGCTAGTGGTTGTACTGTTTAAAATATGTCTTTCATATTATGCAATACTATCTGAAAATGGTGTGAGAAATTTTTCTGTGAACCATTTAGTGATTTATTGTCATATCTGTATACTAAGAATATATTATGATCCTTTAGACATCCTCACTGAGGACCAAGATAGTGGAGCTTGATTTGTAAGACCTCCCTCCAAAAGGGGCAATTTGAGCTGTGAAGCCTATCTTCCTGCGTCTTTTGGGGCCCCTTTTTATTCTTTTTATACTGTCGAATCAAATAATGTCGACTTAAATACAAAGTAGTAGTAAATTTTTTCAAAATATGTAGATTTATCTACCAATAAGGAGAGCGTTTGCTTGGGTTTACACTTTTCTTTGCGGTATTTTTGAAAATCACGTTTGACAAATACCACCAACATGGTGATGCCGGAAAGAATCTCAACCATGCAGTTTTTCGGAAATCTAAGCCTTAGCATACGAAACAAAAAGACTCTCTTCCGACTACCCAGTTTTTCGAAAATATAAGACCTAGCATAAGAAAATAAGCGTTATTATTTTAAGGAGTTTTGAATGGGATTTTGTTTTAGTTTTACAAGGTTTAGAATAGAACCTTTTGTATTAACGGTGGCTATATTTAGATATAAGGCCCTTAACCGGTTACATAATTTTAAGGCATAATTTCTTTTTAATATATCTACGGTTTTACAGGGTGTTTCAAAGAACTTAGACCCCTCTGTCCTTACACCATATTTAACAGCTGGTGTTTCAAGAAGCTGATACTTTATCTTGTTGGTATACATCTTATTACTATAACATCCAGTTCTCAACTAAAGCCCTTAATCTGAACATGTCCATTTATCCATCAAAACCTCGTTATAACACATACAGGACAACGTCCTGACGTTATCAGGGCAGCAACCAGACATTAATAGGACAACAACCGGGCAGTAACCGGACAACAATAGGGTGGTTCACAGGGCGTTAACGGGGCGTCACACACAATGCAAAGACAAACGCCCTGAGAAAAGCTCGAATACTTTGGAAACAGAACCTGTTCTATTAAATAGCTTGAGGCTGAGAATCGTTTAAGTTTCGAAGAATTTTGTACCACCTGCACTAGAATATTTGTTGAGGTTAGGTTTAATTGTTTCAGGTAGTAAAACATCTAAGGACTTGGTTTAATTCTTTTATTTAATACATCTAGCTACATTTCTATGGATAATTTTTCTCAGAGTTTTAAGTTTATCTGGAGCGTTGGAAAAGTATTGGTGTGTTGTGTTTGTTCTCTGGAACTGATTAAAAATATCTAGCATTAGTGCTGCCTCCATATCTGTGCTTATACTAGTATCGTCTTTGTACACAAACTTCGTAAGGTCTACAGATGGCATCAAATGTTTAATAACTTTCACGGTAGGATCGTAAATTTCTCCTTCAAATACGTTCCAAAAATGAATGTTTCCTCCTATTTCCTTATAGAAAATCTTTCCACATTTTGGTTCTACATGTACATTATATTTTTTAGCAAGTTCCCAAACCATTAAAGTTGCAGGTAAACAGGACCCATAATACTGGTTCCGACTGAATACTTCTTCAATGTTGGCAAGAATAGTTTTTAATATTTCCGCCATGTTAATCGTTGGACGATTGACAGTATACTAACCATTTCTTATCAGCTATTCCACTTAGATTACAAATTTCGTATACCTCACTCCCTATCTTTGTATTGTTCCTCATCTTCTTTTCTCTAATAAATCGGTTTAAAAAAACACAGACGATCGTAGAGCCCATGAGTTCTTCGGTATTCAATATCACCCACTTGAATATCGCTATGTTTCAAAAAAATCAACTCGTAACTCTCCCCGTTTCCATGTATCAGTTTCGATATCGTGCTTAAGACCCTGTGTGAGATCACTATCAGCTGACTCTCCAATATTTTGATATGTATTCTAGAACAATTTTCGGATATTGATTTAGGGTATGATCTGAGTATCAAACTTGTTGTGTACCTAAGTCTTTCCAGTTCTATTGGCAGCTTTCTGTCAAAAGAAAATAACCTGTATCTACGTATGCAGTTCATAAAGATCTTTGAACGGAATTTTTATTTTAAATTGAGTTCGAAAGGAGGATGGACTGGATGCTTATTTTTTTCGCAGATAAATGTCTGATTATTCGTAGCAGCATTAGTACCCTTCTATTTTTGAAGAAAATCGTCTGTATGTTGTTTATATATGAGCAAGTATGAATACGAATTCCTGTTTCCCGAAGCAAAGGCATTTTTCTTAGTTGTTTCATAGCTGCTCCGGAGTTGTTTTTCGAAACAGAGTATGTTGTTTCGCTGTTGAGTGGTTGGGTAGTTCGACGTTTCAGTGGGTTCCTGAAACAGGGTCTGTTTTTTTTTGCTGTTCTTCCCGAACAGGGTCTGTTTTTTTTAGCTGTTTTTCTAGAAACAGGGTCTGTTTTTAGCTGTTTTTTTCCAGAACAGGGTCTGTTTTTTAGCTGTTTTTCCCGAACAGGGTCTGTTTTTAGCTGTTTTTCCAGAACAGGGTCTGTTTTTTAGCTGTTTTTCTAGAACAGGGTCTGTTTTTTCGCTGTTTTTTCCAGAACAGGATCTGTTTTTGAGCTGTTTTTCCAGAACAGGGTCTGTTTATTAGCTGTTTTTTCCAGAATAGGGCCTGTTTTTTAGTTGTTTTTCCAGAACAGGGTCTGTCTTTTTTTAGTATGTCTACCCCCATGAGCCAGCTCGATAAAGACGTTAAACGTAGGATTATCCAAGCTGCACGAACAATAAGAAAGAAGTATTTAGCATTTAAGACCTGCATCGATGATCTTCGTCGAGAATTTCGTAAAGTTTTTCCGTCCGTCGCAACATCATTTCCTCGTACTCATTCTACCCTAACCCCATCTTTATCCGAAACTCTGAATCGTATTTCTAGTTTACTTGTATTCCTAGTCCTAACTTGTTTCCTATTATTCGCTAATTTTGTATATAAATTTGCTCAATATCGATGTCTTGTGGTTAAATCACCAATTTTTCTAATTGCTAGTTTTCTTACATATTCGTACCTCGAAAAACACGTCTAAATTAACCTTACCTCGTGCTGAGTCAGTTTAGCTCGCTTGAGTTGGGAATTTTCCACTAATGATGCAATCTTTCTCTTATGTACTATTGTTTTAGGCTCTTTTAACTTGATATAATCATCCGGCAGATAATATTTTAACAATAAAATAAAGTTAATAATTTCTAACACCCCTGTTTATACAGCCCTGTTTAAACAGAGGTGTTTTTAAACAGGATAGTTTAAACCGGGCTGTTTAAACAGAGCTGTTTAAACAGGGGTGTTTCAACAACTCAGTTTAAACATTGGCGATTTTAACGTGGATTGTTTAGTTGTTATTAACTTAAATAAAATTCCTAAATTATATCTTTCATCGAAAATTAACTATACAGGGTGATGTACAAATTTTGAGATCTAATTTTTACTAGTTCCAATGACCTGATACATATTTTTCTATTACTAAATCCCCTAATATTCATAACTTATATAATTAATCCAAAATTTGCTATACAGGGTGATGTAAAAATTTGAAATCTAATTTTTTCCTCAAAGTCGAGATTTTTGAAAAATAATTTGATAAATCGAATGATCTCATCATCTACTATCCTACATCCAAATTTCAACTCTCCAACCTGAGCCATTAGAGCGCTAATAGCAAAAAACTATATCTCCGGAACCAAAAGGCCGATCGACGCCATTCTTTTTTTAAACGCTTTCGGACACCGCCCTGAACACGTGACATATGTTGAATTTTTTTTTTGACGTTTAACACGTGACTGGTGACAGTTGACATGTCTTAAATGACAGGTGACAGCTGACATGCTTTTACACATGTCTTCTGACGCCATTTTGAACACGTGACCTACGTTAAATTTTAATTTTGGCGTTTCATAAGTGACAGGTGACAGTTGACATATCTTAAATGACAGGTGACGGCTTTCATGCTTTTACACATGTCTTATGACGTCATTCTGAATACGTGACGTATGTCAGTTTTTTATTTTAACGTTTCATAAGTGACAGGTGACAGTTGACAGACCTTAAATGACAGGTGACAGCTGACATGCTTTTACACATGTCTTATGACGTCATCCTTCATACGTGACGTATGTCAAATTTTAATTTTGACATTTGACAAGTGACAGGTGACAGTTGACAGGTGACATTTGACAGCTGCGCGCGCAGGTTGGGTTTGCTGACGTAAGATCCAGTGACGTAGACTTCGATGACGTACTTGAAATTTGCGCATGCGCAAAGGTGGCCGAGCTATGACGTCATAGATCACAAGATAAGATCCCGCCGGCGGGCGGTGGGGGGTGAAACCCCTATCTATAACTACTATAATATATCTATTATATATCCAGAAGCAACAAATCTTCAGCCAACCAACTTCTCCTTAAACCTGCAAATTAGACACTTAGAAGATCCAGCAAAAATTCGAGAGGATCTTTTAGAACCAATTAATTTTGAAAACCTCATCCCACAACAACAAATGCATACTTATTTTATCTTTTCATCAATATGTATTATTTCTATATGTAGTTTAAGTGTTGTCATATATCAGTGGAGAAAACATAAATATTTAAAAGCCATTCCTGTGAAGACCCTACAGAAAATCATCAACGAGGACGTTGAAAGAACTCAGGGTGGAGGAATAATATCCCTAGACCAACCATAAATTGCTGAATGTACATATCGCCTCATATAAAAGCAATAATTGTATTTATTTGTTAACATTAATTTTGTCTAAAGGCTAGAAGGCTGTTCAAGTTAATCGTTCACCATAGTTCCTAAGATTGTAAATTAAGTTAAGGCCGTTTTGTGAAAAATAAAGTTTTTTAAAAGGAAGTTCGTTGGTCGTGTCATATAATTATAGTATACCTATGGGTTTTACCACACCAGACAATGGTTCTTAAAGATGACTAAAGTAATATGTTAGGGTAATCAAGAGTTGCAAACAAAGACACAAAATACATTTCATAGTATCCCTGTCATTTACTGTAGGAAGGAGATATATTCAAATTTTAACTATACCTACCTACATAAAATATATGGCTTTTTATGTAAAATCCAGTAGCGTAGCCCGGTGAAGACACGAGAATACCATTTTTCATAAACTTAAATTTTTTTGAAATTTCGTTTTCCAAATAATAATTTGTGAAAGGAAAATCTTGCAAGTTTTATAAAGTAAACTTTTTCGAATAAAAGAGCATCAGTTTGCATCATCATATAAACCAAATAATGTCTGTATGATTGTGGCGGATTAATATTTAAAAGATTTATTGTTTGGGTGTTACGCCACTCTAAGGAAAATTAATATTTTTTAAAAAATACTACAAAAAAAATGCAAATCACAAAGGATAGGCCTCATAAGTTTGCTTTGACCTATACTAAGTGAATAGGTAGTACATATGTAAGGATTCATTTCTAGTTTTTCAATCGCCAATTGTTAGTTTGTACAAAATTTGCATTAAAACATTTTCCAATAACAACCTTGCTGTCAAAAGTTATGCACCTTCACGAAATTGTTCTTTCAGAAAAAACATTCTTACAGATTAATATTTCAACAAAGAGTAATGAATATTTCGTGCGAGCTACACATCTTGCCCCCGCCGCCAAATCTTTTTGTGGTTACGCCACTGGTCGTTTTGATATAATATGGGGATCATTTTATTATATTCTTATTACTTATTAAAGCTTAAGCATTTCGAAGAAGCAAATTTTGTAAAATATTTTCTGACCACTAAGAATAAATAATCAGAATGCAACAGAGGATAATAGTTACAACCTTACCCGAATAAACCTTTACAGTAACTGGTGAAGATACATTGTGGCCCTCGTATTGAACCTGAGACGACTGCCCCTCAGTTTCTTTTACTTCTACATGATGCGGAGACTGCACCTCAGTTTTCGTTACATCACTGGGTATAGCTTTGAGTGCTCGTAAGGCATGAGATTTCCATCCATGATTTGAATTTCCATCCATGATTTGAAGTTCCATTCTCGCCTTTGCTCATCACTGATGACCCACTGGGCAAACAGGCATGTCCTGAAACATTCAAAATGGTATATGGCATCAGAACTACCATGCAAAATACAAACTTAATTTCAACTTTTCTTTTGCATCAATAATATACAGGATGTATATTTATACAACATATATTATTCGTTACGTTTTCCATACCTCTCTCAAGATCATATTGCACACTAATGGGCAATGGCAATGCTCTTTCCATCGATGTGTCTGCCAGCAGTGTCTTTACTTTTTTAACTGAAGGAGCGTGGTCTTCTTCATGAACATTGGCTAAAAAAAATGGAACGATACATAGTAATACGTCTGCATAAAATTAACAAATTATAGTAGGTACCTATACATGCTTTCTCTAGAACATACTACTTTTCAATGTAGTAACAGTGTTTTAATTAGCCTACCACAAAGTCGCGCACGCAATATTGTCTGGTTTATGTGCGAAATATGCTTTAATGATTTCCTATCTCAGAACTTAATTTTGCATGGCACACATTGCCATTTGTACCCTTTTTCATGTTTTGTGGAAATTATAAAATATACTATTTCAGGTTGGGCTATAATATAACGTAAGCTACTTACTTACATTCGGGAAGGTGAGCATCAGCAATAGCATGTTAATCCCCTGCGGCTTTTAGGATCATTAATAATACAGTTTGCTCGAAAATGTCAGGCACAAACACGCTTGCTCCTGTGGATGTCCTCAAAAGTCATTTTGATTGTTAATATTTTTGAGCCATTGCTCAAACATATCTGCCTGACTCGGACGTGGAAAACGGAAGTGTTGACTGTGGTAAACCTTACACTCTGGGACGGCAACACTTCATCTTAGAAGCTTTTGCCTCTCCAAAACACACAGACATTTCTTAACTACTTTTGAACAAATCTAAACTCTGCACAAAATACAACAACCACGAACGTATGAACTTATTCTTTTCAAATTCTCAAAACACAATCCTAACATTCCACTACGCAAGTCGCAAACTAGACAACGCTACGACAAGGACTTGGAACTAAAACCTAGTATGCGTAGACCGCCTAATCGCCCCCCGAAGGGGCTCTATAAAGTCGGTAATATCATCATTGTCATGCACTGAAAGGGGGCACCATAATGTCGGTAATATCATCATTGTCATGCACTGAAAGTTTCGTGTTTCTAGAGCATGTATTAAGGAAGATATCACACTCCTTCGGACTGATGATGCAGAATAGACCGCCCTTCGTAACCGTGTCGCTACACACATACAAACACCACACGTAGAAACTATTTTTGCCAACAAAAAACTTTTCGGACACCCTGTATACATACATACAAACATAAACACATATTAATACAAATGTATTCGATTTGCGTGAAATCCGACCTAATAAAGTTTATCTAAGTAATAATAGGAGTATTTGCCCATACCAAGACTTTTTGGACACCCTGTACCTATACATTCACACTAACACCCACACGTTTAAATAGGAATATAGTCGATTTACTGAAAATCCGAATTAAGTAGGTTTATCTCGGTACTAGTAGAAGTATTTGCCCATACCAAGACTTTTCGGACACCCTGTATACATACATATAAACATAAACACATATTAATACAAATATAATATTCGATTTGCGTGAAATCCGATCTAATAAAGTTTATCTAAGTAATAATAGGAGTATTTGCCCATACCAAGAGTTTTCGGACACCCTGTATACATTCAAAATAACACCCACACGTTTAAATAGGAATATAGGCGATGTGCTTAAAATCCGAATTAAGTAGGTTTATCTCGGTACTAGTAGAAGTAATTGCCCATACCAAGACTTTGCGGACACCCTGTGTACATACATACAAACATAAACACATATTAATACAAATATAATATTCGATTTGCGTGAAATCCGACCTAATAAAGTTTATCTAAGTAATAATAGGAGTATTTGCCCATACCAAGACTTTTCGGACACCCTGTATACATTCAAACTAACACCCTCACGTTTAAATAGGAATATAGTCGATTTACTTAAAATCCGTAATTAATTAGGTTTATCTCGGTACTAGTAGAAGTATTTGCCCATAGCAAGTCTTTTCGGACACCCTGTATACATACATACAAACATAAACAGATGTTAATACAAATATATTCGATTTGCGTGAAATCCGACCTAATAAAGTTTATCTAAGTACTAATAGGAGTATACCCTGTATACATTCACACTAAGACCCACACGTTTAAATAGGAATATAGTCGATTTACGTAAAATCCCGCTTAATTAAATTTATCTAGGTACCTACTAGTAGAAGTATTTGCCCATACTAAGACTTTTCGGACACCCTGTATACGTATATACAACACAAATAAAAACAAATATAATCGATTTGCCTGAAATTCGGTTTAATTACATTTATCCTGGTACTACTAGGAGTATTTGCTCCAACCAAGACTTTTTGGACAGCCTGTATACAGACATATATCTCCGTACACATAGAAATGCAAATATAGACGATTTGCTTTAAATCCGACAATTAAGTTTATATTTGTACAAATAGCAAAGGTATTTTCCCATACAAAGGCTTTTCGGACACCCTGTAGACATATATACAATCATGCACATGCCGGAAGGGATAAAATGTATTTTCGAATCGTTCTGTTTACTTTAAAACGATCCGAATCAATTCATTTCCCTAAAATTAAATTAAAATTATTTAATAATAATTAATTTATTGGCCCAAAGGTATACACGCTCATGCTTAGGAAATAAAATGCATATTTTTCAATATTATAACAAATTTTTCGATGCCACTGAGCGCAATATTAGAATCTTCAATGATATCTTGTAGCGTCATCGGAAAATCGAAAAAATTTGTATTTAAAGCCAAATTTACATTTTGACAGGTCATATTTTAATTTCAATGTAAAGAGAGTCCGTTTCATTTGTTTCTCCAAGGCAAGCCATTTAAAATATGTACTTTTTAAAATTTTTCCTGCACCGATACAAACAAAGCTCTTTATTTATAACTTTAACGAAAAAATATGCAATTTTACTTAGTGTAGAGTGTTCTCAGATGATAAGGGAAGAAAATAAAGCAAAAAGAGCTGTTAAAAAAGATAAATAATATATAATAATGCCATTTAAAGATGAATTTTGATGGAAAAAAAAAACAGAAAAAATGAGTTTTTACCCCCTAAACCCGGTCCTGGATCACCCATTCGGGATTCATTTTAAAGCCTGATTATATCCCCAAGGGATAGCGTTGAAAAAGTTGGAAGAAATTAGATAGGAAAAGATACAGAGTGATTCGAATGTAGAGATGTCATGAAAAAAAAATGGTCAAAAACCGAAATTTAATTATCAATTGCTCCTTTCCTATTAGGAATAAAGGAACTTAAAAATACGTTTATAACGTAGTTCGGGAGGTCTTTCCGATAAGGTACATGGAATTTCGATTTGAATCCATTTTGACCCCCAAAAAAATTGACAACCGTCAAAAATTTGCATGAAAATTCGTAATTTCCAGTTTTTCCCAAATTTTTCCAATTTCCAGTCGTTTTAGGTATAGGTAAATGTATTGCAAAAAGAAAGTATTTGAGATTCTTTAGTTTTATGTTCAAATCCGTTTTTCTGTCCGACGTTCCGGCGACCGAGTTATTTGGTGCCAAAGAGGGGTCTGCAAACGGCATTTTTCGACCTAAAAAAATTCAAAAGAATTACTTCCCATTTTCCGAATACCGCCAGTTTCAATAGGGTTCTGAAGCTGCCGGTCCTCTACAACCACAAAAAATTTAAATCGATTTAGTTAAGTTTTGCGACCTGTAATCGATTTCATAGGAATTCGCGGAAATTTCGACTTTGACGTTTAATAACTCCGAAACGGAACACCCTGTATACCTGAATTTTTTACCAAAGCTAGTCCCACTATCACTCTATTAACCCAGAAAATTTGAACGTTGGACCTGCAACCATCTCGGAGAAAAAAAATTGAGATTGCCGAAAAACAGAATTGGACAACAAACATACATTTTTCTCACTCACGGGGCGTTATATAGAGCGGCCTGAAAGGCGCTCTATAACTAGTATGCGTAGACCGCCTAATCGCCCCCCGAGGGGGCTCTATAAAGTCGGTAATATCATCATTGTCATGCACTGAAAGGGGGCTCCATAATGTCGGTAATATCATCATTGTCATGCACTGAAATTTTCGTGTTTCTAGAGCATGTATTAAGGAAGATATCACACTCCTTCGGACTGATGATGCAGAATAGACCGCCCTTCGTAACCGTGTCGCTACACACATACAAACACCACACGTAGAAACTATTTTTGCCAACAAAAAACTTTTCGGACACCCTGTATACATACATACAAACATAAACACATATTAATACAAATGTATTCGATTTGCGTGAAATCCGACCTAATAAAGTTTATCTAAGTAATAATAGGAGTATTTGCCCATACCAAGACTTTTTGGACACCCTGTATACATTCACACTAACACCCACGCGTTTAAATAGGAATATAGTCGATTTACTGAAAATCCGAATTAAGTAGGTTTATCTCGGTACTAGTAGAAGTATTTGCCCATACCAAGACTTTTCGGACACCCTGTATACATACATACAAACATAAACACATATTAATACAAATATAATATTCGATTTGCGTGAAATCCGACCTAATAAAGTTTATCTAAGTAATAATAGGAGTATTTGCCCATACCAAGACTTTTCGGACACCCTGTATACATACATACAAACATAAACACATTAATAAAAATATAATATTCGATTTGCGTGAAATCCGACCTAATAAAGTTTATCTAAGTAATAATAGGAGTATTTGCCCATACCAAGACTTTTCGGACACCCTGTATACATTCAAACTAACACCCTCACGTTTAAATAGGAATATAGTCGATTTATTTAAAATCCGAATTCAGTAGGTTTATCTCGGTTCTACTAGAAGTAATTGCCCATACCAAGACTTTTCGGACACCCTGTATACATACATACAAACATAAACACATATTAATACAAATATAATATTCGATTTGCGTGAAATCCGACCTAATAAAGTTTATCTAAGTAAGAATAGGAGTATTTGCCCATACCAAGACTTTTTGGACACCCCGTATATATTCAAACTAACACCCACACGTTTAAATAGGAATATAGTCGATTTACTTAAAATCCGAATTAAGTAGGTTTATCTCGGTACTAGTAGAAGTATTTGCCCATACCAAGTCTTTTCGGACACCCTGTATACATACATACAAACATAAACAGATTTTAATACAAATATATTCGATTTGCGTGAAATCCGACCTAATAAAGTTTATCTAAGTACTAATAGGAGTATTTGCCCATACCAAGATTTTTGGACACCCTGTATACATTCACACTAAGACCCACACGTTTAAATAGGAGTATAGTCGATTTACGTAAAATCCCGCTTAATTAAATTAATCTAGGTACCTACTAGTAGAAGTATTTGCCCATACTAAGACTTTTCGGACACCCTGTATAATATACAACACAAATAAAAACAAATATAATCGATTTGCCTGAAATTCGGTTTAATTACATTTATCCTGTCACTACTAGGAGTATTTGCTCCAACCAAGACTTTTTGGACAGCCTGTATACAGACATATATAAGGGAAGAAAATAAACCAAACAGAACTGTTAGATCGGAGAAATAATATATAATAATGTCATTTAAACATGAATTTTGATGGAAAAAAACAGAAAAAATGAGTTTTTACTCCTAAATCCGGTCCTGGATCACCCGTTCGGGATTTCTTTTAAAGCCTGATTATATTCCCAAGGGATAGCGTTGAAAAAGTTGGAAGAAATTAGATAGGAAAAGATACAGAGTGATTCGAATGTAGATATGTCATGAAAAAAAATCGTCAAAAATCCTATTACGAATGAAGGAACCAAAAAATATGAAAACTACGTATTTCGGCGAGATCTTTCCGATAGGGCACATGAGATTTCGATTTGAATCCATTTTGACCCCCCAAAAAATTCAAAACCGTCAAAGATTTGCATGAAAAATCGTAATTTCCAGTTTTTCCCAAATTTTTCCAATTTCCAGTCGTTTTAGGTATAGATAAATGTATTGCAAAAAGAAAGTATTTGAGATTCTTTAGTTTTATGTTCAAATACGTTTTTCTGTCCGATGTTCCGGCTTCGACTTATTAAGCGCCAAAAATGGCTCTGCAAAGGGCATTTTTCGACATAAAAAAATTCAAAAGAATTACTTCCCATTTTCCGAATACCGCCAATTTCAATAGGGTTCGGAAGACCCCGGTCTTCTACAACCTCCGAAAATTTAAATCGATTTAATTAACTTTTGCGACCTGTAATCGATATCATAGGAAATCGCGGAAATTTCGACTTTGGCGTTTAATAACTCCGAAACGCGACACCCTGTATAACCGAATTTTTTATCGAAGCTAGATGCACTATTTCTCTATTAACCCAGAAAATTTGAACGTTTCACTAGCAACCATCTCGGAGAAAAAAAATGGAGATTGTCGAAAAACAGAATTGGACAACACTCGAACATTTTTCTGAGTGACGGGGCGTTATATAGAGCGGCCTGAAAGGCGCTTATAATAATTTTCGATTTTGTGAGAGAAGAACACTGAGCCAACATTTATTCAATGGTGGCGCCATCCCGCGACTGGAAGGGAACTTGTGTTAATTATTGCCATTTTTTTCACAAACAGCGGTTAGGTTTAAGTTCTTTGGGTTTAGGACTTCTCTAATCTAAGGGTTTAGGTATAATGAGTTTGGTGTGGCAGAGGAAATGGATATTATGGTAAGTAAATGAATTTTTTTGTGAGTTTCGAGAAAATATATTGACCTTTATTACACTCCGTGATCCCTTACAATTAAATCTTAAATACCTACTTACTTACTTTTGAATCTTTATAGTACCTACAGAGTATGGACAATAAATTTGAAAAGTATGGGTTTGGGTTACTGTTTGGTACCTACCTACAGTTGCTCACACAATTGACCGTACATAATAATCCAAAATGTATTAATTGAAATAATGCCAGCTCTATGATATGATTCTCTCTATAGGTATTTTAACAAATAAATGACAACAAATAAAAGAATAACTACAGAACTATAAGAAACAGAACAAAAGTCAAACAAAAACAGTTTGTTTTTGAAGAAAAAAACTTAAAACTAATGGAACTGTCAACATATCAACTATAAAGATATACACAAAATTAACCGTACAAGACGAAAATGAATTCTTAAATCTATTTTATATTTATTTTTTCAAAAAATTAATATTTAGTGGCACCTCCTAGAGGTTTACGTACGGCCCTTAAACGACGTGGGCACGGATTCCACTAACTTTCTAGGAATGTTTGGCGATATGTTTTGCCATGTAGAAAAAATAGTGTTTCTGAATTATTCTTCACGGTTACTAGGATTGCAACTTTGAAGTTCATGTTTAAAATTTTCCGCAGACTCTCAATCGGATTGAGACCGTGTCTGCGGTGGAGTATTTAACAATTTTGGTACACTATGAAGCTGCCACAGCTTCACCGTATATGCGGTGTTTTTAGGATCGTTATCCTTTTGGCAATCAAATATACGCGCCATATTTCCTTTTTCGGCTGATGGTCTCAAATTTTGTTTTAGAATATCTAAGCACATATTTTTATCCATCACACGTTGAATTCCACGTAAATTTCCAACGCCGTTAGCTCCCATATCACCCCATAATAATATGGAACCTCCACCGTGTTTAACAGTTTCTACGGTATTTTTAATTTGAAGCTCGGTATTTTTTTCCGCTTTACAATTCGATCAATCCTGACCAAACCTGAGCAAACCTGAACAAATTCTTTGGCGGAAAACAAATAACGAGCTTCAAACTAAAAATACCATAAAAACTGTTAAACACGGAGGAGGTTCCATATTATTATGGGGTGCTATGGGAGCTAACGGTGTTGGAAATTTACATGAAATTCAAGGTATAATGGATAAAAATATGTACTTAGATATTCTAAAACAAAATTTGAGACTATCAGCCGAAAAAGTAAATATGGCGCGTATGTTTTATTTCCAAAAGGATAACGATCCCAAAAACACCGCATATACGGTGAAGCTGTGGCTGCTTCATAGTGTCCCAAAATTGTTAAATACTCCACCGCAGACACGGTTTCGATCCGATTCAGAGTCTGCGGCAAATTTAAAAAAAAAGAACTTCAAAATTGCAATCCTAGTAACCGTGAAGAATTCAGAAACACTATTTTTTCGACATGGCAAAATATATCGCCAAACATTACCTACTAGAAAGTTGGTGGAATGCATGCCACGTCGTTTAAGGGTCCTAATTAAACATAGAGGAGGTGCCCCTAAATATTAATTTTTTGAAAAAGTAACTATAAAATAGATTTAAGAATTAATTTTCGTCTTGTACTGTTAATTTTGTGTATATCTTTACAGTTGATATGTTGACAGTTCCATTAATTTAAATTTTTTTCTTCAAAAACAAACTGTTTTTGTTTGGCTTTTGTTACGTTTCTTATAGTTCTATAGTTATTCTTTTATTTGCTGTCATTTTTTTGTTAAAATATAGAAGGAATCACATCATAGAGTTGGTATTATTTCAATTAATACATTTTGAATTATTATGTACGGCCAATTGTGTGAGCAACTGTATATAATATTTCTCTTCCCTGTCCAACCTCGGCTAACACTAAAAGAACTCTCTATATTTGATAATACAAAAAAAGTTTTTAATCCCTTCCCTTAGCTTTAAGACAGTTGAAGAATAACGGTGGGTTCCGAAGGAGGTTAAAAGTAGTGTTGCTGGTTGTGAGACCCTACTATGACATATCAGAGTTTTTTGATCAAAACTTTAATTAAAAATTTTAATGTGATGACGGTAAAACTTTTGGTTTTACATTTTTTCTTTGAATCTCGACTTTTGGCTACTTTGTTTTACAAGACTTTGTCAGTTAACAATTCAGGGGTAGCCATGTGGTACCAGCTTTTTTGTCGATTTTGATTTTTTTTAGATAGGATTTAGTTAGCTTAGCTTGTTACTTTGACACGGACTTGATGTTAATTTAAGATAGTCCATTTTATTGTTGCTTTGTGTCTTTAATTTGACCCTTTAAATTGTGCTGTTATTTGGCTGTGGCTTCTTTACACAGTACACAGTAATCTTAACTTTTATATGTGTAGATATGCATAATATTTTTAAGCCTTTATTTTGATGTCTGTATATGTACCGCTTTGTCACTGAGAATCCTTGTTTCTTTGGATAATAAAGCATTATTGATTGATTGATTGATATGTAAAGCAAGTCGCCAACTGGAACAAGAAACTTAAAGCTTTAATCCTACCCTACCCAAAAGAGACTAAATCTTTAAAGTCCTGATATTTTATGAGTCATGAGTGATGGGATATTACTTATATGTATGTATTTATTTGCAGCAATATAAATGTGGTTACTGCGGGTTTTTTATTAACTCCCAGTGCATTGATTTATGGGAACATGAATGTTTTGGCCATTATAATGAAAATATGAATGACCTAATTTCTGACGAAAATAATGTTTTAACTGTAGATAGGTAAGTTAAATTAAAATATTTATTTTTTTATTTATTTATTTATTTCAACGGGGCATGCCCACTCAGTGTTACAAATGTTATTATTATTATTATTACAAAAAAACGGTAATCATTTAAATTAGGCTTCCCAATACTAAAATAAACTTAATATACATATACACAATGTGAAGCCTCCTAAGTACAAAAAAATAAAATAAAATAAAATACATATGGATGACATCATTTTTGATTCTCTGATGCCACTCACACACTTCTTTTCAAAAAAGCTTTTAAAGCATTAAGAGAGATATTAAATAGGACTATGCTTAAGTTGTTTGCATTTTTCATATTTCTGCAAATGGCAGAGTTTTGACCATAACGGGTCCTATGAAAGTCAACGTTAAAAGTATTTACCTCTCTCAGCTGTCGCTGTGGAACCCTGAAGTTAAGAGCCGACAATATATCAGGACAATCAATCAGACCATGCATAATTTTATATGCAGTCATTATGTCAATGTTAATTCTTCTTCTATGTAAATTTTGAAGCCCAAGTTGTATCTCAAGTTCCCCACAGTTCAAATCATCAACTGGAATGTTGAGCTTATATGAAACATATCTGATAAATTTTCTTTGGACTTTTTCTATCTTATCAATGTGAGTTATAAAAAAAGGATTCCATATAGTAGTACAGTTCTCCAAATGAGGTCTAACAAGAGAAATGTATAGTGTCTTAATAGCTTGGACATTTTTAAAATCCTCAGTGTTACGTTTTACAAAACCAAGCATACGTAATGCTTTATTGCAGCAAACATTAATATGCTGTGAAAAAGAGAGCTTATTATCAAATAAAATACCAAGGTCTTTGATTAGAGTAGTTTTCTCAACAGTAGCATTATTGATAGTATACTCGCTTCGAATATTAGACTTAAGCCTGCCAAACTGTATGTGTTTGCATTTGTTGACATTTAAATGAAGCATGTTCTGTTCACACCATTCAGCAAACCTACACAAATCCTCCTGAATTAAGGAAGCATCCTCAGAGTTTTTTAATTTAACATATATTTTGAGATCATCCGCATACACCACAAACTTACAATGATGAAAGCAATCAATCACGTCATTGACAAAATGCTAAAAAGTAAAGGGGCTACATGTGCCTCCTGAAGGACCCCTGAAGTAACTGCCATGCTTGGAGACAAAGTACCATTTATCTTAACCTGCTGCGTTCTTTCAGACAGGTATGAGTGTATCCATTTATAGAATGGGCCATGAATCCCATGTAAGGCAAGTTTGTGTACGACTAGACCATGATCCACCTTGTCGAAGGCCTTGGAGAAGTCAGTGTAAATGACATCCACCACATACCCCTCCGCCAAGGCCCCGACAATGTAGTCATGGTACACCATAAGGTTTGTCATAACTGAGCGATTCTCCATAAAACCATGCTGATCCGGTATAATGATGTTTCTGAACTGAAACTTTAAGAATCCGGACACAATAGACTCGAATAACTTAGGGATTAAGGATATTTTAACGATTGGACGGTAGTTTGTAATAGAGTTTTTATCACCAGAATTTTTATATATTGGTACAACATGCGAAATCTTCCAAACGTCCGGGAAACCACCGACAAATTAAAAAGGAGCCATAAAGGTCTGGATAAGGAAAACGCAGAGTTTCGAAGAATCATTGGAGGTATCCCATCGGGCCCAGGACCCTTACCTAAGTCAATCCTATTTAGCCCATCAAGAACATCACTAATCTTAACATAATACGTTCCTATATTTAAACAGGAATTCACCTGTGCCTCCCCCGATAAACCAACTATAGATGAATTATAGACGGAGCCAAAGTACTCAGCAAATAGGTCTGCGACCTCCTGAGCACTAGTACTGGTGTGATCATTATAAGTCACCACACTGGGTATGCCATGCACTTCAGCTTAGTAAAATTCCAAAACGACCTAGGATTACTGATCACATCCTGCTCTACCCTGCTAATGTACTCATTATAGCATAATCTTGACCGTGTCCTGCATGTCTGTCTAAGCTCACAAAAGATTTCGTAATCAATCTGAGAGAGGGAAACTTTATACGTCCTATGAGCTTCCTTTTTAAGAATAATGTTGCGAATGAGTTCATCAGAGAACCAGATTGGAAATCTAAAATCACTCTTTATTAATTTTTTTGGTACATGCATTTCAAAACAGACATTTAAAATTTGGTAAAAACTGTGTACATTAGTGTTAATATCTTTTGTAAATAAAATATCCCAATTTACATTCAATAAAAAGTTATTTACAGCTAAAAAAATCGCAATTTTTCAAATCATAGATAAAAGTTTCATGGTAAGAACATTGTGGGCTAACATTGCCAATCAAATTTACCAACAAGATGATGCCTATCACAACTAACAAGATTTGAGCTGGCACAGCTCAAGTTGTATTGATCATGATTCAACAATATAAAATCTAAAAGAACCCCGTTACCATTGGTTATGATATTTATTTGCAATAGATTAGCAAGCGAAATAGTCTCAATGAGTTTTTGTGAAATAGCACTTGTATCTCCTGAGTAATAACCTAAATCATCATCATACATTAATTTCATATTAGGGAGGTTATAATCACCCACTATAACTACGGTGGCATCACTGTGGGTGTCACACAGTTCCTCAATTATATCACAGTGTTGTTGGTAGTCGACTAACTTGGAGTTAGGAGGAAAGTAAACAACACAAAATAAGTAATAATAATAATAATATTTATTTATTTGTGCCAGTAAACAATAAACAGTGTAAAAAGTAACAATATAATATCATGCATAAATATTTTACAAAAATGAATAACAATAGTAACACACTAGTTGGCACAAAAAGGTAGAATTTTGATTATATATAATCATTCTTCCAACTCCACCCCGATTAAATAATTTTTACAATAAGTTTTAAAAGTTGAAAAAGTAAAATATTTTAGATAGAAGGGAATGCTGTTATATATGATTGCACTATTATATTTAAAAGATGTTTTATACTTTTCTGTTTTGTGTGATGGTATAGTTAAGTTGTTTTGATTTCTTGTATTCACGTAATGAACATTATTACGAAATTCTAATTTTTTAAATAGATAATCAGGTGTTTTAGTGTTTATGACTTTGTAAATGAAACAAGTTTGATGAATTTCACGTCTAGTTTCTAATTTAATTAATTTATACTGATTGAATGTTGAGGTAATGTGATCATATTTTTTAAGATTTACTGAAAATCTTACACAGTTATTGTGTAGGATTTGTAGTTTTTGTTTAGAATTGTAGCTGATATTTTTATGATATATAACGTCACAATAATCTAATCCACTTATAATGATCGAATCTACAAGTTTAAGTTTTGTTTCGATATTTAAAAATTCTTTAAAATGATACAAGATCCTTAATTTATAATATCCTTTTTTTACTATGTTTCTTATATGAGCATCAAAGTTTAGATTTTGATCAAATATTACGCCAAGATTCCTTCCTAATTTGATAGTTGGTAATATAAAATCATTATTGAGAATAATATTGAAATCAGAATTATTTTCAATTTTTGTAACCAAAGTTTTAGGACCAATTACAAGAAGGTTTGTCTTAGTTTCATTTATTTTTAAGCCATGATGTGTAATAGTTTGTGAAATATTAGATAAATCCTTATTTATTAAAGATACATAATTTTTTAAATTTGTATAGTGAATTGGATAATAAATTTGAGTATCATCAGCAAAAGATAATAGTGTTCCATTTTTAATAGCTAGGTAAAAATCAAATGTATAAAGAATAAATAATAATGGTCCCAATACTGATCCCTGAGGAACCCCTCTGTAAACAGGTAATGAAGTAGAGTTTTCTATTATATGTTCACTAGTAATTTTTGTAATCTGGTTTCGATTAAATAAATAATTTTTAAACCATTGACAGGCTGAACTACTAAAACCGATATATTTAAGTTTAGCTAAAAGTAAATTATGATTTAAAGAATCAAAAGCTTTTTCCAAATCAAGAAATATAATACTGGTAGCAAAACCTGAATCCCAGTTTACTAATATGTCGTCTTTAAGTTTACAAAGTAAAGTGGTAGTACTAAAGCCTTTTCTAAATCCAGATTGGTTATCAGGCAAAATATTATTTATATTAATATATTCTATAACCTGATTAAAAACTACACGTTCAAGTATTTTTGATATGATGGAAAGTAAAGAAATAGGTCTAAAATCATTTAAATTTTGCGCGTTATATACTTTTGGTATAGGTATAACTATGCTGGTTTTCCATATATCTGAAAAAGAATTATTAAGTATAGTATAGTTTATTATATGTTTAAGAGCATTTAAAAAGTCATTACTGATACAAAGATTTAGCATTCGTAAGGTTATGCCATCAGCCCCACAAGAATTTGTTTTAATTTTTGATATAATCTTGGTAATGTCATAACATGAAATAGGTTTCAAGGTAAAGAAAACATTTTTATCAATTCCAGCAAACTTATTATTTATATAAAATGATAATAAATTTTCATTAGGATGTATATCTTTTACAGAATTAATAAAATAACTATTTAAATCGTTTGCAGCAGGATACTCACTAATAGATTTAGATTCTTTTAAATTAATGTTAAATTTTTTTATATTTTTCCAAAATTGCTGTGGATTGTTAGTACTTATATTAAGTCTTATAAAAGTTTGCTTTTCTTTTTTAATAGCTTTTGTTAAAATATTTCTAGCATCTATATAAGATTTCCATGAAATCTGGGATCTATCCCTTTTATATTTTTGTAAAGCTTTTCGTTTTAATTTAGTATTCTCTCTTTTCAAGTGAAACCAGTACCTGAAATGACACGGCCTTTAAGCTTTTATTTAAAGGGGATAACGCATACCAAATAAAGGAAGGAAAATAAAATTTTAAAATATTTAAACGGGATTGTATTTATAAAAATTAATCTGAGCAGTTTTAAAGAAATAACTTTTGCGATACGACGGAAAATATAAAAATAAATTAATCATTTGCTAATTAGATAATTAAAAATTGTAGAGAAGTGTTCACACAAAGAAAACGCTGAATTTTGTCAAGAAATAACGGATTTAAAATTTATTTAAATATCTACGTGACCGAATACTTGTTCATACGAAATGGTTTAACAAATTATTAAATAATTAATCAAATTAACTTACGTGATTAAGGGAACAAACACTTTGATTTAATTTCAATTGAGAACACTGAATTAAATTCATTTAAATTCGCCAAGAAGTTGGAATACTTTTCTAATTGCGCGAACATTTTAATTCGGAATAAAAACTATTATTTGTTCTGCTGTGCTAGATGGTGAAATTTTCCCCTTCTTCAAAGAAAATCTTTTTAATTACCCTAAGAAGACAAAGAAATCGGAGCCTTGTCGCCTATAATTGACCGCCCCGTCACGTACGCACCGAATTATCGACCCCAACTCCTGTTTGCGTAAGATTGCACAATATTACGGCCTAGATAATTTTATAGCTTTCTTTTGAACATGTTAGGAACATCTGCAAGCCATAAATGTCAGAGAAGGGTGGAAAACAGCCCCCTTTGCAATAATAAAGTAATAAAAGCGTGTTGAATCACGCAGATTCCTTTGTTTGGTTGAAAAACAAGGCTACCCACGCGTTAACTTTTCGAGGAAACGGTCGTAAAAACTTGTTATTTTGGCCTCGATTCTGCGAAAGGGGTTGTAAACGGGGAAAGATCTATGGGAAAATTGGCTATTTAAGCGGGAAAGGGCCTGTTTGGACAGTCAGTACAGTTAGAATTTTTGCGTGATGTAAACGAAATCGCTGCCGGTTTAAATCGCGGTTCTGTCCTAAGGAAAGTACAAAAGTCTGGATACAATAAAAATTACGGTGTTAGTCGGAAGTTTTGGAGCTCGACGAATTTTTTGACAAAAAGCGCGGAAATATTAGTGAAAAAGTAAGGGCGCTAAAAATATTAAAATTTTGTCTAGAATTATTGGAAAATTACTGTGAAATTTAAGAATATTGGTAAATATTAAAATATTGTCTAGAATTATTGGAAAATTACTGTGAAATTTAAGAATATTGAGAAATATTAAAATATTGTCTAGAATTATTGGAAAATTATTGTGAATTTTGAGAAAATTGGGCAAAGTGTAATTTTTGGGTGGCTCCCAACCGTAACTTGTGGAAATAAAATGTGTAATTGATCCAGAATTTTGCGTTTTACTGTTAGGGAACAGGAAAACAGAGAAACTAGTTAGAAAATACAAATAAAAGTCAAAATTCAGTAAAATCAGGTTTAGGGCAAGAACCTCTGCAGTAAGTAATGCAGTATTAAGAAGTCTATTGCAAGGGCTAGATAAGGAACAAAATTAATAGGTGGTTTAATAGCGGTTGACACGGGGCTCTTCCGGACTCCACGCAAAAGTTTTTCTTGTCACCACTAGCTGTATTCCTGGGTTACCGCTCACCCTGCCAACGGAATAAAGAAAAGAGAGATAGGAATCAGTGGTGGGTGTTACAATTGGTGTCAGGTGTGGGGTTGATTAATTGATTAATGGATGATTAATAGTTGATTAAAAACTTGAAAAAATTTTTTTTTCCAAAAAAAAATTTTTTGATTAAATATTGAGATATTGGATAGATTGTGAAGTAATACAATTATTGGATTACATTATAGGGTGATTTAACTATTGATAAGATTGTGCAATATAATTAAAATTGAACTTTGGTTGTGTATAGATCCATTTACCACTACCGGTAACCAGCCAAAGAAGATCCCTATTTCGAGGACAATATTTCACCCCCTCAAAAAGTGTTAACCTGCAATAAAATATGACTACTACAACATCAGCAGCCAATACAACAGCAACCATAACCACCACAAGCCCTGCAACGATGACTGTTCCAACCGGAAACATTGTGATAGGCTTAGACTCCCTGCCTATTTATGATGGAACAACTTCAATAGTCGATTTTTTGACGGTAGTTGAAGGAACAAGTGTACTAGCAAATTGGACAGAATCCCAGATGGTAGCGATAGCTTTGTTAAAGTTGCGTAATAAGGTAAAACAGTTTATTGATTCGGATCCAGCATTAAGGGACACGAAGAGTTGGGCAACGCTGAAAGAAAATTTAAAGAATCAATTTAAACGGCAGTATGTAAAGGGCGCTGCGATGAAGAATTTTATCGAATGACGACAGAGGACAGGAGAATCTTGCCGACAGTATTTGACAAGACTAAAATTACTGGGCAATCGAACAATAAACCTGACAGGAGATCCTACACATGATGATGTTGTTAAGAAGAAATTGGAAGAGGACATTACCATGCAGTTTACGCTGGGACTGACGATGCCTCTGAAACAGCGAGTTCTGTCAGGAGACCCGCAATCTTTGGATGAAGCTTTGAGGATAGCTGAAAGAGAAGAGTCAATAGAAAATTTGGTTCGTCCGTCAGGCAGTAGGGAATGCAGAATGGTTTCAAACGCAAATACTGTATTCAACAGAAGCTATGACAAGAAATTAGCAAATGGAAATCATCGATTTAAGTGTTTTAAGTGCCAAAAAGAGGGGCACACAGCAAATTACTGCAAAGAGAAAGAAACCCGTACGTGCTATACGTGTAACCAACCTGGACACATAAGTAGTGGGTGTCCTAGAAAGAAGAGTGCTAGGGGGCAATGTTTTGAGAAACTGTGTTATAATTGTAGGGAACCTGGACATTTGGTTCGGACTTGTCCTCGAAAAGCAAGTCGTGTTTATAAGCCAACACAGCAGCAGGTGTTAAACTCCAACGCAGTCGAGTTTCAGCCCCGGAGTTCGGCTGCCGATCAGGCAAGTTGGGAGTAAGTAGTAAGAAGAATAAGGTAGGGATATTTACGTGCTCTGAGGAAAGAACCCCAAAGTTGTGTAGTGTGATTAAGGTTAGTGTTGATGGTAAGCCATGCCTAGCCTTGATAGATTGTGGAGCAGTAATATCCCTGATAAAACCTGATATTGCCAAGGGGTTCGTAAGTGACACAGATGTCAAATTGATAGATATACAAGGGAATAATATACCCACGTCAGGGGTATCGAATGTTTTGGTTACATTCCCTGGAGATATAGTGGTGCAACATAATTTTGTTGTGATAGAAAATTATAGTTTTCAAGCAGATATGCTTTTGGGTATTGACTTTTTGCGACAATACGGAGTCAAGATAGATTGGGGAAATAATTGTATGTATGCTTTCGACAGTGTCATTCCTTTAATGGAGGAGAAGCCGACGCATAAATTGGAAGAAAGGCTTGCTCAGTTAGAAGCCGAAGTGAAGGAGCTACGAGAAAAACAATTAAGAAATAAAGAAGAAAATATAGAAAAACGAGTGATGTCAAAAGTTACTTCCGTAAATTGTCCCGCGTTACCGCTAATGACGCAGGGATGCAGTTATCAGGTGATTAGCGGTCATCTGAATACTGGAGTTGAGAAACATTCAAAGGAAATATGTGAAGAGCTCCCGACATCATTTAGGAAAACTGCAGTTTCCGAAGATAAGTGGTTGGAACAGAAGGACTATGGGAATATAGGTCCAGTTTCCGAAAATAAGTGTTTAAACTGTAAGGACTATGGGAATATAGGTCCTGGTTTCAAGGGGAAGAAAGAGATGAGTTCTCAGACTGTCGAAACAGTTAAGTATTTAGAAAATAGGGACAATGAGAATAAAGGTCCTGAGGCTTTAGAAGAAGGCGCTATTATTTCTGTGTTAGAAGAGATAGTGATTCCCCCGATGACACAGGCAATCTGTCCTGCAAATTTACGAGGATTGGCAAGTGTTTCTACACCATTCGTGGTTTTAGAACCAAGCACTGAAGCTCCGAAAGGACTCATCATTGCTAGAGTGTTGTGTAAAACAAGAAAAACCATTCCTTTGAGGTTAACGAATATAACAGAAAGTGAAATTAAATTAAAACGAAGAATGGTTATAGCAAGAGCTTACGAGACAGAAGTCGTAGAAGCTAGTAAGAAGAATAATGGGCTTATGATACGTAAGGTAAATGAAAAAGAAACAAAAGATATTTGGAAAACACTTCATTTAGACAATGTTACTGCAATAAGTGAAATAAAATTGCTAGATTTAATTGTGGAGTATATCGATATTTTTAAAAGCCCTGAACAGAAACTTAGTTGTACGACGAATGTTACACATAGGATTATAACGGAAGATGTTCCTCCTATTTTAAAACGTCCATATAGGGTGCCGTACCACCGATAAGAGATTTTGAAAAAGGAAATTCAAAAATTACTAGATGCTGGAATTATTAAAGAAAGCCAGTCTCCGTGGAGTTTTCCAGCGATTTTAGTGGAAAAGAAAAGACATCCTGGAGAAGATGTACAGTTTAGATTAGTCATTGATTATAGAGATTTGACTGCCATTTCAAAGACAGATTTTTTCCTATTACCTAATATACAAGAAACTATAGACAAACTGTCTGGAGCATTTCTATTTTCAACCATGGACTTAGCGTCAGGATATTTCCAAGTGCCTGTACATCCTGATGACCAAGAGAAAACAGCTTTTTCAACTCCCGATAATCATTATGAATTTTTACGAATGGCCATGGGACTTAAGAATGCACCAGCTACCTGGAGCCAGATGATGCATCATATTTTAGGAAAACTAACATATAGTGAATGTCTTGTTTATTTGGATGATATAATAGTATTTTCCAAGGACGTAGATACACATCTGGAACGTCTTAGACATGTGTTTGACAAGATGAGAGAAAGCAATTTAAAATTTAAACCCACTAAGTGTCATTTTATGCAAAAAGAAATAGAATACCTTGGACACCTTATAAAAGAAGGAGGGTTTACCACGCATCCTAGTAAGACTGAAATAATTGAGAACTACCCCATTCCTAGAAATGTTAGGGAAATTAGAGCATTTCTTGGACTATGTGGATTTTATAGAAAGTTTGTGCCAAACTTTGCGAAAATAAGCCAACCATTAACATTGCTTACAAAGAAAAATATAAAATACCACTGGGGACCAGAACAACAAGAAGCTTTTGTACACCTGAAAGAAGCTCTTATTTCACCTCCAATTTTACGATATCCGGATTTCAGCAAACCTTTTATAGCAAATACGGATGCAAGCGTCTCAGCAGTTGCTGCAATTTTGACCCAAGTTCACGATGGAACAGAGCTTCCAATATGCTTTTCAAGCCGTACGCTGAATGATGCAGAAAGACGCTACAGTGCAATCGAAAGGGAATGTCTAGCAGTTGTATTTGCAGTAAAGACATACCGCAATTATTTAACTGGAACACATTTTACTATAATGACCGACCACCGTCCCCTGAAATATTTGCTGACTATTAAGGATCCTAGTTCGAGATTAGCAAAGTGGGCCATGTTTCTTATGGAGTACAGCTTTACAATTGTATACAGGCCAGGAAAACAGAATGATAACGTGGATTCTCTTACACGTCTGAGATCAGAAGAAAATCCGGGTGAAAACGTTATAGCTGTCGTGAAAGAAAAAGAAAATGAAAATATTACCCCTATGATTAATGTGATATGGAGCAAGGAAGAGCTCAAGAGTTTATAGCAAAATGATCCAAAGTTATCAACAATAATAACGGCGTTAGGACCAGAAGACGAACATTATTTTAGCCCTGAAGGTATACTATATCGACATAGAGAAGAAAATCAAAGGCACGATCCAATAATGGCACCGATAGCCATAGTTCCTGAAATTCTACAACTTTACCATAGTTCGGTATTTGGTTCTCATCCAGGTCAAAAGAAAACTAAAGAAATAATACAACGGGATTCTTATTGGTCAACGATGAGAAAAGGTGTTATAAGTTATGTCGAAAAATGTCGCTCATGTAATTTAAGAAAAACCAATTATCAACCACCCGCTGAACTTCAAGAAATCTCAATTCCAACTACACCTTGGACGAGAATAAGTTTAGATCTAGTAGGACCTTTGAATAGGACACAAAATAACAACAAATATTTACTGACATGTGTAGACTACTTAACTGGTTATCCTGAGTGTATACCTCTACCGGATATAAAAGCAGAAACAGTAGCTAGAGCTTTTGTAGAAAATATAATTTGTCGTTTTGGAACGCCAAGAGAACTTTTAACTGATTGTGGAAGTCAGTTTGTATCAAAAATGTTCCTAGAAATTTGCACACTTCTGGGAATTCGAAAATTGAAAACGACTCCCTATCACCCAAGTGGAAACGGCGTTGTTGAGCGATTCCATAAATCAATTAAAACAATGATAGGTCATTTTGTAAGTGAATACAATGATAGCTGGGATTTAGTTTTACCCTATTGTTTAATGGCATACAGGAATTTGCCGCATGAAGGAACAAAAGAATCGCCATTCTTTTTAATGTTTGGACGCGATATGGAACTTCCTATACACCTGAGTATAAGAGAACCTCGTATAAAGTACGACATAGACGAAAACTACGTGAGTGAATTTATGATTAGAATGCATAGGGCTCATAAACTAGCAAAAATAAATTTAGAAACAAGTATTAAACAACGCTGTGAAAAACATAATCAAAAGAGGACGAGAAAAGAATTTCAGTTAGGAGATTTAGTGTACCTTTACACTCCAGCCATTCCAGGAAGGAAACTTGCTTCGAAGTTTTATAATAAATGGACAGGTCCTTATCGAATTATAGAAAAGAAAGGACCAGTGGCTTTTAAAATTAAGGAACATACGGGAAGAAAAGAGCATATGGTACATGCCAACAGATTGAAACCATGTAAGGAGTTAGACTATACTTTGGAGAAAAATCAGTTAAATAAAGATAAAAAGAATGACGTACGTGAAGAGGAAACGAAGAATATAGAGCATGAGGAAGACAAACAAAAGGAAATTGATGACTTCCTTGAACATGGGCGTGAAGGAAGGGAACCCCCGCCAGGAGAAGAAGAGGAAGAAGATGACGACGACGATGACGAGGATGAAGAACAAGGTGAGGATTCTTCATCAGACTCTAACGGAGAAGTTAGGGAAATACCTTTAGAAAGGCGTACTCGCACACGAGTAGTCAGATTACCTCGGCGATACGATGATTATATAGTAGAATAAAATATATATTAGGAGAGCCACCCTGTAGAAGTATATAAGAATTAACGTGAAACCTTGTAGACGTATATAAGGAAAAATTAGGAAACCAAGTAAAACTTAAGAAAAATGTATATCTTGAAGATGAGAAAACTAAAAAGATGAGAAAACTAAAATAGTTTATTTGTTGCAGTGAAGATGTTCACATTGCTTGTTGTTGTTAGTTTCTTTATTTTCGAACCTCAAAAAAATACAGAGATTTTATAATAGGTTCACTTAAGAAGTTTAAACTAAAGATAATATTACTATATATACTCGTATATCCTAGTTATTATATTAATATATATAAAAGAAAAATACATTTTTTTTTAAATACTTAACAATAGAAATAAAAGTAAAAGAAGCCTATAAATTTCTATTAATTAAAATATGATTTTTTAATTTTTCATTAAATCTTATAATGTTATTTACACTCTTTATACTTACAGGTACTTGGTTATACATGATTAGTCCGTTATGAGTTATAGAATGTTTTGCCTTTGATGTCCTAGTTGTGGTGTAAAAGTAATTATTAGTATTTCTAGTACAATACGTATGTATATTTTGATTTACTGTAAGCTCTATGTTACTTTTTATTTTTTTGTGTACTATATTATTTACTAATTTAATTTCACTGTAATAAACTAACTCTTTAATAGTTAAAATTGAATTATTTAAATATAAATAATTTGTTCTTGTATCATATGGATAATTAAAAATTGTTTTGACAGCCTTGTTTTGACATATTTGTAGTCTATTTAAATCAACTTCATTAGCAGCCTCACCCCAAACAGCAATTAAGTAATTTATATTTGACTGAATATAACTAAAATATAACCAATTCTGAGTTTTTCTATTCAAGTAAAATGAAAATCTTCGGAATAAACCAATAAGTTTACTAATTTTTTTTATTAAATTTTCTATGTGCTGCTTAAAAGTAAGATTTTTGTCTAATGTTATTCCTAAATATTTAAAATATTCAACTTTTTTTATTTCACATTCGTTTATCTTTATTTTAGTTATATTATTTGTTTTATTCCCAATATCCATAATAAAACATTTATTTTCATTTAAAAAAAAATTGCTTTTTTCTGACCAAATTTCAATTTCTGATATATCATTGGAAATATAATTATTTATGTTTGCCGTATTTCCACAGTAAAATAACGCTATATCATCAGCATATAGGAGCATTTTACCATTCAGATGTAAGTCAAAAATATCATTAATATAAATCAAAAATAATAATGGTCCCAGTACACTACCTTGAGGGACTCCATGTAGGACAAGTCTTTCTTCACTTTTAAAATTATTAATAGTTGTAACCTGATATCTATCTTTTAAATAACTTTTAAAAATTTTTAAATTTTTATTTTTAATTCCTATACTAGACATTTTTTGAAGAAGAATGTTATTATCTACAAGATCAAAAGCTTTCCTAAAATCCAAAAATAATGCAGATACATTTGTTTTATTGTCAAAATTTTTATAAAGAAAGTCCATAAGCTCAGTTACAGCTATTTCAGTATTTCTATTTTTTTAAAATCCGTATTGAAATTTATTTAAATAATTTATATTATCAAGATATTTTAAAAGCCTTTTGTATAATAATTTTTCAAATATTTTTGAAAATACAGGCAACACAGATATAGGCCTATAGTTATTTACATCTTCTTTATTTCCGTCCTTAAATACTGGAGTTCTAAAGGAAACTCACCATTTTCTATATTTCTATTAATTAAGTTTAAAATTATTGGGGCTACAACATTAATAATCTTTTTAAGATGCTTTATGTTAATACAGTCGAGTCCTGGCGCTATATCAGATTTTAAATTTTTTACTACTTCTATTATTTCATCAATTTTAGTTTTTGGTAAATACATTGAAATGTTATTTATTTCCTGAACATTTAATTTTACATTTCCATATTTATTTTTGTTATATTTTTTAATCACATTTTTAGCTACTGTGATAAAATGCTCATTAAAAATATTTGCTTTTTCTTTATCATTTTTTATTTTTTTACCAAAATTGTCAGATATTAAAATATTAGTTGCCTTTCGTTGTTTTAAATTCGATAGGTTGTTTAAAATATTCCATATTTTTTTTGGATTATTTTCTGTTTTCTTCAGCTTATTTTCATAATATTTTTTTTTATTAAATTGTATGATATTTTTTACATTTTTTTTTAATTCTATTAAACAATTTTTAAGATAATCATTATTAGGGTACATTTTGCTTAATTTATATATTTTATCTCTTTTTTTTATTAATTGTAGTAGCTCTTTGGTAAGCCATCCTTCAGAAATATTAATACAATACTTTAATTTTGTATTTTCAGATTGCTTTTCTATTTCTTCATTAATTAAATTGGCTAGTTTTTCAAAATTTAAAGTATTAATATTTTCTTTCGAAAGTTTTTCTTGCAATTTTATTTTTATTAAATTGAAATTTATATTTTTTTTAATATATATTTCTTTATTTTTTTTCTTTTTATTAAAGAAATTAGGTATTGATAAGAATATCTGTTTATGGTCAGAAATAATAGAATCACTTATTTCAGTTTTAATTTCAGATACAGTATCACATAAAATATGGTCAATAATTGAATTAGAATTATTTAAAGTATCGGTTCTAGTAGGAATACTTAGATTATTTAATATTTTAAAACCATTACTTTCTAACATATTTTTATAGTTTTTTACCACTAAATTATTTTTTAATAGATTTATATTTAAATCTCCAACAATAAATAAATTAGAATAATTATGTAAAATTGAGTCCATTGAATTAATAAAGCTATTCAAATTAGATGAGGGTGTACGGTATATTAAGCCTAAATTAAAGTTATTTTCTAAAATATTTATAATTAAGATTTCATTATTATCAAATATTTTATTCAATTTTATACTAAAATTTATGTTTTCATCCAAGTAAATACATATACCACCACCTCTAGAATCCCTACAGTTACTTACCATATTATAACCATTAATCTGAAACGCTGGTAAGTCATCATTATATAACCAGGTCTCCGCAAGTAGAAGTATGTGTATGTTTTTACTTTTAATTAATACTTCCATTTCATTAATTTTTTTTCTTAGGCTTCGAATATTTAGGTACATAAGGTTTAAATCCATTTAAAAAAACAATAAAATTAAAATATTACTTAAAAATATGGTCATATAAGAAAAACTAGTATATAAAAAAAAATTATATAAACATTTTAAATAATTTACTCCCTATATAATTCTATGTTCTTAATGTCTGCTTCGTTTCTTATTTGGATTATTCTTGATTTTTCTGTTTTTCGAATAAATATTTTTCCGTCTTTAGTCCACGCAAATTTATATTTCAGTTGCTTTTTTAAATTTCTTGTTTTTTTAAGAAGTTCTTGATTTTCATTTGTTAAATCTTCATTTATATAAATAACTCCTTTCTTTCCTTTAATACCAATTTCTTCACAAAAGACAGGTCCTCTCTCTTTCCTTAGATTAAAAATTTTTTCTTTTATTTCTTTGTCTATACATTTTACCAAAATTGGATTATTTTTGTTAATTCTCTGAATGTTAAGAAAATCTTTTTCTTTTTTCTGAAATTTTATACAAAAATTTTCTGTTATTTTATTAACATTTTCATTTTCACGATATTCTATTCCAGATAGGACGAAATTGTTGTTTTTTTCATGCTGTTCAATATTATTTATTTTATGTTTTATTGTAGTAATCGTGTTTCTTAATTCCTTATTCTCTTCCTTAAGATTAAATATTTCTTTTTTTAAGTCTATTATATGTGTTTTGAGTCAATTTTAATTTTTTCAAATTCATTGTTAATAAATTCCATAGATTTTTTTATTTCATTCATAAATTCTTCTAATTTAGAAAAATTTTCATTAGATGTTCCAGCCTCTCTTAGGTCTTGGCTAAGTACTTTAAAATTTTTTGTTTCTTTTTCAAAACGTGAATCATTGGGATATTTCGCTGGGAGGTATTCATCGTCACTTGAAATACTAAGTGAAGATAATTTATATTCTAAATTTTCATCCTTTTTTGAAATATTAGAAAGAACTGAATTTTTTTTATTATTTTGATTTTTGTTGTCAAATCCAAAAAATTCAGGTGATGATTGATTTTTTGATTGACATCTTGTCAGATTATTTCTATTTAAATTGCTATTATTTTTAGATTTTCTTACCATTACGATTGCGTCTGGAGTCTTCACTCCAATATATGTTATTCCTTTTTCTTTTATAATTATAATTTGCTGGTCACAATATATTTTTTTAATTCTGTATGTTAAAAAATTAGAAATATTTATGGAGTAACTTATGTATACCTGTTTTATACTTTTTTACTTGTGATGGTCCCGTGTGTTTATTCGAGTCTCATTGCTTATGATTGCAGAAATCCGTCCACTAACATAACAGCGATATCACTGCGTGATGTCAGTATTTGCCCGGATCCTGAAAATGGTTATAATATTGACGACGGATATGTGCAAGTTATTGAAAAACAACGTTATGAATATGTCCGTGTATATTCATGTCTGATTGAAGTGACTAGATTAATAAGTCATTGCGGAATGTTCTCCCATCAATCAGCGGTAGAAGGAGGAATATCCACCTATATCTATGAACTAGGATCGGAAGACTGCCGGAAAACACATACTTATAGGCAATTCCGAGGACTTAGTGGACATATCATAGATAAATTGAAACCAAACTCAACTGTGTCCACCACCCTTCTGTTGGCAGGAAGTATCGGTTCGGCACACAATTGTGAAGGAGCACAGTATCACGAAAATGGAATACAATATAATAGTGCAATAGTTCAAGCGGATGTGAAGATAACTGTTAATGCAACTCTTACTTTTAAATTCAAAGTATTTCATTTTCGCGCTAAAAGCATACAGAATCTTTTCTACTGGCACCGGGGAGTGCGCGTAGTACTGTCGCGCACGAAACCAGAAGAGATCGAGAGAAGTAGACGATAGAATCGCCACGCGTGTTCTGGTGAGGCAGTTTTGAGGCTGTTTTGTGCTAATCGTTCCATTTTCTACCGAGAAATTCAATCCCCCTAACCAAGGTATGTGCCATTTCATATGTTTCGATTTTGTATGTTGTTGTTTTTCTTAGTTTTCTAAAATCCTTAAATGTCGGTGCATTTCGTTCAAATACAGTCCACTAATTCTTCCTAACTTGCATTGACATTTTTTGGTTCCTACGAGCCTGGATACATTCCAGCTAATTTCAATTAATTCCTAAAATTAAATTAATCGTTTTCCTTTCATACACATTTGGGTTGAATATTCAAGTAACGAAATTCTAAATTCCATTTATTTTTTGCGACTCAATCTGCCGGACCACAACAAAAAATTCTAGTTTGGCAGCACGTATTTCAATCTGGTTTTTGTCGTCGATAGACGTTTATTTACATTATTTACTTTAAATCTTTGACAGATTGGTGTTTATATTGTTTATAGACCAAAACAGTTAATTTTCACAGTTTTTAACTTTGTGTTTAATAAAACGTAATTATTTATGGTTTACCTACCGTTATCGATATTACACAAAATATCGTACATTTTTCCAAATTTATCAATTTTCTAGTTCTCGCGAGTGGTTTAAACAAAAGTGTTTGTTGTAAACAAGCCGATTTATTTTTTAAAAGTGAATTATATCGAGATTTTCGTAATATAACTGAGTAATTCGTTTTATACCCATTATGTCTAAGGTGAAAAGGCTTGAAGAAAGAAGGAAAATTCCAATAAACAGAATTTCAGAAATTTATACAATTGCAATTCAAGCGAAAACAAATCAGGCTTCCCATTCTCAACTTAAAACTAGGTATGATGATTTAGATAATATTTATAGTGATTTCGAATCTGTTCACAATAAAGTTATTGGTGAATTGGATGACGATAGTGACTTTCAAGAGCAAGATGCGGTTCGTAAAGATGTTGATAATTTTTATTACACAACCAAAGCCATTTATTATGATCTTTTTAACAATAGTTCAAATACCAATCTGGTATTAAATCCAAATAGTAAGGCCGGGTTTAGCCAACTACATAAACTTAGTAGTTAAAGATTGTCTTAATTTATAAGCATAAACTTAGTGGATAATTGATAAGCGTGTTTATCCACCAACATTAATTTAGTATTTATTTATTGCTTAAAAAACGACAGCAAAAATTTGAAGCGGAGCAGACAACAATTAAATCTAACCAGTAACCTCAGTTTTATTTCGGCGGGGTTATTTGTTTCTGATTCTAAGATTTGGCATATGAAAGTAAAACAAATATTAGACAACAGAGCTGCTATGGCAATCGGTTTATCTTTTATGTTTCTAACATTATCAGTTTGTATGGGAACCTTAGACTCGCATCAGAAGGTTTGGTGTTCACCCTATGAACAGAAAAAGAAAAACTGAAGGAACTTTTGCCACTCTCATTAAGGATATATGTAGTTAAGAATGGGATGAAGACCAATTTTTTAAGTATACCTGAATGACCAAAGCACAGTTTTTGCATTTGCATTATTTGGTTTTTTCACATATTGAAAGATCTCGCAAAAAGTTTCACATACGAAGAGAACAAAGATTAATTATGACTTTACAGGAAGTGCCTATTATGTGCTTTATTAGAAATGAATGATTAAAGGTTATTTTTTATTGTTAAAAATCAAAAGATAGGCAGAAAGCTTCTGTTTACTATACTAGTGTTTTGGTTTGCATTAAATAAAAACGTCAATGTAGTTTTTAAAAAGGTTAAAATGCGATTGGCATCAACAGCTGATTTTGTACCTGCGCTGTAAGCAATTTTCTTTAAACATAACACATAATTCATAAAAAGTTAAAAGTTGGGAACTTTCAAGGTCGCTTATTATCAACTAAAGTTACGTCTTATGAATTAAGTAGTTGTATAAACCGAGTAATTCAAATACATGATTTTAACTTTATGCTTATCTGCTAAATTAAGTTTATGAATTAAAATTGTGCTTATGTAGTTGGCTAAACCCGGCCTCATAGTCAAAAAGACAATGTCAAACTTCCTAAAATTAGCATACCTACATTTGATGGTAACTATAGATTATGGCAAACCTTTATTGATTTATTTAAAAGCCTTATTCATGACAATTCTTCACTTAGTAATATAGAAAAATTCCAGTATTTACTTTCATTTGTTGATAAAGAACCGCTCATTTTGTTAAAATGAATTCCTATTACTTCTGTAAATTATAAAATTGCCTTTGATACACTGGTTAAACGATATCAAAATAAGCGGTTATTAGCCAGTAATGCTTTGAATTCTATGCACAACGTAACAATAAAACAAGGCTTTGCAAAAGAACTTAGACTAGTTTTAGATACATTTTCAGAAAATATTTCTATTTTAAAAGAGTTAAATTTTCCAGTTAACGAATGGAATTTTCTTTTATTCAATCAGCTGTTACAAAAAATAGATTCAAAAACTCCTACTGATTTTGAGATTTCGGTTAGCAATCAAGAAATTCCCACTTATGAAGAACTTTATTCTTTTTTGGAAAACCAGTGCAAGGCTTTGGAGTCGTTGCAGCTATTGCCATCTAATAAACCTGCTAAAGTCCCTGTTCCTTTTTCTCGTGGTGGGACAAACCCACCTAACAGTCATAAATACACATCCCCTTCCTCATTTGTTAATACGGTTTCTAGTTTTAACATAAAATGCCAACTCTGTAGTGCAAATCATGTTCTGTCGAAGTGTCCAGTTTTCCAAAATAAAAATCCTTCTGAACGATATTCCTATGTTAAACAAAAAAATTTGTGCATAAATTGCCTTTACCGTGGACACATTTTAAAGGATTGTACTTCTAATTTCCGCTGTAAATCGTGTAATAACAGTCATCATACGCTATTACATCGACCAAAAAGTCAATCTGGATCTCTTTCTAATAGTCCTTCCTCAGGTTTCACTGATAAGCGTCAAGCTAATCCTCACATTCTCAATAGTAATACGGAAGGTAACCCTTCTTCTAGCCTTACACCCCCCGAATCATTGGCAACAACCCTTCGTCAAGAAACCACTGTTCTTTTGTCCACAGCCGTAGTCGATATTCGTGATGGTAGGGGTAATTTTCAACCCGTTCGAGTTCTAATTGACACGGCAAGTCAGGCTAATTTTATTTCAGAAAAATGTCTGAACCGTCTGGGGTTGTCAAGAAAATGCCTTTCTATTCCCATTGTTGGTTTAAATCAAATGTGTTCTACTTCTTCTAATGGACTAACAGAGTGCGTTATAAAGCCCCAAGGTCAAGAAGAACCCTTTCTCACTTTTGAAGCTATAGTGTTGCCAAAACTGTGCTCAGATATGCCCTCCATAAAAATTGATGCCAAATGTTGGAGACACATAAAAAACCTACCTCTTTCTGATAAAAAATTTAATCTTCCTAGTCCCGTGGATATTCTTTTGGGTGGTGAATTGTTTCCTCATATCCTGAGGGAGGGTGTTATTCATGGAGAAGCCGGTCAGGCTAGTGCGGTTAACACAATCTTTGGATTTATTTTAATTGGAAAAATCAAAAATTCTAGCTCTGCTTCTGATTCAGTTTCTACCTACTGCACGTATTTAGACCCTTCCCTTGATGTTTGTTTACAGAAGTTTTGGGAAACTGAACAGGTTTTTGACGAGCCTCCGCAGTGCCCTGATGATGAAAAGTGTGAAAAGATTTTCTCTGAAACTGTTTCTCGGGATGAGTCTGGTAGATTTATCGTATCGCTTCCCTTTAAAAATTCAGAGCCTAATTTAGGTAATACTTATCCTATGGCAATCCGTCGTTTCAATTTGTTAGAATCTCGTTTGTTGAAAAATCCAGACCATTACCGGGCCTATTCAGAATTTATGAAAGATTACGTGGAATGTAATCATATGACGTTGATTCCTACCAAATCAAAATGGGATCTGGATTCTTCGTATTTTATTCCACACCATAGTGTATTGAAGCCTAAGATGAGAGTAGTATTTGATGGTTCGACTAAAGGTCCGAGAGGCCTGTCCTTAAATGATACCTTGTTTGCCGGTCCAAAACTTCAAAATGATATTCGAGCAGTTCTTCTTAATTTTCGTATCCATGCTGTGGTGTTTATAGCAGACATTAAACAAATGTTTAGACAAATCCTTATCACTCCTTCGCAAACTCGTTTTCAAAATATTCTTTGGCGGTTTTCCGCAGATGATCCTATTGAAACATATTCGCTAACAACTGTTACATATGGTTTAAAATCTTCTCCCTATCTTGCGATCCGAACGTTGCAAGAATTGGCGCGTCTAGAATCGGACCGATTTCCGATTGCTTCTAAGGTATTATTGAAAGACATCTACGTGGATGATATTTTGTCAGGTAGTAATTCCGTTGACTCTGCTCTTAAACTTCAAAATGAATTAATTTCACTACTTGATTGCGGTGGGTTTGAGCTTAAGAAATGGGCAAGTAACAAATCTGATTTATTGCGTTTGTTCCCAGTATCGGATGTCCAAATTCCGCTGTCGTTTGACAGAACTGAACCAAATTTTGTAAAAGTGTTGGGGTTACAGTGGAATCCCATTTCGGATACGTTTTCATACCTTTATAGTCCTGACGAAAACCCATGTACGAAACGTACTATTTTATCACAAATAGCACGTATTTTTGATCCCTTGGGTTATTGTTCGCCAATTATTCTCTTCGCCAAGCATCTGATGCAGCAGCTTTGGGCTTCTAACACAGATTGGAATGATGTTCCTCCACAGTCGGTATTTCATTCATGGACTCAATTCAAAAGTGAGCTCCCTGAACTTTCAAAATTGAGCTTGCCCAGGCGCATCATACCTGACAATGTTAGTCGCTGTGAACTGCATGGTTTCTGCGATGCGTCGCAAATAGGTTACGCTGCGGCTATTTATTTCAGAATAGAGACATCTCTTGGCGAAATACTAACTTTTCTTGTATTTGCAAAGGCTAGAGTTGCACCTTTGAAAATTTTGTCAATACCAAGGCTAGAACTCTGTGGAGCTCAGCTTTTAGCTGATTTAGTTACGTTTGTAAAACAAGGTTATTCGGGAATATTGACCTTTGATGAGATTTCGGCTTGGACAGATTCGCAAATAGTTTTAGCTTGGTTGTCTTCGTCACCACATAGGTGGAAGACTTTCGTTGCTAACAGGGTAGCATACATCCAGGAATCTTTACAGTCAAATTTATGGCATTATATCCCTTCTGCTGAGAACCCCGCCGACTGTGCTTCTCGAGGTCTAACTCCTAGTCACCTTTTAAGCCACGACCTTTGGTGGAACGGGCCTTCTTTCTTAAAATTGCCTCGAGAGACTTGGGCTTCCTTCCCCAACTATTCACTGCTCAAACAAGAGGATGAAAATTTGCTTGAAGAGCGAAAAACAGTTCTAGCCCTTTTGGTTGAAGAAAATCTTCTTCATAGCCTATTAGAAAGGTTTTCTTCTTTGGTAAAAATTCAACGAATTTTATCGTATTGTCTTAGATTTCTTCCTAAATTTAGTAAACTTTCTGATGGTTCCGTTGTCGTTTCGGACCAGGAGATGCAAAACTCTATGATCGTTCTTATTAGGCATGTTCAGAATGCGTCATTTGCAGATATTATTTCAAAGTTGAAAAATAGTCAACTTGTTCCCAAACCCTTTCGCAAGCTAGCTTTATTTCTTGGTGAGGACAACTGCATTAGAGTTGGAGGTCGTCTTCAACACTCAGAGTTGTCATATAGTGCTAAGCATCCCTTGTTACTCCCTCGTTCACATCGCTTAACTGAGCTCATTGTTGAGTTTACACATAAAAATTATGCTCATCCAGGTCTAAAAACTCTGCACTATCTTTTGAGACAACAGTTCTGGATATTATCTGCGCGCCGTGTAATTCAGCAGACTGTATCACGGTGTATTCGCTATTTTCGGATTAGGCCCAAGATATTAGTCCCGTACATGGGAGACTTACCCTCTCACAGAATATCTCAATTAAAGGCATTCTCACATGTCGCAATCGATTATTGTGGGCCATTTTTCATAACGATGGGAAAGTATAGAGGTGCTAAAGTTTCCAAAGCATACATTTGTGTCTTCGTTTGTACAGCAACGAAGGCAATTCACTTGGAATTGGTTTCATATTTATCATCGGAGACGTTTCTTGCTTGTTTCAAGAGGTTTGTGGCGAGACGAGGTAGAGTTTCGGACGTTTATACCGACTGTGGCACTAATTTCGTTGGAGCTAGCAGGTTACTCTCGGAGTATGCTCAAAATGCGTGCCAAAATCTATGTATAAACTGGCATTTCTCACCACCGGCAGCACCTCATTTCAATGGCTTAAGTGAGGCTGGAGTTAAGTCTGTAAAGACTCACCTATTACGTGTAGTTGGCGAGCAAAGGCTAACTTATGAGGAATTTCATACGTTCTTGTGTCAGATCGAGTCAATTCTTAATTTCAGACCTTTATATTCTCAGAGTCTTGATCCTAATGACTTTCTTCCCCTTACTCCCGGCCACTTTCTTACGTTAGAACCCTTGAACTCTCTTCCAGAACCTGAACTATCACATTTAAAGTTAAATTCCTTAACCAGATGGCAGTTGTTGCAGAGGCTTCAGAGTGATTTCTGGAAAAGGTGGCATTTAGAGTACCTCAACACCCTACAACAACGTTCTAAGTGGACCGCACCTTCCACAAAAATTCAAGAAAATACGCTTGTCGTTCTAAAAAATGAACTTAAACCACCAATGCAGGGGTCATTAGGCAGAGTTATAAAATCCCGGTTCGGATGGGTATGTTCGTGTAGTTACTGTCAAAACGGCTACAGGTACGTTTCGTCGACGTGTGGTTAAATTGTGCCCTCTGCCAATTTCCTAAAATAATACTTATTTTTAATTTTCGATTATTCATAATTAGTCACTTTAGTTTAAGAGAATCTATTTTTTTGTTTCTGTTTTTTTTTCTCACTTGGATTACAGTCCTTTGTGATGGGTATAAATTGTATGAAAAGTACATATTTTTTGAATATTAAAATTTTTCTATAGTTTCAATTGGTTTCCTTCTTCTTCTTCGCTTACGGTATAATTTAATATAGTGAAAACACAGTGTGTTTTGGCGGCCGGAAAATGTTAATGCAACTCTTACTTTTAAATTCAAAGTATTTCATTTTCGCGCTAAAAGCATACAGAATCTTTTCTACTGGCACCGGGGAGTGCGCGTAGTACTGTCGCGCACGAAACCAGAAGAGATCGAGAGAAGTAGACGATAGAATCGCCACGCGTGTTCTGGTGAGGCAGTTTTGAGGCTGTTTTGTGCTAATCGTTCCATTTTCTACCGAGAAATTCAACCCCCCTAACCAAGGTATGTGCCATTTCATATGTTTCGATTTTGTATGTTGTCGTTTTTCTTAGTTTTCTAAAATCCTTAAATGTCGGTGCATTTCGTTCAAATACAGTCCACTAATTCTTCCTAACTTGCATTGACAATAACACTACAGGATTATTATACAAAGGTGGCGTTAGAAAATAATGAAATACATTTGCGGAATGGAGTAATATGTCCATTTTTGGAGGGATATTGCATGGATAGTATAAATGGAGAATCTCTTTGGGATAAAAACTACCCTGCCATATGTCAACAGTTCAACATACTTTATGAGGGTATTGCGACATTTGTGCAAGAAAAAGAACATAAATTACCATCGAATCAATATGTAGTAGTGGAAGATAGAACAAAAGTATTCGCTATGCAACTTTTTAGCGAAGAAAAACTATGTGGAGTAAAAGCCTGGCAAAGTGAACATCCTAGGCTCATAGTCATACGAAAAAAATCGTCATTGGATACCACTCCATTTACCAAAATGAATAATGAATATCGAGATGCTGACCTAATCACTTATGTCAATACAAAATTTTTATATGTCGAACAATCCTTTAAACGAACTGTAAACGAAATGTTTGCTCAGACTGTCCCCCGAAGATGTATGCTACATAGAGAAATTCTGAAAAATAGACTTATAATGGCCACTTTAAGCCCAAATGCTGTAGCAACTCTAGTCAAGAACAAACTAGGGTATGTCGCTAAAGTGGCAGGAGAAGTGATGTATATTATGAAATGTGTAGCTGTACCAGTAGAAGTAAGAAGAGAGACACACTGTTACGCAGAGCTGCCAGTAGCAGCCTATAACAAAAGTTATTTTATGTCACCTGTTACCAGAATTCTCCAAGAGCACGCCGAAGAAACAGAATGTAACTCAATAATATCCCCAATGTATTATATTGACAAGAGATGGATTGGATTTGATCCATATCCCAATCAAGGAATAGTGCCCCAAGAATTGCGTGTGGATGCAGAAGAAGCTGCGATATTTCATACTATTAAAGACCTTGGTGCAGGCGGTCTTTACACCTATAAGGAAATTAAAAAGGCTCAAGATGAACTTTTATTTACCCTAGAGAGAAATGCGTTAAATAATATAATTGTCCGAAGAATTGCAGGACAAGATGTACAATCACAAGGATTCTCGGCGTTACGTTTATTTGATAAACAAGAATTGGAGAAATTAGCTAATTCAGCGATTCGCACAATATACAAATATTTTACGATTTTAGGAGAATGGACCAGTGGAATAATAGGAATATATTTTATTTTTCGGGTGATAAAATTTGTACTAGAAACGTGTATGAATGCAGTAGCCATTCATAAGTTAAATGGGTGCTCATTACATATTTTAGCATCTTGCTGGGATACCTTAACTCTGTTTGTGTTACATCATAAACAGCGGGAACATATGCATTCCCAGAGACCCGATGAAAATATGAAAACTTATTTTAGCAGTGATGACCCAGCCGACAATTCGCTCATGGCGAGCGCACCTGTAACTGAAAAGGAAAAGCACGTCACGTTTTTCATAGAAAATGAAATGAACAAAGAAGTGAAAGAACCTATCATGGTACAACCAACATCATATACCTCTTTGCAGCATGATCTGCTTAATATTCCGAAAATAAAATGGAGTTTATTTAGTCGAAGTGAAGCCAAGGAAGAACGAAATTAAAAATTAATACCATACTCGGAGAGCCATCTAACTTTAAAAGCTTAATACCCAAATTAACGACGTATAGAAATATGTATCTAAGAAAGCACAAATGCATAAGACCACCGTGTGTCGCCGCTAAGGGTCTGGAAACGAGCAAAACGCATGGGTGCAATGTATTTAAAAATTTTAGGCCTGAAATATTGCCGCCGCGCCGAGCCGTCTGAGAGATGCTGGTTTTAAAACTTGGTCGAGATTCGACCGAAATCGCTGTTTGGAAACGCATTAACATACTCACGTGCACTAAATGAAGGCCTAGGCGCACAAAGAAGCTAGTGTTCTCCTAATTAATTATTATGAGAGTAATGGGTCTATGAGGTTGAAAGGGTTTAATGTTGACGACTTAAGATGAAGAATATAGAAAAAAATACTTATTTATGAATATTAGGGTCCCTAAACGATCTAGACATATTAGAACTTAAAATATAATAAATGTTGACTTCTACATAAACAAACATAACCAAAGGCAGTTATTAGTAAGAGACAAGTTTAGAGTGTTAAAATGATACAAAACGGGACAAAAACAGTTTATAATTAAAAGATCGGGTGAGTTAGAAAACTTACCCCCACTTGAGACTAAAACAAGGAACCAAGCCGTTCTGGATTTTGCACTTAGTTCTTTGCCTAAAAGACTGTAGAACGTGTGTGCCGTTTTATGGACTAAAGTAAAGTAAAATTAAGAGACCTAGATATTTAAGTGAAAAAAAAAGACAATAATAATAAATTATATAAAGAGACAGTTAAGTGCAACCGGGGGCAAATTTTGTGTGAAAAAAAAAGAAAACTAACTTTAAAAACAACAAAAAAATGGAGTGGATGATATTATTCCTTAAGTATGTGCGGTTCATCCGAGGGAACCACCCCCTCACCAACACCCTGCTCAGGGTAGCGCTATACCATCTAAGGGACCTTTACTTTCAATTGGGGGAAAACCAACCCGGGCCGGAAGAGTTTTTCCCCCATCGAGCGATAGTAACAATGTGGTTAGCGTTAGTGCATGCGGAATACCAAATGTTCCACACCGATTGGGCACTAACGTTCGGGCAGCGGTATGACCCCACCTTGTGCGACTGTCCAAGTTGCCAACCGCTGCCCGGCCATCGTGATCTTTTCTGGCTAGCGGATTTTTGGGCCCTGCTTCAGGACCAAGGGGGCCGGCATGCCAATGCAGGGAATGCCAGGGCCCTCCCCCTCCCGGTAGGCCCATGAACGAGGACGTCCCAGCCGCCCCTGCCCCACCCGAGGCGGCGGAACCCGTACCAAGGATGGCCACACCTGAGCCCGTTCCGGAGCCCTCCCAGGGACCATCAGGAGGTCCCGTCCACACGGGGGAAGCGGCCCCGTTGACGCCGAGGACCATCGCCGAATATGAGGTGGCCTTTCTAGATGGGCTAAGAATGGTGCTTCGACGGACCCCCGCTGAAAGGGACAGCGACAGCGACAGTGAGTAATAGAGAACGACGAATGTGAGTGTAGTGAGTGAAGAGTTGGGAAAAAAAAACAAAGAAATATATATAAATTAGGTAAGGTTATTCTGTGTAAGAGTAGGTTTAGGATTTTGTAGGTTTCGAGTTTTATTATATTTAGAGGAAGTTTATACACTTAAATTCAAAAACAACAAAAAAAAACAATGACAAAAAACATTTTCATACAAAAAAATATATAAAACCCAAAAAAATTATACTCAAACAAAAAAAAAATTTTCAAAACTTAAAAAAAAACAAAAAAAAAACAAAAACAAAAAAAAACCTTATGTTGTATTAGAAAGGCTTGTAATAACAAAATGGTATCAAAAGTAATATGTAACAATTTGTTTATTTAGTGAGGTATACTGGAAATTGTTAACCATTTAGGAGTAATCCATACATACATTCTTTAGTAGTTAAGTGATGGTAGTTAGAGATATGCAGAATTGTAAATTTGAAGTAAAACCGAGTAAATTCTAGTCAGAATTGTAGAATATGAAGTTGAGGGTCAAGATAGAAATTTAGAGAGAATTGTAAAACGTAATAATTGAAATAATGCACATAATGTCTGTACGACTGTGGCGGATTCATATTTAAAAGATTTATTGTTAGGTGTTACGACACTCTACTGTTAAGGAAACTTAAGACCTATAAAAAATTAATGTGTGGTTAGGATAATTAATATTTTTAGATATAATGCGTGGAAACATAAAAAATTAAATAGAGAAAATGAATACATGGTCCTATTTAATTACAATGATAATATAAAATATTAAAATTATATATTGGAGGTATGACAAATTTAATAAAGTAGACTAAGAAATTTAAATAAAAATTGAACTCACGAAAAGATATAAAAATTTTTTAAGACTTGTCAGTTAAAATTATTAAAAACGTTGTGACTTAATATGATTGCTATAATGAATTACAAGGAAACCCATTCGTTAAATAAAGACCAAAGTCTTAAAGGTTAATGCAAAAAGGGGATAATTTAACAAATTAATTGAGGGCCGAAATAAATTAATTAAATAATTTTTTTTATAAATAACGAAAGCGTTTCCTGGAAGAAAAATATTGATATAAAATTTTATCTGTAGATTAAGATCTGTAACATAAATTTTATCTGTAGATTAAGACCTGTAACACATTGAATATCAAGGTATAACAAGGTAGTAATGTAATTTTGTAGAATTTAATAAGCACCTACTTTTTCACTAGAGGGAAGGAATAACCCATAAACACACGCGCCTGTAACGGAACCGCCGAGAATTTAATAGCCTAATTCATGACCTAGGGCACGGTGACCCAGTAAAGTTTATTTGAGACGCTAGGCATCTGTCAACGCATAAAGTACCTTTATTTGAAAGGTACGTTATGTTCTGGGAAAGGGAGTGATGAAATGGCACGGCCTTTAAGCTTTTATTTAAAGGGGATAACGCATACCAAATAAAGGAAGGAAAATAAAATTTTAAAATATTTAAACGGGATTGTATTTATAAAAATTAATCTGAGCAGTTTTAAAGAAATAACTTTTGCGATACGACGGGAAATATAAAAATAAATTAATCATTTGCTAATTGTAGAGAAGTGTTCACACAAAGAAAACGTTGAATTTTGTCAAGAAATAACGGATTTAAAATTTATTTAAATATCTACGTGACCGAATACTTGTTCATACGAAATGGTTTAACAAATTATTAAATAATTAATCAAATTAACTTACGTGATTAAGGAAACAAACACTTTGATTTAATTTCAATTGAGAACACTGAATTAAATTCATTTAAATTCGCCAAGAAGTTGGAAAACTTTTCTAATTGCGCGAATATTTTAATTCGGAATAAAAACTATTCTTTGTTCTGCTGTGCTAGATGGTGAAATTTTCCCGTTCTTCAAAGAAAATCTTTTTAATTACCCTAACAAGACAAAGAAATCGGAGCATTGTCGCCTCTAATTGGCCAGCGAAAGGACCGCCCCGTCACGTACGCACCGAATTATCGACCCCAACTCCTGTTTGCGTAAGATTGCACAATATTACGGCCTAGATAATTTTATAGCTTTGTTTTGAACATGTTAGGAACACCTGCAAGCCATAAACACCGAATATATAACACATAGAAGGGTCACTCCTGCGCGGCACTGTGATGTTCTAAGATCAAAGCATCGCCGGCAGCAGCCGAATGTATTTTCTCGAATTGTAAGACTTGCGAGGTCGCAGACGGAAATCCCAAATTACGAGGGCGATACGTGCACGCGATATGTGAAAGCGGGCCGAGCTGTTTTACGAGGATTACTCTGTAGGAACGGAATAAACTAAAAGTAAACTACAGTTTTTTAATTAATCAGTTGTATTAACATAATGGTAGGTACTTATAAGAACGCAGTTCAATTTGTTAGCAACAACACTGCAAACTATTATTTATCTACAATAAAGTAGTTGCAATAGAAACAACATTAAAGTGGGTTTTAGATCGATCAAATAATAAACTTAATATATCGGAAAAAAAGAAACTGAGATAATATATTTTTTAAATACACGTAGGGAAATATTTTTATTTAAAAACACACAGTTGAGCTGCGTTCTTTACTTATAGTTAGTTAAATTTGCAATAAAGAAAAAGTTATTGGATTACTGTTTTTTCTTAACCTACGTATATATAATATAATTTGCGTAAAGTAAGTTCCAGCACCTACAAATAAATTAAATACTAAGTTTGTTTTTATTAGAAATCAGTTAATACTGAAAAAACGAGTGGCAATATAATATACCTAAAATAACTAAGAAATTATTAACGGCGTAACAGACTTTCCGAGATTTTGACAGATGTTACCGTTTTGGGGTTCCTAGATGACAACAATGTACGTTGTCCATTTCCGTTTTCCTGTCTGTCGGTCTATCTGTTAGCCCGCAGCTCAAAAACTACTTGACGGAAAAGGATGAAATTTTGTATGCAAAGTAGGCATTAGCCCTACTCGAAAAAGTATATCATTTGTGTTCAATATATACACGGTGAACACTATAAAAAATTAAAATGTTAAGATTTTTGCTTAAATTTTATAATTTAATATGACGGTTATAGAAGAATAGTTAAATATTTAATGAATCCAACCATATTGTGAGAAAGTTATACAAAGTGGCAAACGTTTTTTTTGTTTCTTTACCTACTGTTCTGTTTAAAGGTAGGTATTTGCCGATTTTATAATTGGCAAGTTCCAAGTGGTATATATTATATTCATAAAAGAAGGCTTAATTTGTAATTATATTTGGATCATAATCGATTATTTCGGTACATGCCTTATTGTCATGGCAGTATGTTGACGATAGGAGCAAAACAAAAGGAACGTTGTTTGTCATTCTAAATACAATATATAAAAAATCGACAAATACCTTTGCACAGCAGTTGCCTCGCTCGCAATGGGTTCACCCTGTTTTAAATATGTAAACTGTTTGCTCGGATTTGTCAAATGCAAAATATTTTTCTAAGAGAAATATTTTAAAGCCCGGAAAAAATAACGTCAAGATCTGTCTCGCAAGGTGTTTTTTTTTGCAATTACAATCCTTTTTTACTGGCCAGGAATAGTGGACTGTAAAACCGGCAAAAATGAGTTAAAAAAATTGTAAGGTACAACTACATGGGACCTTCGCAGAATGATTGGCTAGGGTCTAGGCTATCTGAAATGGCCAATTACAACATTTTTTGGTAGGTCAAACTTTTTTTATGACGAAAAATGTCATAAATGTGACAAAATTAATGTCTCTTACATTTTTACACATACCATAGAAGAAATGTGAGCGAAGGCTACTGAGTCAATTTTGTTTTTTTGAAAACTCTAGTTTTTTTGTAAAACTTGGTGAAACTTCAACATGAAGGTACTTTAATTGCAGCACTTTTTTCAGTAAGCGACAAACTTTTATGTTTTAAAGAATTTGGTCATACCATCTGCGTACGAAGGAAAGCGAAAACATCGACGAAGTTTTAAAAAAAAACGCAGTTTTCTACGACTTATAGTGTTCAAGTTATCGTTAGTTAAAATTGAAAGATTCGGCTGCCGCGTGACCCAAAGACGTCTCGGCATGTTAATGCTCGTCTGCGCGCAGTGCTGGGCGATGTTAGAATGTTTAAAAAACATCGATGTTCTGTTATTGATATTCGATGTTTTGCCATCGATGTTAGGGGTCATAAACATCGATGCCAATATCGATGATTATGATTATCTTTCGATGTTCGACCATCGACCTTCCGTTCCGAATCTATTGACAAAAGATTTTGGGAGCTAAATTAATAAACATTATTTATTTAGTTTTACGTTCTTTAATTTTTTAAGGGTATGCAATTCTTTTGTTTTGTTTGTTTTTATTTTTACTACACAAACAGATTAACACCACCACCAGAACGAAAAAGTAAAAAAATGTTCAACACACAAAAAAGTATTAATTTAAATTTATTCAGTCACCCCTATATAAACAACACAGAACTCTCCGTACGCTTATTTGGTTCACTTTATACCACCACGCGTCTTCGAATGAATCAACTCCAGCGCTTTTGCGCCCAAGCGGGGACGAGATGAGAAGGGAAAATTTCGTCGCGCAGTCTCGGGCGTGTTCGCGCTTCTTTGAGAGTGATCCTTCTATGTGTTATATATTCGGTGCCATAAACGTCAGAGAAGGGTGGAAAACAGCCCCCTTTGCAATAAAAAAGTAATAAAAGCGTGTTGAATCACGCAGATTCCTTTGTTTGGTTGAAAAACAAGGCTACCCACGCGTTAACTTTTCGAGGAAACGGTCGTAAAAACTTGTTATTTTGGCCTCGATTCTGCGAAAGGGGTTGTAAACGGGGAAAGATTTATGGGAAAATTGGCTATTTAAGCGGGAAAGGGCCTGTTTGGACAGTCAGTACAGTTAGAATTTTTGCGTGATGTAAACGAAATCGCTGCCGGTTTAAATCGCGGTTCTGTCCTAAGGAAAGTACAAAAGTCTGGATCCAATAAAAATTACGGTGTTAGTCGGAAGTTTTGGAGCTCGACGAATTTTTTGACAAAAAGCGCGGAAATATTAGTGAAAAAGTAAGGGCGCTAAAAATATTAAAATTTTGCCTAGAATTATCGGAAAATTACTGTGAAATTTAAGAATATTGGTAAATATTAAAATATTGTCTAGAATTATTGGAAAATTACTGTGAAATTTAAGAATATTGGGAAATATTAAAATATTGTCTAGAATTATTGGAAAATTATTGTGAATTTTGAGAAAATTGGGAAAAGTCTAATTTTTGGGTGGCTCCCAACCGTAACTTGTGGAAATAAAATGTGTAATTGATCCAGAATTTTGCGTTTTACTGTTACGTTACGTTTAATGCAGTATTAAGAAGTCTATTGCAAGGGCTAGATAAGGAACAAAATTAATAGGTGGTTTAATGGCGGTTGACACGGGGCTCTTCCGGACTCCACGCAAAAGTTTTCCTTGTCACCACTAGCTGTATTCCTGGGTTACCGCTCACCCTGCCAACGGAATAAAGAAAAGAGAGATAGGAATCAGTGGTGGGTGTTACAGTACCCAGGTTTCTTCATAATTTTTACTATTGCGGGTTACCTGTATTTTTCTGGAACTAAATGTGTTACGTATTGCTGCAAGAGTACTACCTCCCCTACTTAAGCCGGTGATAGTCAAATTCCGATCATCACGAAAGACTTGATAGTTAGACAGACCTAATTCTGCATCACTATAATCGTCAGTAAGAGATGTTTCGTTTATTAAAATAATATCATAATCGTTAACTCCAACATTGTTAGCAAATTCGATTAGTTTTGTGTGAAGACCATTTACATTTTGATAGTATACTAACCAGTCACTTGATCTATGCGGGAAGTTTGAAAATTTGTGTTGTTACCATGGACAGATCGGTAGTTATTGAACATTCTAAAATTGTATCTTCGGAATACTATGTCAGATGGCCAAAAATTGGAATCATTTAACACATTATAATGTTCTGGATTAATGCCCACCCTAAATGCTTTGGATGTGCCTGTACTCTGCAAGGCGTCAACAGTAAAATCATCCTCATTTAGGTGACCTTTAGTTTTGATCCAATTGATAACCTGAGTTGTTGTTACTGACTCAGCCGCCTTGCCTACGTAGAGCCACATTTTTCTTGGCGCAGCAACGAAACCATTAGGATTTGGATCGCATACTGCTCCCACTTTTCTGGTTACAGTTTTTTGATTACCAGTGCTATGTGAATTTGCAGGCTTTCCATTAAACATAGTTGAATTTATTGAGTCTCCAATTTGTCTGTTGGTAAATGAAGTGGTTCCATTTTGTCTATTTATATTCCGCCGGTTAAAGCGTCCGGTATCTCGCGGACCATTATGTCGATTATCCAACATCTGAAAGTTATCATTATTTGCTTTGCTAGGAGCTTCATCCATAAGAGCACTTGCAGTAACCTCTGGATTGGGCGGAGCTGCGTGATTCTGATTGAATGGTGAACTATTGGTTAAAAACCTTACTAACTCGGTGTTGGTACTCTTAATTGCTCCAACTATGCCTTCAAGTGTGGTACTAATTTCATCGGATTGATTTTTTAGCTCTTTTTTAAAAACTTCAAGCAAGTTCATGTCTACACCCGTGTTTAGAATCTCATTAGGGAGTAGGGACTCGGTATTTTTTCACTGGTAGGAGGCTGCTTGCTCTTTAACAGCGCTACTTCATTTTCAAGCATTTGAACTTTTTCAGTTAACTCTGTTGTTATAACGGTAGAATCCAGAATTTCTGGATTTTTGGATTTTTCATTTTCGTTTAATTTTCTTCCATAGCACTGATCTTAGATAGCAATTTTTGGATAAGTTTATTCTGCGCCTCGACTTCTCTAATCAATGCCTTTCCATCCATATGACGACATTGTCGGTTTTAAGTAAAATATTAAAGTATTAAAGTAAAATAAAGTGTTCTTAAAAGTGCCTATTATAATTTTGAACAAGCTTTGACAAAAATGTCAAATATTTTTTCTTGAACAAGTTATAGACTTGTACAAGTAAGTAATTGTGGGTGGCACAATATAGGTTTCGCATTAAGGTACCTAAATGTCCCAATAGTCGACACCTTAACAAAAATTCACTAGTTGTTATAATTTTTTTAGGGGAAGAAACTGCAAATAGTCTCAATAAATGGTACTTTTATATTCATTGGCTATAGCGTTTTAAAACAGGAAACATTTACCAAATTTAGTTTGTAATTGTTTTTATTATCACCAGTTTTTTCCAGTAAGTGACACTCAAATTATAGCATCTTCCCGTTGTCGTCCTATATTTGATCCAAAAATCGACACAGTGATAGAGTCAGATTTGATGGGTAAACTTATAAAACAACAGTGGATAAAGAAAAATTTCTGTAATAAAACATTATTACCTAAATTGGACTTAATATACAACAAAGAAACTATAAAAGAAATACTCATTGCATTTCATTCCAGTATTTAAAGAATTTATAACTTACATTTATTTCACTACTCCTGTGTAACTACAACTGAAGGTTGTTTGACAAGTTACTGAAACTGTCTGTACTTTTAGATTGTGTTTATTTTAATAATTGATTTTACTCTGACTTTAGTGTTTATATTTGTATGTTTTTTTATTCTCTAAAATTCTATTACTTACTGGTTACTGGGTATTACTTGTAAAAGAAAATACTAGGTATAATAATTTTACAATGGTAATACTTTGTAGAAGCAGTAAATAAATAAATAAAATACGTAAATAGGTATTTCTCCAATTAAATTTTTAGTGGACAAAATGACGTTAATACTTTATAAAAGCAGTAAATAAATAAATAAAATAAATAAATAGGTATTTCTCCAATTAAATTTTTAGTGGACAAAATGACCAGACATATCACCATTAAAAATAACGAACTTGATGTAAATAATATAGCATGGGAAGAATTGTTAATAAAATATGTACAAGATAGGCCTCCCTTATATGATATTAGACTTCCCTTAATGGATAGAACTAATGGGAAAAAACAGAATCTTTGGCTCGAAATAAGCAATCTGTTAAGAGGGAAAGCTTCAGTGGACGAAATTAAAGCCAAGTGGAAATACTTGAGAGATTGCTACTTAAAAGCAAAAAAAAAGGTCAATCAATATAAGCCAAGTGGTTCGGCTTCCCAAGGACAGCCAGATCCTGGATTTAGGTACTACAGTGTAATGAAATTTTTGGATGACTCAATTGAGAAACAATCGTAAGTAGCTTAATGGCGGTAGTAACCATTTTTTGCCACCTGGTCAGGTTTTGGTTTAGTAACTTTTTATGTGCATACTAAAAAGCTTGCTTACTTGTTAAAGACCAGAAAAACCTTAGTTTTCTTTGTGATTCCTTTCCTTGCCTCTCAAGTTGTCAGTGTCAGTGTCAGTCAATTTCCCTTTTTTCTCTGTGACTTACTTGTGCCAGCTCCACTTGACGATGACCTTAAGGCTGACAAAATGCATCTATGCAATGGGTGAAGATGAATGTATATAAAAAAAGATGAGGTGCGTTTCTGACCTTTAAAATGTTAGCAGATGTATAGTATACGTACTGGTATTAATTGAGACACCTTAACAATTAATACCAGCACATTGCCTATACAGGGTGTTACAAAAACAAGAAAGAAGTGTTAAGGGCAAATTTTACATCCAAAAATGTGAAAATAAGTTAATATAAACGTGGATCCTCTTTTTTGAGATACAGGGTGTTTAATATTTCCTTTTTCAAATGTTTTTTAAATTTCCATTTACTAGATAAATAGAGCATGTATTGGAGCATGAGGGAGCCATTTCCCGGATCTACTATAAACTTAAATCAAAAAGCACTGTTTCCTGAACAAAAAATTGAAAAAAAAAACATTTTCATTATTTGCTTTTATTGTAAGATAAATTAATTTATGTCTCGATAATGGCACATCAGAGCGAAAAAGTTCAAGAGATACTTTGCATGCAGAATTAATTGGGCTTTAAGAGAATGATATCATTTTCTCAAAAATCAGTGGCGTGCCATATTTTTCGCTAAAAATAAAGACTTACCAACACGCACGCCACTGATGCAAGTACATGAGAAATATATGTTTGCACGTAAATGTACCCTTTCATTACATACTGGCGCGTACCAAAATTCATGTCAATATCTTAACGCATTTTCGAGAAATTAAAGAAAAAACATTTAAAAAAGAAAATATTAAACACCCTGTATCTCAAAAAAGAAGCGTTTAAGGATCCATGTTTATATAAACTTATTTTCATATTTTTAGATGTAAAATCTGCCCTTAAAATTTTGTAACATCTTTTTGTAACACCTTGTATCAAAATGGAAATTTATTGTTTAATGAAATGCTGGAAAAATAACTTACTGCATCTATACTTCAATACCAAAATAATAATTGTCCGTGACTCATTGTCCTTAGTAGTGTGTGGATATTTAAGGATCTTTAGCTGGGGTCTGCCTTGAGCTTTACGAGTTACTGGTAATTATTCTAGTATCAGAGTATAGCTATTGTAATGTACCCGAAGAACTTACATAAATTTTATTTTTAAGTACCATAAGCTCAATATCCATCCAAGTTCCCTTAGATAACTTACCTCCAACAACTAATAGTGAACCATCTCCCGGATCATCAACAACACTAATATCTCCTAGTAGCGAGCTTCCAACCCCAAAAAGTAAGCAAAAGATTTTGATTAAAAAATATTTTTTAGCCATTGTAGTTACTGAAGATTTGTAAATGACCCAAGAATAAATTAAGCTATGCAAATTTCTCAGAAATAAGTAATTTTAGTATTTTTTTTTAAGAAAAGAAATCAAATGAGAGGTCAAATATGGAAAAAGATATTTTAGAAGCATTGTCGACGCCTACACCAACAGATGGCGTTGATGGTTTCCTTATTAGAATAGGTGAAAGTTTAAAAAGATTCCCATACAGGGAGCGAGCGCGACTAGAAATAGATATTTTAAATTTCATTTATGAAAGAGAATGCGAGTTAAACTTGTAGCGACTGTATTAATCCTAAAGCAATCAAAAATATGTTTCTATTTCTGTTATAATAAATATTTCTTTGATTGTTCTCCAAATCAGCCTCTCTAAGGTTTCAGAACCTTTTCATATATTAGGGGGTTTTGAATGTGGGGGGGCTTGGCGTTAGTTTTTTGTTGCTTCTTTCCGCCGCCAATGGCTGTGTTACTTGTGAGGTACTGCATTTGATCCGTCGCCATATTTGTATGTTCTGACTCTTGAAACACTTGTATTTTAGACCATGTTAAACAAGTTGTATGTTCCAAAAACCCAATCAGTGTTATGTTATTTCTAACATGTTTACTGTTTAACACATTAAATAAGTTAATGCATTCGAAATAAAATCTGTGGCAATATCTAATAGGATATTTTTCTCAGATCCTGTTGATCTACCGTGAACAGCATGTCACCTTTATGTCACTTAATATATCATACATATATCACATGACCTGTAGTTCACAGTGCATCAACAGGATCTCACGAACATATCCTGTATATGTGTTTACAGAATTCAAAATATTATAAAGGGTGATAATTACCAGTTGGTAGTGGTAAAAAATTAGGTTTAGATGTAAAAATTGTGATTTTTAAACTGAAAGATATTGATCTCATTTAGACTGATTATATTATGATGTTAGGTTTGTGTAATGTTTTCAAACTGAGTAATAATTACCTAATCTGTAAGTAGTTCAGTTAATAAAAATAACTTAATAAAAGTCAGTATTCGCCGATCGACGCACAGTGTGGTAAATCGACCGTCTAGCGCGACATAATTATTTAAACATTGATTTAATGTTTTTTAATTTCCTATGCCATTTTTTAGGAGGGTCATGAATGTTTTTTTTGCTATAAAATGTAAATAAGAAGTCAGTCATTAAAATGGCTTCAGTTTTTATTAAAAAATGTAATGTTTTATGGAACTTAATTTCACAATTATTATTGATTTCAAAATACATGAAACATTATTTTAAACTTATTATTAAGTAATAGCTATAAGAAGCATGAAAAAATAATAATGATACTTTTTAGATTTAGATATTACAATATTAATGAGCAAGATATACACTATACAGGGTATTTGAATGTACGGCTTGGTGTAAGTTTTGTAGAATTGTAAATAATAAATATCATTGTGAGTTTTAAAAACAAATTAAAAAGTTACCAACAATGTTCAATTAATAATATCATATAATTTTATTTACCACCTAAACAATGAGAACACTTTCAGACTAACTGGATTATGTGCCGAATGACGTTTTATAAAAGCATACACCTGCACCCGGACACGTATATTTCTTAACTTTTTAGTAATGGTATGGAAATAACACGTTTAAATAAAATAAAAACTAATGAGTTGGATAAATTATGAAGACTTTTAGTGCTTAATCAGTTATTGTTTTTCTCATTTACCGTATACAGGGTGTGACATTGAATTGGATTTTTAACACCCTATATATTTTTACATTTTTAAGAAATTATCTTTACAAAATACTAGTCTTTAATGAATAAATTAACAATGTGTGAAACGTACTTAAATGTCTACGAGAGTACCAAACACTACTTGAAGATCTTTTGTAGTTCCCGAGATATTTGCGTTGAAAATTTTAATAATAAAATTGTCAACATGAAAATGTACTCGTATTAGGAACGGCGAACTGATGAAGCTACAAAGTGGGCCATGAATGCATTTCTTTATTTCCAACAGTATAAACTCAAAAATCTAAAGGCATAACCTGATCTGCAAAAAAAATTCTCGGGAACTACAAAAGATATCCAAACAGTGTTTGGTATTTTTGTACAGCTAATTTTTTATGGAATTTAAAAATGCAAAAATATACTGGGTGTTCCATTAAAAACAATACTTCATTGGCACACCCTGTATACCGAGGGCGACAAAAAAAAATCGCTGTAGCTCTTAAGTTCGTTGCAATTTACCAAAAAAAAATCCAATTTAAACATGCCTTTTATTATCTATAATAAAAAAGTTACTGAGTGTTCCAGTTATAAAAAACACCCTGTACAATAAGTTATTCTTTAATAAATTGGATTGTAAATTTAAATATATTATTATCCAAAATGCTTTACTAATAGACATATATAGGAACGAGCAGCCTACAATAAAAAATGTACCGCTTACCTTTATATTTAGAATAATATTAGCTTTCAACTTTAAATTTTTATTTTTGTTTTTCTGAAAAATTGCAAATATTTCTAAGTATTTCATTGTAAGTGCTAAGAATTTCTCTACTGAGTTAAAATAGAGTAAATATTATAATTTAGGCCTGCAAATTTTGGGATTGATTCAGCAATGTCAAATATCACGCCAAGCGCCATACATACATTGTTATCAAAGCTTATTTAGTTACGAATTCTATACTGGGCAATGATGCATATAAAGCGTTTACTTACAGCTTCTTTATCAAACTCAAAATGTTCCAAAAATTCTATAAATTTTAGCCACAACAGGACATACGGTAAGTTAAGGCTATGAAACAATGCTGGTATTTTATTTGGTGAGTTCTCCAAAAAAACAAAAAACGCACAGATTTCTTAGTTCTTTTCCGAATTCTAAAAACGAGACGTTAATTCGATTGTAAATAATTCTGAACCTTAGCCTTGGCAAAATGTTAATGTTATTTAAATTCGAAAAAATTTTACAAAGTTAGGATGATCTACAAATTGTGTGGTTTTTTTGTCAAGTCGATAATATCTAAAGAGATATTCTTAAAGCCACATAAGTCTCGAATGGGCACCTATGAGCAGAACATTTTTTACTTTTCTGTTAAAAGGGATCCTACTCTGTATTTTTTAGAGGGAAACTAAACTAAACTCCGACAAACTTTTTTGTATGCTCTACGAGTTAAAAAAAATACATAAATATAATGATACATCGAACAACCCCAAAATTTCTAGGAGAAGGGCATTAATATTTAAAATGTTTTTATACTGTAAAACAGTTTGATTATTAACAGTATTTATGTAAAAATTTGGTAAAAAATTTGCTAAGTTCTGTGTCATATTTTTTGTTTTGAAAATGATATACAGAAATGCGTTGATTTTACTCTTAAAATAACACCAAGTTAAGCTCCCCGCTCCACGAGAACTGTAAATATATATTATATTTTTTGACTGCCTTTTTCTTAGTAGGACTGTTTTAAATATAGATTGCTAGACTATGTAAAGAATAATGCAAAATTACATTGGGTGCTTATGTCGTGCTAAATGGTCGATTTAACACACTGTGCGACGTGGACGTGTTTTTGATCGTTCCCGGATTTTTTGCGAGTTATTGTAGTAAATCAAGCCTAAATTTCGTAAAGTTGTAACATCATGAGTGACGATAGTGGCGGCATAGAATCTGATGGACAAACGACAGACTGTCATAGCAGAAATATCAAAAAAGATAAAATGAGAAGCCGTTCTGTAGCAGTATCATCAATAAATTCTTTGACAAAAGAAGGTATTTTTGTCAACGACCTTGTAAAGGAATCTAAGGAGATAATAAAAACATACTTTGATAAGCCAAGAACTAAAAAAGATGTAAATAATCCAGAAAGGCAAATACAAGGTGGACCAAGTGAAACCAATAATTCTGAGGAAACAGAAAACAATTTGGAAAATGTTTTTCTTCCGAAGAAATCAATAGGGCGAACTCCTACCAAAGAAGACAAGTCAACCGAAACTAGTATGTCTCAAAAACGGCAAAGATCAGGATCAAGGCCGGCTGGATTAGACAGTAGACACAAAATAAGAAAACAAATAGAGAATAACGATGAAAGTCATGACAATGATGAATTGTCAAGAAATAAAAAACAGCATACTATGTTGGAAGAAGGTAAAACCCATGGAGAAAATTCTGACAGCACAATTCATGCAATACTGGAGTCATTGGGAACTCTCCACGCATTTGCAGAAAATGATAATATCAATAATGATGATCGTAAAGAAATGGGAAAAGCAACATTCAACATTCATACAATGGTTACCACCCTAGCATACAAAGTGGGGCAGTTGGAAAAAGAAAATTATATATTAGCTCAAAAAATAAATGGAAACAATAGTATGAATCAGAATATTTTAGGATTATGTCCACCATTGCCCGAGGTCACAACCACATTACATATTTCAAATAAAAACCAAGAAAAAGGTACGGAAAAAACTGAGAAAACCTACAGTACGATTACTAAATTGAATAGCAAATAAAAATCAATCATCCGGACTCCGGAGAAAGATGGGTAACTCCTCCGCAACAAAAAAAGCATGAAACTTTAATTAGGGCTAAAAACCAAGATGACGCAAAAAAGGTATTGAAAGAAATAAAGCATAATCTTAACAAAAATGGTGGGTTTAATGAAACGTTGAAGAATGTTAAGCAATTGCAAAGTGGTGCAGTGTTAGTGGAATGTTACAGTGAGTCCCAACAAAAGATGTTTCAGAACGCACTAAAAATCAATAATGAACTTCAAATAAAAGAAATAGAAAACACCGACCCGATGGTAATGATAACAGGGATAGAAAAAGGTTATGAGTCAGAAAGCTTTATTAAAGAACTTATACTAGATAACCCGCAAATAAAAGAACTATTTGGAGAAAATGTGCACACCAAACTAAAATTTATAACCAAAAAGGAATGCAGAAATAAAAACAAAGAAAATTGGGTATTCCAAACAAATCCGGAAGTTTTTAAATGGCTAATAAAGTATGAAAACCTGAATTTCAACCTAACACGAGCCTACATAAAGGAATATACTAACGTAGCCATGTGCTATAAATGTTGCTTTTTTGGACATGTTGCTAAACATTCCAAAGGTGAGGCATGCTGCCATAAATGTGGAGGAAAACATGAAGGCCGACAATGCCCTGAGGGCACCCAGTGGGACTGTCCAAATTGCAAGCGTTTAAATCTAAAAAATAGGATACATACAGCTAGAGACCCAAAATGTCCAGCTTACGTGCAAAAACTTGAAAAGCTTAAACACACCATAAACTATGGGACGAACACAAAGTTTTTTTAGAAAAGTTCGGGACAGTGAGTGAAAAACCCAAACATACAAATTTTGTTACACACAGAAATAATAACAAAACGTGCAAAAATGAAAATTCCAGTGTAATTCACCAAAATGTGCAATCAATTGGAAATTGTGTTGATAAATTAAATCATATGCTGCAACAACACCCAGAATGCAATATTCTCTTTTGCCGAGAACACGGATATAGTGGAACAGCAATTTACGTGCAGAAGAACATAAAAGTAAGAAACCGAAATAAACTTAATTTACTATTAATAGAGGGTCAGTTTGAGTGTGCGTGTGTAGAGTGCGAAATTGCAGGAGAACCTTGTATTGCTGTAGCAATATACAGACCTCCCAGTGGCGATTTAAAAATATTTCTAGAGCAAATTAATAAGTTACTTGGTAAAATAGTGGACGAAAACAAAAAAGTATTTATAGCGGGTGATTTTAATATAGAATTAATGGAAAATAATAATAATAAAACAGACTTCTTATCAACTATGAATTCATTCTTAATGTACCATACAATTTTTGAAAATACCCGTATTACACCAAATTCTAAAAGCTGTATAGATAATATTTTCTGTAATATTCCAGGGTGCGATATAAACAGCCTTGTTTTACATACGTGTATATCAGATCATACCGCACAGAAAGTAAATTTTAAATGTAAGAAAACTGAAGTATTTAAACCATACTTTAAAAGATATTTTTCACAAGACAGTAAAGAAATGTTTGTCAGTGCTTTAAAGCAACAAAACTGGTTGGATGTTTTTGAGGCGGAAAGATCTGATGTAAATAAACAATGGTCAATGTTCATGAATTCTTTTGTAAATATTTTCAACTATTGCTTTCCAAAAAAATTAGTTAATAAAAAAGACAAAAAAGTAGACTTATACAAAAACGCGGAGGAAATAAAAGAGGTGAAAAACAGATTAGATATCCTTTTGGCATTAAGAAATGTAAATAATAAGTATAAAGTGATGTATAATGTGGTAAAGAGGGAATATGATAATGTATTAATTAAGAGTAGATCTAAACAGTATGAAAACAGAATAAAAAATTCCGATAACAAAAACAAATGTATGTGGTCGATTCATAACGAAATTACAGGTAAACGAAGAACGGACGACTTCATGGTTCCTGGAAGCGCTGAGAAAATCTCAAATACCTATAATAACTTTTTATTAAATGTAATACCAAAACTTATGAATAACTTGCAACAGCTTGACTGGCACTGTAATGTACAGAAAAATATCAACGCCTCACGGTTGAAACCTCTAACAGCTGAAGGGTTGTTAAAATTAAGTCAGGAAATAAGAAACAAGCACAGCAGCGGGGATGATGAAATCCCGACAAGTTTGGTTAAACTCAGCATTCCAGTGATCCTTGATGTGGTTTGTTATATAATAAATAACTCGCTACAGGAAGGCATTTTCCCTGAACAATTAAAATTAGCGTTAATTAAACCACTTTTTAAAAATAAAGGAGATGCAGAGATTTTGGACAATTATAGGCCCATAAGCCTGCTCCCCGGGTTCTCAAAGATGTTTGAACTAGTCATGTGCGATCAATTAATGGAATTTATTAGGGATGGTGAGCTTCTCTCGAATAACCAGCATGGATATCTCGAGGGAAGATCCACTCAGACAGCTGTTTTTCAGTTTACACAGGCAATCTTGGGGCACCTGGAGGACGGCAAAATGGCAATGGGAGTTTTCTTGGATTTATCCAAGGCCTATGACTGTTTAAACAGGGAGCTGCTTTTAAAAAAACTTGATTTATATGGAATTATGCCTTGAAGTGGTTTGAATCGTATTTAAATGGAAGAACTCAAAGAGTCAAAAATTTTGCAAAATACAGTGGGTATCCGGCAAGGAAGTATTCTGGGACCAATCTTATTTGTGATTTTTGTTAATGATTTAAATTATGAAATAAGTAACACATACTCTAGCATTACAGCATATGCTGATGATACAAATCTATTGGCGGGAGGGGAACAAATTCATGATATAGCAAATACTGCAACAGATATTTTTTCAAAATCTAAACAATGGCAATGGCTTGAACAAAATAAACTTGTTTTAAATAAAGATAATCTACATGGCATCTACATCGATGAGTTCCTGGATTGGACCTATCAAATTGATTATCTTAGTGGCAAATTAAATCGAGTTTGCTATTGTCTACGTATTGTATCAAAATACCTTAACGAAACGGCTAAAAGAACACTGTATTTTGCAAATTTTGAGCCGCCAGGTTTGGGATTATTTTTTGGGCAGCGAGCGCAAGGGTACAAAGAATATTCATTATTCAGAAACGTGTTTTGCGAGTACTGAATGGAATGTCATACTTGGAGTCTTGTAGGGGTGTCTTTAAATCAAAAGGAATACTAACGATTTATGCATTGTATATATTCGATACAATTTTGTTTTTTTATAAAAATAAAGATACATTCTGTATAGGAAATCAACATAATTATAATACCAGAACTGGTGACGTAAATTACCCAATCCATAGATTAACATTATCTGAAAAAAGTCCATATTATATGGGTGTGAAATTTTATAACAAGCTAGCCAACGAAATAAAAAATGCTCTCACAGAGAAATTATTTAGATCAAAGTTAAAACGACTACTTGTAGACTTGGAGCCATATAGTATCGTTGATTTTCTGAATGGGTAGTATAGTGAAAATTAGGTATTTTTTTTTGGCAACCTAGGTTAGGACTTTTATAATGACGTCATTTCGTTTTATATTTGTTTGTACATTGTGTATAGATTGATGTAATTTGAAATAAAGATTTTTTCTATTCTATTCTATTCTATTCTAAAATAGTTTTATTTCTACAGAGGATAATAAATGACTAGGAGTGAGAAACAAGTCAGGTAAAACAGGATTGGTACTCTAAAGTTTGTATCTACAATCACAAAGGCGTAGTAGGTTAAAACTAAATTGATTAAAATGCTTTGGGCAGCTGAATATGGATATAAAAATACTCGTGTGTACTGTTACGTTATATTTAAGTTATAATCTGTTGAGGATAAATAGAAACAAAACAGCATTGTTTTAATTTTTATTTATTAATTAAATCCAACAATACAGTACACAAATCTACCAAAAAAAAATTGCATAAATTTGCTTTTAGATCAAATTTAAAGAACAGATTTAATGCATACTGTTAATATAAAACAACTCTATTTTGTGTCAAAATAGACAAAAAAGGACAAAGTAGTAGGTGACATAATACCTAAGCATGAAAATGTAGGTACTGATCAAGAAATATTAAAAGTCGTTATTCAAAGCTTTTTCCCACTGCCAATCAACAGATCTAGTGGTACAAAAGAAGGTGGTGAACTTATCCCTAATAGTAGCAGCATTTTTGCTGAAAGTATTTGTGCCAGTTCTTCCAATATTCACTAAGCAGGGTACCCTATTACTGCTTGAAGTATGTCCTGTCCCAAAATATTCATGACACTGACTTGGATCTTCTGCTAAAATATAATTATGCAAACATACACTGGCTTGAATAATTTTTTTCACGCTCGATTCGCTTGTTATAATAGGTTTTCGAAAAATTCGCCATCTAGCTGCTAATGATCCAAAACTGTTTTCAACAACCCTTCGGGCCCTACTCAATCTGTAGTTAAAAACTTTCTTGGGTATATCCAAAGGTCCCCTGCGGGGAAAGGGTCTCATCATGTAACTAGTTAATTGGAATGCTTTATCTCCAACTAATACATATGGTAAATTATTATTATCGGGTGGTGGTACATTCAATGAGGTGTTTTCAAATCCCTGACCCATCTGACTATTTTTAAAAATACCACTGTCACTGAGTCTTCCCTCTGCCCCTATATCCACCATTATAAATTTATAATTTGCATCGGCAATTGCAAGCAGTAGTCCAATAAACGAAACGCTTAAAAAGGAATTTTAGTTAGAAAGCTGCTTTTTTGGTGGAAGGTACATTTTATTGTTTGAAAAGACATTTCGTTATTATTTTGTGTCCAGCCCTTGCACGGGAGTTAAAAAACCCTCTAAATGGGGTTGAAAATATATTTTTGGGCTAGAACTCTTAAACGAAAAATAATATGGAAAAAAGTTTCCTACAAATGTTGTAGAGCATTAAATTTTGCACAAGAAAGGTTATTACTACTTTTTTCGTATCTACAATCGATAAGCCATAAGAGGTTCGCAAATTTCAAAAACAGTTTCTCGGTAAGGTCTTTAATAAATGGGACTTAAATGTCGATATGGCATCACTGTCGTCCTTGGAGTAGAGTTTGCAGATTTGCAGCGTATTGTGCGGCATTTTAAAAATATATAATGGGGTTTTTAGATGCTGAATGATTTTTCGCGGATACAGGGTGCGCAAATACATTTATCTCTATATTTAGGTTTATGTGAAATTTTGTGGGTAGATAGTTAAAACCCCGAAACAGCGCATAGGGTAGTTTTCATTTCGAGAAATGGCCAAGTGCGTGTCGGACACCGTGCGAAACCGATTCCGGCTGCTACATATATATATATATATATATATATATATATATATATATATATATATATATATATATATATATATATATATATATATATATATATATATATATATATATATATATATATATTTAGCAAAAAATATCCCAGAATAGCATATAGCGTAGTACGTATCCTAAGTACAGTAATTAAAGTGGAATTTGTTTAAATAGGTACCTATTCTAAAAAACAAGAGAAATTAAGCCATATCAAGCGAACATTACCAATGGTAGAAGTAAATAGTATGTACAAAATTGCAAAAAAACTAACTTAATACATTTACGATATCCTAAACGGTTTGTCGCTATGCATCATATGCAGATGCCATTGTAATTGAAAACAATAAACAATTTGTGTATGGAGATACAGAAATATGTACGTACATATTTTAAATAACAGACCCCTTAAAGTAATGGTTTTCTATCAATTTATAGTATCGTCTATATCACTTGTGTCTGAATCATCACTATCAAGTTGTATCACATTGTCCACCGACTGGTTGAGGTCTTCCTCTTCTTCACTCTCTAGTTCAGTAGCTCTGCCCTCAAAGGAGCTATAGCTACAGCTCTGGTCGTTGCAATTTTTGCATATTTGGGTACATCGCAAGCCAGCTTGTTTGCAACCACAGCGAGTACTTTTGCAGTTTGTCGTACAGCTACAGAATACATGTTGAACAAAGGTTTGAATGTCAAATAGCTGTAGCATAATATAAAAAACGGTCTTATTTTTCTTTAAAGTGGAAGTGTTGGGCTTATAATTATTTTTGTAATTCGTACAACATGCACTATTCGTGTCTAAATTTTAAGAGATTTTAATTCTTATACTTCAGTAGGTAACTTAATTTTTTTAATTAATTTTTTGAATAGTAAAAGTCTGTTGTACTATCCAACAAATATAAAATTTTACTTAAAAAAATGTTGATAATCATGAAGAAAAAATCACAATCGTGCTTAAAAGTAATAAGTAATTTAGTATTCATAGAGTAAACATACCATTTTAAGAAGTTCTTCTGGAGGTGGATCTTTGGTATTCATAATAGGAAGCATCATTGTTGTTGTTTTTTTCCATCCCCAATCTTCTGGTTTAAGAGTATTGCCTAACCATATTTGAATTTGCAAGTAAACTCGTTTGGCGTGTTCATAAAGCGCCGATGAAGTCGGCGGCAGGAAAGCTAAACGGACTTCAGTTTTTCCCTGAGTTGCTGATAATAAAATTTTTTGTATGGGAGTTCGCCAACTGACACGCTTTCCTTTCGAATGCCATACAAACGTAAAATAAATTCTTCGGCAGCTTTCATTATCGCAGCTGTATTGCTGGTCTGGTTATAAAAAACTAACCAATTCCGTAAGTTCTTTGTGTTTTTGCAACATCGATATTATTGATTTTTTGCCTTTTCCGAATAGGGCACGAGTTGTGTCACATCCAGAAAAGGCGTGAACAAATAATATGTACGGCTTCAAATCTCCATGACATGCTGTTGAATATAATGTGTTCAATTTTCCTGCAGGTGTTATTTTATAGAAGTACATAGTTTCTTTGTCAGAAGTTAGTGCAATAAGTATAACAAACAAATCAACATCGTTACCGACAAATGCAACGGGACCAGACAGCGATTCTTTGAGTTGAATTGCTGTTCTGATAATTAATGTGTCCACGTCTTCACTTGCTGTTCTAATGGTAAGTACATTGTCTTGCAAATATTTTGAAAGTAAGTTCACAAATTTTAGCTTGTTGGAAATATTTGATAAAAATTGAGATTGGTTTAGGGTCACAATCATGTCTTCTGTAGAATCAATGTCTGCTGCCATGTTTTTTTCACGTCTGCGATATCTTTCATATGATTTAATTCCCATATGTTCCCTACTATACCCATCAAATACCACCCAAGAGTTTTGCCGACAATTTTTCAAAATGTACATAAGGTAAATATTAAAAATCTCTTTGCAGGTTCTTCCATGAGGCCATGTGATTTGGTGAAGTAAAAATCCACCATCAATCACGAAAGTGAAAGTTTGAAGAAACGAATCAGTTTGTAAAGAAGACAAGAAGGGTTTAAAAATTTTGTATAACTCTGATTGTGTTTTTCTCATAAGTCCGTGCTCATCAAACAACGCCAGCGGAATTGGTGATAGCTCGTAATCGAATGCCGCTCGTGTTCGCTCTTTATCGCTTTGGAACAGTACCGAAATTCTCTGAAATAACAGCAATGGATCTACTCTGAGGAACGGGTCTAAGTGAATTCCAGCTTTGACGGCAGCTAAAGGCTTTACTTTATAAATTCCAGAGAGCGAAATCTTATCTGCACTTTTTCCCACCATCGATAGCATTCCTTTTTTTCCTATTTAAATTGCTAAGTGGCAGTCAATGTTACTTCCTCCAATAAGTCCTGTTGATAAAGATACTAAAGAAGCTCGTGGTGTAAAAGGGTTATGCCCATTAATCCAAAACAGAAATTTTGTAATGTCTTCTTCATCCCTTTTCATTCGATGATTGGAAAGATCTACATGCTGTTCACTTCTTGCAGAATTAAGACCGGTACATTCTTCCACACATTCCATAATGTTAAAGGTTGACGGCATAGTGGACAGGTATCTTGCAATAACACTTGGTGTAACACCCCTACCATGTTTTAAATCAGTGCCAAAGAAACGATTTAATTTTTGCTCAATGGTCATGTCGCTCCATACCCCACACCAAGACTTGTCGGATCTTCTAATTGTAAACATACCTTGCTCAGTAAACTTTCTAAACTCCACATCGTTCATCGTCATTTCTAAATTTGCCATATCTTGTAAGTATATCTGCGCACTTTTAGCGTATGGATAATGACCTGAAGCTTGAAATAGGGGCAACATTTTTTTTACACTCTGTAAGTGAAGCTTCCAGTTTCCCAAACGTTCAGCCTCAATAAACTGCAAAGCAACAACGACACATTCAAAATCCTGAATCCATAACTGGGCTGTGGGACCATTCTTTTTTCGAAAATTTAACTGCTCCGTAAATCTTTCTGTCATATCCATGCAGTGGCGGTTGGTGAAATTTCAAAGTTGTTTATCTCTGTTCATACTTACAGGACCCGTACCAAATTTAGGGGCTTTACTAGCGAGCCCACTGGGAATGCTTTGGTAAAGAAAAAAAAACATTTTGTAATTTGCGAAAAAAAGTGAAATTTTTGGTGCGGCCCTCCCAAGAAAAAACGAACACGTCTAGGTATTTGTTTTCTTTTTTGTCTAAACAAAGTTTACATCATTTGGGCGACAGGTTTTCAATTTTGAGAGAAAACAATGTGTTAGTAGAGAGTTATAGTCATTTGAATTTTTTTATGCCTAAAATATAATTTTCCAAAAAATTCAAATGACTATAACTTTCTCCTAACACATTTTTTTCTCTCAAAATTGAAAACCTGTCGCCAAAATGATGTAAAATTTGTTTAGACAAAAAAGAAATCAAATACCTAGACGTGTTCATTTTTTCTTGGGAGGGCCGCACCAAAAATTTCCCTTTTTTTCGCAAATTACAAAATGTTTTTTTTTCTTTACCAAAACATTCCCAGTGGGCTCACTAGTAAAACCCCTAAATTTGGTACGGGTCCTGTAAGTATGAACAGAGATAAACAACTTTGAAATTTCACCAACCGCCATTGTATCCATGATAGACTTTTCTGCTTTGCCATCACCCATAAGGGGCGGTTCTAACGTCCAATTTTGGAAAAAGAGATTAAGATTAAGAGAAGATTAAAAATATTATAAAGAAATGTGATTTTTTATTTAAAAATTCAAAGTTAACTAAAACGGATTACTGTGAGACTCTGAGTAAATCTGAATAAGTGATCAATTTCTCTGCACAGTTGTTACTTTATACTATTTTTATTATAGGTTACTATAGGTCAAAAGAGTTACCATTGATTTGGTATCTTTTGAGTAGTTGTGAAGCCCTTGTAGAATTGACTTCTAGTAGATAATTAGTTTGGTTTTTTAGTGATTGAGATGCAGCCTCACATCTCTAGGTTTAGGCTTGGTTTTAGAGTTTAGTAATGAGTATTATCTTGTGGTTTGAATAATACTGATTTATTATCTCTAGGAAACAGGTATTTATACATTTGAAGTAATACATGTTACTATAAACTATGTATGACTGTATGAATATCACGACGTCAATTATTGGCACCCAAAACTTTGCTCTAAAACACTGTTTAAAACTTTGATTTTTTGCTTTACTCTACAAAAATCGTTTAACTTAATATCTAAACAGTTGACTGGCAATGAGCGCTATTATTATCCAAGATAGGTACACCCCCAATAAAATTATCATATTATGTAAAATAATTAAAAAACATTAAATATTTTTGGCTTAATAGTTCATACATACCTTTCACAGGGATATTCAAACACCATTTCACAAAAATGTTTCACAAAAACCTCAAAATATTACGAAAATAACATACTATAATAAATTAGTGTAACAAAAACTTTTTTCAGACACCCGTAGAGTCTTAACCGACCGATGGGCAGTGTTGCCAAGCTGAAAATTTAATGAATACTTGAAGTTTCGACGACGTCGATCAACCCTTAAAATTCACATGATTCTATGGCCATAACTATTAGAGATATCGTAAAAATGGTAATATACTGTTTTATTCAGATTTAAATGCTCTACAACTTTTGTCTGAAACTTTTTTTTCTAGTGTTTTTTGTTTTGAAGCTACGGGTCAAGAAAACATTTTAAAGTAATTTTTCATCCCTTCTGCAAGGGTTGAATACAAAATAATATCGAAATGTCTTTTCAAACAATAAAATGTACCTTCCATCAAAAAAGCAGCTTTCTAACTAAAATTCCTTTTTAAGCGTTTCGTTTATTGGACTACAGAACATATGAATGCGATCCTTTGTAATTATAATATTTTGATCCAGAATTGGGCGGAGCCTGCAAATAATGAAAGAAATTAACTAAGGTAGGTATTCATCATACAACACTCGAAATAGAAATGATCTGGTAATAGGGTACTGTAGTCTAAAAAGATGTCAGGATGGCCCTAAGTAACTGGCGATAATTTTTTTTAATAAATTGTCCAACAACATAAAGGGTCTACCACCAAGGCCGTTTAAGGCTTGGGATTTTAATGAGGGGTGCATTTTTCGGTGGCAATGAATATTTTAATTGCGATATGTTTTAGTATATGTAACTTAAATGTTAATTGTGATACGTTTTTGTATGATGTAAGTAATTTAAATTTTTTAATTTGTGATATTTTAATACTGCTTTGTCTTTAGAGTACTTATCTTGTCTTAAGCCTAACTTTAAAATTGATTACATTAATATTTTTTTTATCTTGACTTGTGTAAACACCATCGTGTGTCATAACATGAATAAATTATTATTACATACAGGTATACACTGCACAGAATATAAATTCCAAATGTCACAAATTAAAACAGAACAAAAGCAAAGTATATAAATAAAACAGAGTTTGTCCGGTGGTAGACCTCATGAGAGTTGTTGCTGACTTGAGCATCTTGCAGTTATAATGGTTTAGGCTAGGAGAACAACACCATACTTATGTACATATATTAAAGTAGGTCATATAAACCAATTTTTTTAGTTATAAGTACGCGCAAATACACATTTTAATGAGAAGTTCCACCTGTAACTGGATGTGTTTTCCATCTATATATGGTATATGTCACCCTGTATGTGCAAGAAGTTGTCATTTTTGAAATATTTATTTTAGAAAAAATCATAAAAATTAGTTATAAAAAAAATAATTTGCAGTTAAAAAATTCAAAGTGAAGGTATTTATTTTAATACTGCTTTGTCTTTAGAGTACTTATCTTGTCTTAAGCCTAACTTTAAAATTGATTACATTAATATTTTTTTTATCTTGACTTGTGTAAACACCATCGTGTGTCATAACATGAATAAATTATTATTACATACAGGTATACACTGCACAGAATATAAATTCCAAATGTCACAAATTAAAACAGAACAAAAGCAAAGTATATAAATAAAACAGAGTTTGTCCGGTGGTAGACCTCATGAGAGTTGTTGCTGACTTGAGCATTTTGCAGTTATAATGGTTTAGGCTAGGAGAACAACACCATACTTATGTACATATATTAAAGTAGGTCATATAAACCAATTTTTTTAGTTATAAGTACGCGCAAATACACATTTTAATGAGAAGTTCCACCTGTAACTGGATGTGTTTTCCATCTATATATGGTATATGTCACCCTGTATGTGCAAGAAGTTGTCATTTTTGAAATATTTATTTTAGAAAAAATCATAAAAATTAGTTATAAAAAAAATAATTTGAAGTTAAAAAATTCAAAGTGAAGGTGCAAACTCAAAGAGAATACAAGAATATATACAGAGAAATAACTCAATATTTAAATTTTCGGTTTAGAAATAAAAAATTATATTTGAAGTTTAACACGTTAACTGCCATATGTACCATATATGGACACAGGTCATTTTAATTCTGCGCCATGCGTACAACTGAAGGACACATGTTTAAAACGGTTTTGAGCCATGAGTACATGCGGCGGTCACAGTTAGCGTATAAGTATTTAAATACATAGATCGATTGGTCTGGCGTAGAACTGCACTTTTTAAGAATGGCCTTGGGATTTTATGATTTTTGAAAATTCTATAATAAAAAAACTAAAATTTCCAGAAAAGTACTTTATTTATTTGTTTAATAACATTTAACTTAGAAAAAGAGTACAAAACATCAAATAGAAAACATTAGAAGATAAACTTTATGTTAAAATCCTACTTAACACTTTTGAAAGAATGCTTTTGAAAAAAACACTCACAGCACGCGAATGAATTGGCGTCACATCCCCTGCACACATAGGTGACTTGTTTGGTGCTTTTTACAGCATAATTACTGTCATGTTCTTGTGTGTTCTTTTGATAGCAATATTTACACCTGCCTCTTTTGTTTTTTATATGTTGAGAAAGCTTGTGTTCTTGTGGGATATTCTCTGGAATAGGCGGTCTTCCGCTCTCAAGAAGCTGCAAGCATAGGCTTTCTTTGAAAGTCGTTAACTCTGTTGTTAAATCTGAAAACTCATCGCTCATGTTCAGTTCACGTCTCTAAAATCGTCTACTTCTTGTGCTGCAGCATCAGCCTCTAATTGCATCTCAGAACACGAAAGGCGTCTTTTGTTACGCGACATCGCTACTGTAAATGTGGTACTAATCACTACTAATCAGTAAATTTAAGCGACATGCGCTTTTTAGTATAACTTTAAGAATGCACTAAACACAGGCACAGACACCACATACCACGTGGCAGCTTCGCGGCCGATCCGAAGACCGTTGCTCCACGATTGTGTCCATATATGGTACACGTGGCCAGTAACATTCAAATATTTAAAATAATACGATCAAGCGCCACGTGTACAACATTGGGACACGGCTTTTTTTGCAAAAAAACAAAAACCAAAACAAATATTTTACTTTTAACTAATTTTAAGTATTCACAAATTCATTTTTCAAGAAAAACTAGTGTGGCCCCCAGGACCCGGTACATTTTTTTCTGAGATCAGGTGTGGCAGTTAATGTGTTAAAATATCAAAATGACGCGACGTAACAAATTTACTGGTAATAAAGAATCCGATGACGAAGAAGGATACCTGGTTCAAAAATATCCTGAAGCGAGCCAAAAAACGAAAGATTTTATAGAAAAATTCTCGATATCTAGTCAAGACAAAAAAGATTCATCCTCGTCAAAGAATACTAATATTATGATGAATAAAAATAAATGTGGTATATGTGATGGAAATCTGGTAAAATCAAAGACGAGATTAGGTTGTAGTGATAATTGCAAGCGGTGGTTTCACATCAGTTGTGTGGGGATAAATGAAAATGAACTTAATAAAATCCAGAAGCAAAAAATAGCTTGGGTTTGCGGAAAATGTAAACACAATGAGTCCAAAAGAAGATCATCGCATTCTTCCGCATTTACTAATTGGTCACAATTGAACAACTATACAGGTGAAGAAAGAAGATCAACTGAAAATATTCTGGAACCGCCACCAAAGCAAAATTATGATCCAAACGATGTAAAAATCATTCTGCAGGAAATAAAAGAAATGCGGCAGGAATTTAGAAACCTCCAAGAATCAATGACATTTATTAATAACCTATTTGAAACTGAGAGAGAAAAGAATGGGAAAATGGCAGAGCAAATATGTGCAATAAGAGCAGAAAATCAGTACTTGCGAAATGAATTAGATTATGTTAAGAACTATATAAATCGACAGGAATCAAACCAAATTAAGAATAATCTTTTAATATCAGGTATTTGCCGGAACCAAAAGGAGGACATTGAAATAGTAAAAGCGAGAAGCATGAAACTACTAAAATTTATAGACAATTCATTGAAGAACGAAGAAATAAATGAAATTAAAATCACTACCCCTAAGGACGGTACTCATTTAGTACAGGTTAAATTAAATAGTGAGAAGAAAAAGAGAGAAATTCTGAAAAAGAGATACCAGATAGGAAGAATGAATGGCCAAATGTGCGGTATAGATGGTGCAAGATCAATATATTGTTAATGAAGAGACAACGAACTCTACATACAAGCTTTTGAAAGAAAGTTACCAATTAAGAAGTCTAGGTTATAAATACATAATATGGCAAAGAGGGGGCATAGTATTTGCAAGATTTAATGACCAGGGGCAGAACCAATAAGGATAAGATCAAATGAACAGATCATAAAGATGAAAGAAAATGTCACAGATTTAACAATTTAATAGTAGAAAAATATTTTTGGAAAATTACATGCATTTCAAATGGATTCTAACGCATTACTGGAAGATTACCTAACTTGCAGTTGCTCATACTGTGATAATGTTAGTGATATCAGCTTTTCCAATGATAACCTGAACGTGATACATGTCAATATATGTGGAGTAAGTAAAAACTTTGACAACCTTTTAGTATTCCTAGACTCATTCAATGGTGAATTTGATGTAATTGGAGTATCGGAAACACATAAGTTTAGTAATGTTGCAGACTTTGAAATAGCGGGATATGATTTATTTTTTAATGACAGCCAGTTTAATAAATGTGATGGCTTTTTTATGTATATCAAGAGTAATTATATTAGGGACTGTTCTGTTCTATCTGTAGGTAATAGTAGATTTTCAAGAGTGATTCTCTATAAAAATGAAACTCTAATAGGTATAACGGGAATTTATAGATCTCCGTCAATGAAACAGGACACCTTTATGTCTGAATTAGAGGAGCTTTTAACAAATAAGATAATAAAGAAACTTGATTTGGAAGTGTTCATGGGTGATATTAACTTCAATATCCTAGAAAATAATAAAAATGTAATAAATGAATATATGAACTGTATGCTGCAGAATGGATTCGTTTGTATGATCGATAAGCCTACTAGGGAAAAACCTGGAGTAAGACCCTCGTGTATTGACCATTATTTTGTTCGTGATATTAAGGAGAGTAGGCAAAAAAGTAGCATGATTATTTATAGCGGATTGTCTGACCACTACCCTATTCTACTCAAAATACAACTAAAACGTAATAATAATAATCTTAGAGATCATAATAAAATTATAATAAAAACAGACTTTAATAAACTAAAAATTAATTTAGAAAAAGAAACTTGGGAAAAGGTTATTGAAACAAATGATGCAGATGGTTGTGCTGAAACATTAGTTAACATAATAAAAAGCCATATTAAGTCTGTTACACAAGAAAAGTATATTAAGTGTAAAAATAGAAGGCTTAAACCATGGATCACACAGGGTCTCATTAACTCTATCCGTAAGAGAGACAAATTAAAGAAAAGAAGTGTTATACTTAGAACAGAGGAATCTATATGGGAATATCATCAATACAGAAGTAACCTTAGTCGATTGATTAGAGCAGCAAAGAATTCGTACTACACTGTTAAGATAGAAGAAAGCAACCATGATCCAAAATTAACGTGGAAGTTCATAAGAGATGTCTCAAATATAAAAGAAAATACTGAAAGTGCCTTCAGCTCTATGTTAGACAGTCAGGGACGGGAGCTGGTCACAGATATGGAGATGGCTGAAGCATTTAATCAATTTTTTACTGAGATAGGCAGTAAAATGGCTAACAAGATAGTAAGACATCCTAATGCCCTTGAAGATAAAACCCCCAAACCAGAAAAATCTATGTTTCTTAGACCAATTACGGAAAATGAATTGATTATGCTAATAAAAACACTTAAAGATAAAGCTGCTTCTGGTGAAGATGGTATTAGTGTCAAAGTTATAAAAGACAATCATATGTCATTGCTAATGCCACTCTTACACATGATTAATTTAATTTTTAATACTGGTAAATTTCCTAATTGTTTCAAGCATGCTGTGATAACTCCAATATACAAATCAGGTGATAAAAAAGTACTAACAAACTACCGTCCAATCGCCTTAACAAATACTATTTCAAAACTTGTAGAGAAATGTATAGGTTTGAGGCTTAATGAGTACATAGAGAAAAATAATCTTATTTCTAATCGCCAATACGGCTTCAAAAAAAATACTAGTACTGAGGATGCTGTAAACTGTGTTGCAGATTATGTCAGCAATGCCTTTGAGAGTGGAAGAAAGTGCCTGGGGATTTTCCTGGACTTGGGTAAGGCATTTGATACTGTATCACACAAAATTCTAATTTCTAAACTAGGAAATATTGGTATACGTGGGAATGTACAAAATTTGTTTCATAGCTACTTAATTAATAGAAGCCAAAGTGTAAAAATAAATGGATACATAAGTAGTCCGAGAAGAGTTGAATTTGGTGTACCACAGGGGACTGTACTAGGACCAGTCCTATTCTCTTTATATGTTAACGAGCTTTTAAGCCTGATGGAGGAGGTTGATGTGATTTGTTTTGCAGACGATACGGCTGTAATAATACAAGAAAATAACTGGAGAATGGCAATAGATAGAGCTGAGAAAGCACTTCTGACTATAAAAACATGGTTTGATAACAATATACTAACTCTTAATATAGAAAAATCATGTTTCATTTGTTTTTCTGTTAGTGATGTTGGGAGCACAACTGTGACTGATATTACTCTTCATAAATTTACTTGTGACGGACTGGAGTCGTGTGACTGCAGATTGAAAATTAACAGAGTTGACCAAACCAAATATTTGGGAGTGTATTTTGACATGTATATGAGATGGGAAACTCACATTCAGTATGTTACTAATAGAGTCCGAAAGTTGATTTACAAATTTTACCAGCTTAGGAAAATACTCTCAAGAAAGCTATTAAAAACAGTTTACTATGCTTTAGTGGATTCTGTGATGGGATATTGCATTACTGCGTGGGGAGCATCTTGTGGATCAGTTTTAAAACCATTGATTCTGGCACAAAAATATATTCTCAAGATTATTTTAAATAAAAGGAAACGTTACTCAACTGAAAATCTGTTTAGAGAAGCAAAAGTTTTAAAACTAAATCAAATGTACATTAGAGCAATAGTCAGACTGTTCTCAAAAAATAAAAATTACCTGAGTAAAATTATCCATGATAAAACTAGACAAGCTTCCAAAAGAAACGTGATAACCCCGAGAATGAGATATTCCAAAAGTCAACGAAGCCCTTTATTCACTGCTCCAAAAATATATAATATGTTACCTACTAATCTAAGACAGAATTATTATAAAAAAATTAAAAGAAGACTGACTGTTTGGTTAATGGAGAATAATATATCCTGGTTCTCAAATAACTAAATACCTATTATACATATAAAATAATGTTTATTAGTTATAAGTTTATTATTAGAATATATTGTGAAACTAGATTATTATAAATTGTAATATTAAATTGTAAATAGTTCTAAATGCACACACAGACTACTAGTCCATTGTGCATAAATAAACAATAAATAAAAATAAATCTATTGCCCCAATACAATTTTTAAAGTTCCATTTTTCTTCAAATTCCCTAGCAATTTTTTTCCAGTTCTCTTCAGAAGGTTTTACAAAAACTTCATCTTTAGGTTCATCCCAAATGGTTTGACAAGTTTCGGCTATAATTTTTGATACTGTATTTGGTGCAACCCGAAAAAGATATCCGATTGAAGCCATGCTATCACCAGATGCCAAGTATCTAATGGTTAATTGCAGCCGAATTTCAGGACTTAAAGCTTCTCTAATGAAATTTTGTCTTTTTATTTTTGGGCCAATTATATGAAGTAATTGAAAAAACATGTCCGGAGACATTCGAAAGAAATTAATAAACTTCTCTGGGTCTTTTTCCATCATTTGTATCACCAAGTTATTACTAGCTCCTTTTTGATATCTATATTCTTCTATATCTCATACCCAAATCGTTCTTTTTGAGTGTGCTGTGTTAAATTTCATCATCGAATAAATTTTACAAAGTTTTTTAAGTTTCTCATGGTATTTTATTCCGTATCGTACGGGAACGTTTTTTTTTAATGTACCCTTTAATTATTAATAAAATACAATTACTGTCCATCGTTGACAATTTAAGCAAGTAATTAATATAACAATAACCAACCAACAGCTTCTAAGTCACAGAATTTCTAATCGAGGTTATGACTGTCATGTCATGTTTGCATGCTTCCGCCAAAAAAGTGCGGAACACATGAGGTATGTTCCGCTAAAAAGTGCGCATTTATTTCTGCGTATTTCCGTCATTAATTCCGCACATGGGACGTCGACATTAGTTTGTTGACAGTTTGAAGTTTATCCGAGCTTCACATTGGTTTTATTTGTGTTTTGTGTCTTTTTGGAGCTTTAAACTTTTATCTTGCGTTTAAAAACTGTTCTTTTTAGAACAATCACAGTGTTATAGTTGTCAGAGTCCTGTTTGCGAAATGCCGAAGCAGTTAAACAGCCGTTGCCAACAGTTAGTAGCATCTGAGATACGATACGCTATTTTGAACAAGAACGAGACAATAATGGCCCATTGCTACCCTTAAGAGCGGTTAGAGAGGTAATTTTAATACATAAAAAATTTAGGAAAAATTACCGTCAAATATTTTGTTTTAGCGTGTAGCAGCAGCCCTAAACTTAAATGTTTCTACTGTTAGTTCTATTTCACAAAAAGGAAAAACAATGAAGTTTTAAAATCGCCCAGAAAGCGTAATTCTAGTAAGAGGGTTACAAATACTGTAGCATTGGATACAAGTGCTATTCGTAACACTATCTACACCATGTATGAAAGCAGCAAGTATTTGTAACTTCAGATTATACTCTTTCTAATATCTTATGTTCAGACATTTACAGTTTAATTTTAATTGTCAGGACAGCACATAACGTTGAATTCCCTATGGGAGGAGTTAAACGAAAGGCAACTATTTGACGGATGCCGTATGTCATTGTGCAGCCTATTGAAAGAAATAGGTTTTAAATGGAAAAAAGATTAGCCAAGACGAGGGCTTATGGAACTTCCCAATGTTGCTCTAAAACGGGTCGAATTTTTGAGATCTTATATCAAAGAAAAAGAAGAAGCTTTGTACAAATTTGTTTTCTTAGATGAAACCTGGATTTTTCAAAATGGTACCATAGGTACCATGACAAGATATTAATAAGAAGAGTATAAAAACTACTAAAGTTGATGGTAAAAGGTTAGTTATACAATTACCTACGCAAATGTATGAAAATGTTTTTAATCAGAATTATTTTAGATACATCATACATCGTACTTCATGCTGGCAATGAAGATGGATTTAGCGAGGGTGCAGAGCTTATATTTTCCTCAAAAACCCAACTTGCGGATTACCATGGTGAAATGAACCAACAAAATTTCCTGAAATGGTTTGAAAATCAATTATTAAAGAAATTGACTGAACCGTCTTTAATTATTATTGACAATGCCCCTTATCATAGCATGTTATTAACCAAAATACCAAACGCCTCATGGGCCAAAGCTGCCATTCAAGACTGGTTAACTAATAATAACATAGAATTTGCAGCCCCGATGCTTAAAAGTGAGCTTTTAAGAATTATAGCACAGTAAGTATCACATACAATTTATTATGTTAACATATTTGCTAACTAGATATTTTTTTAGAAATAAACCAACACGAAAATATTTAGTACCTAGATAACTTAGCAGAACAACATGAACACAGAGTTTTACGTCTCCCCCCACACCATTGCATTTTTAACCCAATAGAACTTATATGGGGAATTGCAAAATCTTACTACAACAAACACGTGGGTAGAGATGGTAAAACAGAACAAGACGGTTTAAACATGTGGCGTGAGGCATTGCAAACTGTTACTCCTGAGATATAGTCTAGTCCACAAGTTCAAAAGCGTGTTAATTCTTGATAAAGGTCCTAAAAATATGTACGATAGCTCATTGGATTCGGAATGACGTCTAGAAAAATGTATTCGCAGGATTTTACTGCATGATAAAAATTGCAAAAGTTATTAACAAATTAAGATGAAAAAAAAAAGGTGTTTCGTTTTTTGGCAATTACTCAAAAACTATTAATATTTAAGAAATTAAAAAAAAAGATTCATAAAGAGGAGAAAAGTTCCAAAAAAAAGTCCCGACTCCTGTTACTCTACCTCCATTATTTATAATTTTAATTTAGTGCTGAAAATAGGGCCCCGCTCGGCCGATACAGCATGGCCGCGCTACCGCTCAACAGAGTCTATTACATAAAATAATTTTTTTATAGAGTTAAATATCAATAGAAAAATTTTAAAAAATTATGGTGTCATCAGAACACTTTAAAGAATAAAGTCCCGTTGGAAAAAAATTTTTTGTTGATTTTTCAAAAAGTTATACTATTGTTAACTAAGTAATTTTTCGTGGGCTTTCCTTTTAACAAAAGACAGTATAAAAGTTTAAATAATTGGCCTATAAATTTTTGGCTTCTTGGAGCTCTTCTTATATATATACTTAACAAGACCACGTTATAAAAGCATCTTAAATTTGTGTATTTTGTTTATTATAATTTTTGTAAGTTAGCCAAAAATGACAATTATCAAAAATGTTGTTAACTTACAAAAATTATAATAAACAAAATACACAAATTTAAGATGCTTTTATAACGTGGTCTTGTTAAGTAGGTATATATAAGAAGAGCTCCAAGAAGCCAAAAATTTATAGGCCAATTATTTAAACTTTTATACTGTCTTTGTTAAAAGGAAAGCCCACGAAAAATTACTTAGTTAACAATAGTATAACTTTTTGAAAAATCAACAAAAAAATTTTTTCCCAACGGGACTTTATTCTTTAAAGTGTTCTGATGACACCATAATTTTTTAAAATTTTTCTATTGATATTTAACTCTGTTGAGCGGTAGCGCGGCCATGCTGTATCGGCCGAGCGGGGCCCTATTTTCAGCACTAAATGAAAATTATAAATAATGGAGGTAGAGTAACGGGAGTCGGGACTTTTTTTTTGGAACTTTTCTCCTCTTTATGAATATTTTTTTTTAATTTCTTAAATATTAATAGTTTTTGAGTAATTGCCAAAAAACGAAACACCTTTTTTTTCATCTTAATTTGTTAATAACTTTTGCAATTTTTATCATGCAGTAAAATCCTTCGAATACATTTTTCTAGACGTCATTCCGAATCCAATGAGCTATCGTACATATTTTTAGAACCTTTATCAAGAATTAACACGCTTTTGAACTTGTGGACTAGACTAATATGGAAGAATTCAATTAGGCATACAGAAAATGAAATAATAAGATGGTATGACAGAGAGCACATACTTGATCGACAAGAAGTTCTCCCCTTGATAATTAATACTGGGGATGACAGCAGTGATTCCAGCACGTACGATTCAGAATCTGATTAATGGAGACATCATTTCAGTCAGTCAGCCCAGACGCTCATAGAGTGATTAGAATTAGACCGGTGACTACGTCATAGTCAGCCCAGACGCTCCGAGAGTCTTAGGTTGAAATATTTACTTTAGGAAAGTACCTTATGTAGCGGTTCTTATTACGGCCATAGAACTAAGAAAGTTTTAGCCCTAATACAATGCATGTACATAGTTAGATTTAGGGGACTTGGAGACATGTCTTTACAAAAACAAGACATTCCTCGATAAAAGTAAATTCTAACAACTGACATAGACTAAGAAAGCAAAATTTGCCCACCGTGCAAAATCTCAGTTTTGGGTAGTCACGACTACCCAAATTAAAAAAAATTGCTGGACATACCCGTGCCAGCTTTCTCACTTCATAGAAGGTCTCCGGGACACTCAAGGCTTTGTCCCATCCTGGAGATACCAATGTTTGGGCAGGGATCGAAATGACGGTACTAGAACCAGTTCAAGAACGGTGACAAATTTGGTTGGAACACTTACAGAACCGTCCTATAAATCGTCAATTTAAGGTTGGAACGCATTTTGTTTGATACGCATGCGCCTGACCGTACTAAGTACGGTTTTTGGTCGGGTTGGAACAAACCTAGTATGTCGCAAAAAAATCCTATAAAATCGACGGCTATGAAATGTAACCGAGCTAACGCGCCTTATTATTAAGGTACACTATATAATTTTTCAGTTTTTTTCTGAAGAAAGCAATGATAGGCCAATGAAACACAGTCACGTTATATAGAGATTGCTTTATTAACGGCAGAATATTTAATACTAATTTAATGATCATCCTACCATCGACATCGGTAAATTTGCAATATATAAACTCGATAATGGAATCGAATATGGAATATAAATAATGAAATAATGTTTTTGGTAAATAGTAATTATGATCAATTACGGCTTAACCTAAAGTATTTTGATATAAACCTACACTAATATGTACAAGTGTGATGAATAAGAGGCAAAAATAGTTAAGTTAAAACTAATTTGAACAACAACAACAACAAAATATAGTAAAAAAATGCTGCGATGAGGAAAAATGTTTCAGCAACATGATTTACAGCTATCGGCCCATATTATGGGTAACATGGACTATTCTTTAATATCAGTCTAGATACTCCTGCAATATACTTTTTGAAGTATTATAAAAGTAGAAACCATGAGCTAGCGTACATACAAAAACTACGCAATATTGTTTAAGATAACGTTTAATAACATACCCTTCGATTATATATTTATTATTAGGTAAACTTGCTCATTGTGTACCTAGCTGGCGATCAATGCTTAATTAATCAGTTAATTAGTGACGAAAAAACATTTCTGGAACTTTTAACCCCACACAATACTTTTTTAGTTATAGTGAAAAGAGAATTATTAACATTTTTTCCATTATAACTACCCGATTATACGAAATGGCTTTACCTCGTTTGTTAAGGGAAGTCATATGATAAATTCCATACCCTGCGTTATTTTTTCAAGTGCTGGTGCAAGCTGCAAGTTGGTTACGTAATCTGCTATTAAAAATATCCAGCTATTATTAATGTCCTCCTGCTCGACGGAAAACGCCAGGCTATATATCAAAGTCAATTTTTATTAAAATACTCACGTCGACGATGTTTACATGAAAATTTTGAAACCAATAAAAACTAGCGGATATAGAAATTAAGGCAATGTTACACACCAGTAATCTACAGGGTGATTCTTAAGTACAAAATTTGGAAGTGAATTCTTGAGGTCATTTTAAGACAAAAAGTTCTTATGTAGCATAGTCATTCGGAGTTTCGTTAAGGAGATACAGTGTTTATACTTTTTAAAAAATAACTGTTTTGTGAATTGATAGCTCAAGAGACCATATTTTTTCGCTTAAATAAATTTTATTTTACTTCACCAGTGGCGTGCCTGGTGAACTCACCTTTGTGAAAATCAGTAGTATCAGAGAGTACAGTATAAGAGAAACACTGGCGTGCACCGATTTCGGGCCTGCCAGGGAGACCAGCTCGGCCTGAGCCGGTCTCCCTTGCGCTATTTTTTGGATTCGCTGGTCTGTGGTTTCATACTTTGCTCAGAGCTGCCGATGTTGCTTGTCCATTATTGCCAGATGGTTTTGATTTATGTTTTGTTACAATATTTGTAAATACGTATCAGATTCTTGTAATTACTTGTTCCGTACTGCTTGTTCAACATTCTTTTGTTATTATACACTATTATACAGGGTCTGCAACAAAGATTGTCGTGCATAGTAGCTGTATTATGTATGTATGTGTACAATTAAATAGTATACAGGAGAGAATTTACATAATTTCTATTGACATTTCTAAGTTTTAACTGGGCATGATATGTACGGGAGGTTGTCTAAAAATTAATCTTTAGAAAGTCGCGGACAAAAATATTTTATTTCTCACGCTGAAAGAAGTACTGTATTCGTGAAAAAAATCACTCAGGTTTTTTTTTTAAATCTCCACTTTTTGGAGTCTCTAGATCATGGAAAACATGGTTTTCTGTTTCGGTCGGTCTGTCTATCTGTTGGCACGAAAAGTGTAAAAATGACTTAACCAGAAAACACGAAATTTGCATACCTATACTGGGGCTTACACTGGCTCGAGCTCGAAGCAGACTAAACTTCCGATGGAATTTATATATACAGGGTGGTGAGCACCTTAGAAAAATTAATTTCTATGTTGCTTTAATTTAAAAATTTATTTTACAGAAGTCATATTTTGCATATACCTAGATAAGATTTATACATTACATATTTACATTATATATTTACACATTAATATAAATAAAGACCCTTCTAGTTCCCCATATGTACGGTGAATATCTTTAACGTTAATAAATATAGCAGCATATTTTAGTTCACGTTTATACTTGGTGGAGAGATTTAAAATAATGCAAAAACAAACATTTATAAGGATTTGACAAAAATCACGTCGCTACGGGCTATCTTGAAAAGTTTAAAATTTTGGTCAGTGTACCAAATATACATAGCACCATATTTTAGTTCACGTTTATACATAAAATAAAATATAAAAATAATATACATAAAGGATTTGACAAAAATCTGAGGCTACGGGGTCGTTTCGAAAGTTTGAAATTTGCGTCGTTTTACTAAATATAGCAGCATAGTCTAGTTCACGTTTATAGTTTGTGGAGAGATTTGGAATAATGCAAAAACAACCATTTATAAAGGACTTGGTAAAAATTAGAGGCTACGGGGTCTCGTGGAAAGTTTAAAATCTTCGTCATTTTACCAAATATACCTGGCACCATATTTTAGTTCATGGTGATACTTGGTGAATAGATTTGAAATAATGCAAAACCAACCGTTTATAAAGGATTTGACAAAAATCAGAGGTTACGGGTTCTCTTGAAAAAATTTTCGTCATTTTACTAAATATACATAGCACCCTATTCCAGCTCACGTTTATACTTGGTGGAGGGATTTGATATACGGCAAAAAATAATAGGTATACATAATGGATGTGACAAAAATGTGCGGCTACTCTTCGAAAGTTAAAAATATTCGTCATTTTATTAAATATAGCAGCATGGTTTAGTTCACGTTTATACTTGGTGGAGAGTTTAAAATATGGCAAAAAATAACACACGTAAAGGATGTCTCTAAAAACGTTATTCTTGATAAGAGTTGCTATATGTCCTTAAACTATAAGACCGCCCGCCAAGAGTTGAAAAAAAAAAGGTGAGAACGAGGGAGATGCAAATTTTTGAAAGTAGTGCAAGTAGTCAAGTACCTTCATTTTTCCATTTATTTAAAATATTTATTTAAACTTGTTTTGAATTAAAAGTTATGTCCCAATACGAAGTTATGGCCTTCTGTGTCAAAAATAAAACTTATATTTTTATTGAAATATGTTTTATTTTTTTTATATTTTGTTATTAAAAAAAACAAATTAGAGAAGTCGAAAGCAAAGTTGGAAAAAAGTTTGGGAGAAAAGTTAAAAAGTTAAATACGTAGTTGTACCTTTACTGTTGGCGATAATATATTCTTAAAAGTGAATGGGTTCGAGTGTAGACTAGGGCTTGGAATTTTTGAAATTTAAGTATTCGATACTAACTTCATTTATAATTCAAATATTCGAATTATTGAATGTTCCAATAATCTCCACGAATATTTGATTAGTCGATTCGACTGGTAGAATTTTCGGTTAGTCGCCTATCCGAATATTCGAATCGACTATTGAAAATTCTAACCGTCGAACCGACTATTTGAATATTCATGGAAACTTCAAGCATTCAATAATTCCAATATTTAAAGTTGGAAAAAAGTTGGGGAGAAAAGTTAAAAAGTTAAATACGTAGTTGTACCTTTACTGTTGGCGATAATATATTCTTAAAAGTGAATGGGTTCGAGTGTAGACTGGGGCTTGGAATTTTTGAAATTTAAGTATTTGAATACTTACTTCATTTATAATTCAAATATTCGAATTATTGAATGTTCGAATTGTCTCCACGCATATTCGAATAGTCGACTCAACTATTCGAAATGTCGATTCGAATATTCAAATAGTCAATTCGACTATTCGAAAGTCGATTCGACTTCGACTATTCGAATAGTTGATTCGACTATTCGAATAGTTGATTCGACTATTCGAATAGTCGGTTCGACTATTCGAATAGTCGACTATTCGAGAGTCGATCCGAATCGACTATTCGAAAATTCTACCAGTCGTATCGACTATTCGTGGAGGCTATTTGAATATTCAATAATTCGAATATTTGAATTATAAATGAAGTAAGTATTCGAATACTTAAATTTTGTAATGTCCATGTAATATTAGGTTTCCTGACCTTAATAACCCCGAAAATGACATATTAGTTACCATTTTGGATAAATTTCTAGCCGCTTCTCCCCCACACTTTAATTTTCTTTACATCAATTACACAAAATTAGATTTTCTGACCTTTATGAATGGTTGTTTTGCATTATTCTAAATCTCTCCACAAAGCATAAACCTGAACTAGACTATACTGCTATATTTAGTAAAATGACCAAAAATTTCAAACTTTCGAAACGACCCCGTAGCCTCAGATTTTTCTCAAATCTTTTATGTATATTATTTTTTGCCTTATATTAAATCTCTCCACCAAGTATAAACGTAAACTAAAATATGGTGCTATGTATATTTGGTAAATTGACGAAAATTTTAAACTTTCCAAGGGACCCCGTAGTCTCTGATTCTTGTCAAATCCTTTAGAAAAGTGTATTTTTGCATTATTTTAAATCTCTTCACCAAGTATAAACGTAAACTATATGCTGCTGTATTTAGTAAAACGATGAAAATTTCACTCTTTCGAAACGACCCCGTAGCTTCTAATTTTTGTCAAATTCTTTATGCCTTATATCAAATCTCTTCTTTCCACCAAGTTTATACGTGAACTAAAATATTGTGCGATATATAGTAAAATTTTAATGACAAAAATTTTAAACTTTCGAAGAGCCTCTGATTTTTGTTAAATGCTTTATGTATGATATTTTTTGCCTTATTTTAAATCTTTCCATAATTTCCACCAAGTATAAACGTCAACTAAAATAATATGCTTGCATGTTTTTAATTAGGATAATAGTTTTTAATTAGGATAATAGAATTTTTTGAATGAGCCCTGTAGTCGCTACTTGCTTGGTTTTTCTAGTATTTTTGGGCAATTTAGAAAATCTGAAACCTCCCCACCAAGTTGAGATAAAAATTTTGCAGTTAAAGGGCGTTATCGGCGTATGGTACTGTATTTAATTACTTGTTTCCAATACCGGGTAGGTATACTACGCGTCACAGGTTTCGTCAGCCAACTGCTGGCCGCTAGCTTCAGGTTAATCAACAAAATTCGAGCGACCAAAATATCTTAAACTAAATAGCTTTACTAATTATGTAATTAAAAGTAGCCAGTGGCGTCGTAAACGAAAGTTCGGGAGGGTACAATAAACGGGATCATGCTCTCAGAATAAATATCACCCTGTATGTTTGAAAATTTTTTAATAAAATGTGTCAAAAGTTAACTCTACACTAATTTCGAGACAATTATTATTATGATTACAAGATAAAATGAAACACTCGGAAAAAAGTAAAATTTCAACACCCTGTATCTCTTAAATAAAGCGTTTCCGAACATGTGTTAATGGAAACTTTCCTTAATATTTGATGTTATAGAAGCAATTCCTGAAGTTTCCTGGCAACTAGGTATATAAAAAATTATTTACATTACATAAGTACACTATTTCTAATTTAGTTAATTTAATTTACTACCCCGCCAAGATTTTAACAAAACTGGTTACTAAAAAACCTTTCCCACTGAAAATATACATTTCACTATGCTTCCGATTGACCGACATCGTTTCTTATCAGCAACTCGAGCAGTGATGTCCTTCGTTAATGACTGCACTGCCGATACCGTCGCGCCCGCCTAAATCCACCCGTTGCGTTGTAGGCCAACAACACGCTGGCAACGCAGCCTTGCAATAGTCGGTAAAAATTATAGAAAATTATTTCCTAGTGGCCGCTGATCACACGATGAAGTATGGGTAGCGACAACTACTGTTTTTTCGTGAAACTAAAATGCCCATAATTCCCACGAGCAGTCTTTATTATTATTTAGTCTATGGTAGTATGAAACCGGTTGTTATTGATATGACTATTTTTTATGCATTATCGATATAAACTAAACAATCTATAATATTTTATATAAAATCAACTGTTTTCAAGAAAAATAAAAATTTCTATATCTAGTCACTTTTCTGTTCTGAAATGAGCACTGTTAGAATGAAAGTCCTAGTTATCCATGAAAAAAAAAACAAAATACTTTGTTATGGCAACTACCAATAATTTCATCATTATTATTTTCGTCGAAGTAGCCGTATGTCAGAAAAGTTCAACCGTTCCTTCTAACATCAAACAATAAATAGTTTTTAAAAATTATTCACACTCTGTAGCTGCTCCGTAGGGCCATACTACACAAGAACTTTTTGTCTTAACATGACCTCAAGAATGCACTTCCGAATTTTTTGATGATTTAAGGATCACCAGGGTCAAGATCAAATAAGAGAACGTACAATCCATAGGAAAAGTTCTGGTGGGTGGTATAGGGATAAGTTCTGGGACGGCGGGATAATGACCTTCAAGCATTCAACTAAAGTCTGATTCGTGCTTTAAAAATATTATATACGAGTATAATGAATTAAAATATAAACGGTTCTTTTGATTGACATTAAAAAGCTCTAAATTTGATAAAAAGTTAAATGTAAAATAGATTTCGCATAAACAATCCTCTGTCTTCATGAGTCTGGGAAGTAATACACCCCCCCCCCCCCCTAAAGATGCTCTTGCCCGAAACAGACATTAATTCGGCCCAAAGCCAGCTCTAATGTACTGCTAATGCTAATTACAATCCGTCCAAAGTAAAAAAAGTCCATCCTGCATCTGAACATAATACTTTATCAAAATTTCCTTTCTTCAGTTTTCTCTCCAGTGATCGGTTTCTTTCGACATTAATCAATTAATAAATTTAAATTATATGTGTGCTGTCATATTACAAAACTCAGTGATGCTGAGCCGGCACTGAACCGGACGCGGTTCAGTGGCGGCTCTAGGAATTGGGAGCGGGGGCATTTCCGAGAAAATATTCGTTTTATGCATGCTTCCAGGAGCGGGATGGCGCCAAATTTCTACCTTTAATAATACCGTTTTTGTCTCTACCCTTGTAGGATATAAACATGATACTATTTCGTTACATTTTGTAAACTTCAATTCCGTTACGTTACAATTTTAATTTTTACGAACCAATCCAAATAACATTTCTTCTTTGTTAGTGCCAGTGACGCAACAATTTTTAGTTTTTTTCGTAACATATATTTTAAAAATATATTATGCCAAATTAGTAATTATTGTTTTCAAAATTTTCGGTATGTTAGGAATATTCAATATTCCAAGAAAATTGTGCACCACTGATGGTGCAAACGATCTGCTGTAGTTATTAAAAGTTTAGAAAAGAAAAAGAAGAAGAGACAGGCATAAAAAGAACGTTTGAAAGTTGTAGATGCATTTTTATGACGAGCGAAAAAGTGAAAGTAAAAAATAGTTTTAAACATCAGTTATTGAGTTTTATTTTGTGCGTTGAAAACGGGAAGATTGTAAGCTAACAGGTATGAAATCACAATTTCTGAACATTTCGCTTAAGTTAATTTGCTTGTTCTTCAGGATTAAAAAAAAACAGAAGTAAAATATGTCGCGGTTTGAGTCAAAATAAATGAAGAACATGGAAGTCCAAAAATCTTAACTGGAATAATTCAACATTATCTTTTGAACTAAGTAAAGAATAAGTTTTTCTTGAATTAGCCCTTTTGGCTAAAAATGCGATTTTTGCAGCACTTTTAAACCTTTATGAGGAGTTGAACGTCTTAGCTTTAGCTTGAATTCAAATTCCCATAATACTGATCCCTAGGTACAGGCGCGCAATTATCTATTTAAAAAAAAGTAAGTCAGTACGCTAAACATTCATCCCGTCAGATTTCTAGTTGCATAAGTATATAAAATACTGCACTCCAGGTTTCTATAAAAACCGTTTTAAAGCAAAACTGAATTAATTATGATATTGGGCAAATTTAGTTTTCCATGGTAAAAACTGACATCTGACAATAAATATCAGACAGAGTTATAGAATACTATTATCATAGAGAACAAACTGTGTAAATGAAGATATAGTATAATATTAACTTGTAATGGCTCGACTTTTGCAGTCTCTTAATAGATGTTGACGGCAGTGTAATCAGTTTGCTTTGCGCGCCAGTGTAACATCGTGGGTTTTTTAAAAATATCCAAAAAATACCACTGGGCGCCAGCGTCACGCTTCAAAACCTTAAAAGAGAAAATAATGCAAAGCCACTGTTGCCAAATGTTGCTAAAAATAAATCGCCCAAAACTTGTTATCCTACAGATAACAATTGTGACCTAGGTACGCCGTGAGAAGGTCACTTACAACTCTTACCTAATCGACCAAATCAAGCTGCTTGTAGAACACCTCCATATGCTAACTCCATTCTCAAGGGTAGGTTCTTTTAGTGACAGATGAGCGTTTAGCTTTTAAAGTCAAAGTCGGTAATTTAGTCAAAATAGTTTTACTTTCTAAAATTTTGGCTCTAAATGGTGGTCCGTTTAGCCTTTAGCGTTGAAATAAAACCAGGAAAAGAAAACAAATATGTCAAGTCCGGTATTGAAAATTACGGGGTAAGCAAAACAAATTATTGTTTAAGGCCAATACATTTAATTTTGAAAAAGGTTTAGGATAAAATAACAAGTCCTCTTTTTTCTATAGTTAAATGCAAGCTCCTCTGAGACAAAACAATATGAGTTACTTACGTAATTTAAAGTAATTGTAGTAGGATTGATCCAAGTGTGTTTGACGGCAGCCACTATATCCACACAATAAAGTCAGCTGTGCCTTAAGGGTATAGTGACCACATAGACCAGACAACTGGAATTTCCGCTAGGTCAAAAAGACTTGTATAAAAACTGTTGTCCGCCGAAAAGTAAAATATAATTACAAGAAAGATCTTGGTTTGACAAAAGCCAAATTAGGTTTTAGGGTTACGGTAATGAAAAATTTACAAAGTTACTGAAAAATTTACAAAGCTATTTTCAAAAGGTCCACGTGGTTGTGGACACTAGCACGCTTGACGGCGACTATATACCCCCTGCACAAAAAGCCAACTGTGCTCCTACAGGATACAGCCACGAATACCAGCCCTGGGTCAGCTTAACCACCCCAGTCCTGATATGTCCACTAGGCCAAACGGTACTAGGGTCCACCCCCCTCTAATACCAGATGAAAATAAATGAAAAGGGAAACTAATGAAACCGCTTGGTTCCAGTCTATGCTTCCCCCAAATTTGTACACTTAAAATTTATGCCCAAAAAAATGTAGTTACATGACTACACGTATAGATTCTAATATTTAAATTTTGTTACATGAAAATTTACAATATACCAAAAATTATATGTCCAGGTTGGTCCAACGAGGCCTGGTAGTACGCTTGCGTGTTGTCGACAATCCGCCCACGTTTACACGTTACCGGCACTTTACATTTGTTCGAACGCACAGTAGAAAAAGGTTATTAAAAAAGAGTAAAACAAAATGTTCATATTTTATAGCAAATCTTTGGTCTGAAGGACTCTACCAGTAAGGTTCAAAACATTGATCCCCCAATAAGGCATTCCAAAATAAAGAACCTCTATGAGGTACAGTCAGTATCATACCAGATAATTTAAAAATACGGAAAATTGCCCCTTGGCAAAAATCAATGTCCGTCACCACACTGGTAAGCGAAATTTTAAAAGCTACACTTAGCTGTCTGCAACCATCGAAGTTGCCTCTCGGTGCGTTGAAACCATGGAGAAGGGTTCTCAAGTTCCCTGCAAAACCTTGTTGTCTTGACGTGGACAGGATAAAGAAGTTTGTACCAAAACTGACAAACTAATCAGTCTCAAGGTCATTCAAAACCTAATGAAATTTAGGGCTCCACAATAAACCAACCCTCGTCTGTGTCCAATCCATAAAGTCAGGTACTTTAACCCAAACTTAAAACGTTTGATCCAAAAATTAGGTAGTTTAAACCAATACTAAAAATTTAGTCCAATCCAAAAAAATTTAATCCAACCTAAAAAGGTTTAGACCCATCCTAAAAACCCTACAAAAAATACCCTATATAAGATATAGGCTAAACAATCCTATTTAAGTAAAATCCTTTCACAGTACGAGATTATAATAGAACTAATTAAATCAATTTTGAATTTACATATATTTACAACCCTAAATCTTATCTTTACAATTTCGCTTACCTTACATTAATAAGGGTTTTTCAGCCCCGAAAGAAAAACACATATTTATCGGCATCCTGGCCAGGGAATGTATACCATCTAAAGATCATACTAAAACATTCCAAAAGGGATGGTTCCCAAGAAATTATATTTGCCCATGTGGTATTTTCCAAGAGAAATTTATCTGGGTTTAATCCCCATGTGCTTTCTTGTCGACGGCCAACAAAGAAAAGGGGCGAAGAAACATTGTCCCCTCCTAAGCTAATATCAAAAAAAATTATGATTCCTTCCATGACCAACTGTAAACTTCAAAATTCCCCAAAATCTTCGCCAATTCGAGAAATCGCAATACAAAGTTAACCCTTTTTCCCGGTCGTTTCCGTCACCGGAATACGGTTTATGGCAGGTCCTCAGCCTAGAAATCTAAAAAGAAGAAGAACCGTCCATATCACTGTCAGCCAGTGTTGCCAACTTAGCGGATTTCCCGCTAGATTTAGCGGAATAATTCTTAGCCTAGCGGGTTCAAAACTATTTTAGCGGCTAGCGGATTTTTTAGCGGGATTATATGATATTTTAGTGATAAATTAGCGGTTTATCAAATTTCCCTAAAATCTTTTTCTTAAAATTTTTATCAGATTTTTTTTAAAATACTGCCCACCGTGCGGGAGAGAGAAGCTTGGTGAACATGCCACCTCCATGGCAACGACTCCTAAATATCGATTGGTATTGACATTATGTAATGTCCAAGGCAGCGCCGGCCCGCGGCCTAAAGAATCACTCACTCGAACCAAGAAGGAAAACAGATAAAAGAAGAAATTTATTTCTATTGTTTATGTTTACATGGTCCAGGGGATTCCTGAATACCACCAGGGGCGTACTTACGGGGGGGGGGGGGGGGTAGCGCCCCCTCCGTGGATGCATGAGTTGGCTATTAGAACACCTCTCGTACCAAAAAAACGTCGACAGTTAAGTTTTGGGAAGATTTGCAAAATGGTCGACAGTTTAATTTCAGCACACGTAAAAAAGTTCGACCAGTTAATAAAAAAACGTCGACAGTTTTCTCGGAGGGAATTTGCAAAAATAGGTCGACAATTTTGAATTTTTATTTTCTCACTGAACCCTCTGGTTTAGCGGTTTTTGGCGGAATTATCACGCGGATCTGGCGGGGAAGCAACTCGGTCTGTTGGCAACACTGCTGTCAGCGTCATGACATTTGACATCCATCTTAAACAGCGGATTGTCACATTTCATAATAGACACTTAAAGCAGATCCTAAAAATTCCTACTTATTCGTATCCGTTGCAGTATCGTATCGGCTTACGTTACCGATGGACAATGCCTTAAAGCAATTTAGACACTTAAAGCAGATCCTAAAAATTCCTACTTATTCGTATCCGTAACCGTATCGTATCGGCTTACATTACCGATGGAAAAAGCCTTAAAGCAATTTTTAACGTTGTTTTAGCGTATCTTGTCCTATCATATTTTCTAACCTTAAATTTTGGTTTTTAGTATAATTCAAAAATATCTTATTTTTTATTTTATTTTAAATTTATTTGCTCTAAAATGGAGGATATTGTCAATAATCCCTTTTTTATTAATGAGGCCGACGATATAAACGATCTAATTGTCATTCACATATTAAATAATGATTTGCTTGGTAACAGAGCCGCTCTTTACGGAGCTTTTGATCTGCAAATGTTGACTAATGCTCAGTGTCTGTCCATGTTCAGATTCGAAAAAGAGCATATACCAAGATTAGCCAGGGCTCTGGGACTGCCCCAACAAATTAGAGTGGGTAGAGTTACCATATCAGGTAAGTAGATACCTATCTGTTTTTAAGAAGTGCCATATGAAGGCTATTTCTATTCTTCGGCAGATCTGGGTTTTTTTTTATTTGTGTGACCACTCAAATAAGAAAATTAGAACTGGACTAATTTCTAATTTTTTAGTAAGTCCTAGTGGGCTCGCACACGGAGCATCTGGTATATGCGACTACGATATTACTTAAATCTTTTCCCTATGGTCTCAGAAAATCCAAGGCATTTTTAAAAATAGCCATAATTTATTTTTGAAATTTTTTAGCACTGAATGGTATGTGCATGCTCCTTAGAAGATTATCATACCCAAACCGGAAAGCCGATTTGGAGCATATATTTGGCTATTCAAGTACTGTGCTTTCTAATGTTTACCAACATAGTTTTACAGCTGATTGAGGAATAGAAGGGCCACTTGCTGGAGAACTTGGGAACTAATATTTTTTTAAATCAACATAAATTACAGCAATATGCCCAGGTATGTCGCAACAGTCGCAACTGTCTTTTCGCACCTTTTAAGATACTACTTAAGCTTTCATAACAAAACTAGATGGCAAGGGTCTCTCACTTCTATTTTTTGTTTATATGGAATTTGCATATAAAGGAAGGCGACATGATGCTGGAATTCTTCGGGATTCTGGATTACTGGAAGAACTTCAACAACATGTCGTCTTTCCAGCTCAAGTATTTGTTCTGTATGGGGATGAGGGTTATGGCCTAAGGGATTTATTAATTCGGCCATTTACACAACACGAAACCAACCAAGACCCCAACAGACAACTTTTTAACAACAATATGAGGGCAATGACAGCTTCGGTGGAATGGGGTTTTGGCAAAGTTGTATAATTATTTGCTTTCGTAGATTTTAGAAAAAATCAAAAACTTTTAGTGCAAGAGGTTAGCAAGATGTATAAAGTAGCTGTCCTGTTAACCAATTGCCATACATGTCTCTATGGGGGTAATAATTGCCAATACTTTAATATTAATCCTCCGCAGTTAGAAGATTATTTAGCATAGTGCTATTGTGGTTTTAAAGGGATAGAAAGAGATTTTTTTAATTCTGATACACAACTGTTTTTCAGATAGTTTTAGTAATTAGTTAAATCATTGTAAAAACCATAAATAAAACAAAATAAATAATAGTAATTGTATTATTAATAATTAATAAAGCACATTACTATTCAATATTAATGTCATAATTTATTTGAAAATGACACATGCGGGTCAAATTGACCCCCTCGTGAAGTCGGTTAAAAACTTAAAAATAAGTACCTAGTCTACATTTCTAGATTAATGCTTGTTGCAACCACACCTGCCTTGCAAAGCTATTTCTATAAGTTTTTGCTGATTGGAAAATATATCCAATTCAACCTTAAATATCTTTTTTCCAAATTCCAGTCTATCCTCCTCCATTTGCAGTCTTCGTTTTCTTTCTTCACACTCAAGTTCGAATTTCCTTTCTTCCAGAGCCATTTCTCTACAACGTATGTTATACCAGCGTCCATTGTTTGTTTCTAGGTATCTTAATGATGTTTGCTTGATACCATTTCTGACTCTTGATGGAGCTACGACAAAAAAATATTAACCCTTAACCGGCGTCGTGAAATATTCATACGTTGACGGCGTCGTGGGGTCTATCTGACCCCATATATTTATTATTTATTTCAACGATAACATTATTGTAATAAATCAATATTTACCTTAGACTCGTTTGTAAGATGTATTTTTATAAATTAAAAACGTTTTTTTGCAAATTAGTTTATTTTTGATGCATTTTAAAATAATATGAAACTCTAACAAAAAAAAATGTTTTTTTTTACCAGAAAATGAAAAATTTAACAAAAAACGCTGAAATAACTAGTTAGCAAAAATCCTAGATTCTGTTTAGTTACCAAGTAACCTAAATTTATAAGAATGCCTAACAGAATCCAATTGGATGACAAAAACTGCAAAGAGTAAACTTTGTAAAAAAATTAGTCACATTCTTTACAGATGTAGGAACTACAGTCTCCTCACAGTCCGAAAATTGGTCCAAAACATTTTTCGCAGGACACTCTTGGTTTTTTTTAATCATTTCTTCGATTGCGGATCTTTTCGTTTTTGGTCTGGAACAACGTTTCGGCAAGCTATTACGGTTTGTTTTTGTCGTACAAAATTAAAATATTATTATGATAGCAGTCGCAGCGATTAGTTGATTTTTAAGATTTCGTCCTACCTTTTTGAATATATTCCCTTATTCCTTGAACGTTTTATGTTGAATTGTTTCTCCATTTAGTAAAGACTTTGCTTAATCTCGAATTTAATTTTTATAAATCTTCCTTCACAGGTCTGCCTTGGATCCAGCCTTGTTTTTCTTCATTCTGTATAGTTAATCCCTAGGGAAATATGTCCGAATTTGGCCCTAAAATCTATATTTGGCTATTAATATAAATTAGAATTTGTTTACATGACGAAATAACACGTCATTTTTGACATTTGAACAGCTGGAATTCTCTTCGCAGCCTGTAGACTTTGGTGTTCTGTCATGCCGCCCTCTGTGGATGCGTGTGGAAATGTCGAAGCCAGGTAACGTTGCATCTGTTATTTCAAGTTCTAGGACTCTTGATTTTACTCCTTGTGGTCGGTATCGGTCTCTACCTGTGATCGCAGGTGGTCATTTCGTGAAATACGAAATATGGGATTTAGTTTCCTTACAGCTTTATGAGTTAGACGATAGAGGTCAGACGAGGTATTGGATTTTGAGTTCCGATTGTGTTAGTTGCCCATTTTGTCTTGTTTCGCTAGTAATTAGGACGAGTCTAGAAGCTGCTATTTATTTAAGGTCGTATTTCCTAATTTTTGGTTAAAATAGGTAAGGGATGACATCCCTTTTTCAACAATTAATTTTAGTTTGTGCAGGCGCCACCTAGTTAGCACAAGTGGTACCTCCGGGTTCAGCATTCAAGGGTTCTAATGTTGATCCATGACAAGACACGTATTCCTGGTTGACGAAAATCGTAAGTTGTTTCCAATTGTACAAACTGGATCGAATTGTACCAAACTATTAATGAATGTCGGTTTATGGACACGGAGAAATGTATTTAATTGTTGGTATATTGCCGTTGTTCATTGGTTAAGTTAATTTTTACTGGCAGAACATCGTGCCAATGCGTTGAAGGGAATACCATCAAACCAAAGCCTTCGGAAATGTACCTGATTGTGTACCGAAGTGTACTTAGAAACAACCCCGTTGTGTCGTCACTTTGGGGACAAAAAATCGATATTGGAATGTGTTAAAGATCGGGTGTGGCACGGAGCTGAAGTTCTTTTGAGAAACATATCGCGTTGTCGTCGGTACTGCCATTTTGCAGTCTTTTGGGAAGACACCCAAGAATTGGGGTTTTGAAATGCAGTACTAATAGTTTCTTCCGCTTTATTGTGTTGTTTGCCTTTTGGGCGTTACGTTGATTAGGTCTAGTGAGACTGTTTTGGTTTTTGGGCGGAAGAATTTCAACTTTTTAGTCGGATTTATGCGATAAATCGCCGATATGTTAATTTATACCCGACCCAAGATCGACAGGTAAGCCCTTTTGCCACTATTAAACCCTTAAAAGCACAGAATTCCGCGTTTAAACTGCTATTTTAATTAATTTTCGTTAATTTCCTGTTGTTTCTAATTTTTTTACGAAGTCCACGTTTTTAATTAATTTTTCAGTAATTAAAGATTTTCTAAATACGAGTAGATCGCTACATTTCTTAGTAGGTAAATTATGTACAGAGGGTTTTTTGTTTATTAAGAATTGAATGGGGTGATGGTGACCTTCACATGTTGGTAGGTCAAATTCCTATCGATACCTAATTTTGTTTTGTCAGCTATTCTAGCTTGATTTACTGCATTCCTTTGATAATGTTGGTTAAAACTGTACAGGGTGACCCAAGGTTAAATTTTATTTAGTTATTTTGTATTCATAACCATAGTGAGTTAGTTATTGGTGTATGTCCGTGAATTTGAAGTTAATGATGTCTTTTTTTTTCAACTAATTATGTTAATAATCAATAGCCATTTTGTCAAATTAATATTTTGTGTTTTGGAATATCAGCTGATAGCGCTAGAGACCGGCAATTTAAATGTTTTATATTTTTGGGCTGTCAGTGAGTCTGTACCTTAGTAATTAGAGTAAATACTTTAAATTTCTGACAGTCAATAGTAGTAATTTTAACATTTCTCTGATTCTTTGTGTTTTGTGTTAACTAGCTTTTAATTAATATTGGGTATGACATTGACAAGGCTGATTCTTAATTATGATATTTGGTTACAAAATTTCAGGGTGGGTGAAGGATAGTACCGTTAACTACTCACGGTGGCATTTGTTCATTCTTGGGTTACGCTTACAGATACTGTATGGTTAATTTATATTCGTAAATATTAAGCTACGTTATTATATTTTGATATATACGTTAGTAATAGTAATACTGAATTTTTCCTTTTGATTAATTTACAGTTCCAAATTTTACGACATTGTATTTTGCGGCTATAACTTTTCTTTGGTGTAATTAAGCAATTACCTAACTATCTTGGTTATTTTTTTTGTTTGACCAGTGTATAATTTAACTGTTTATATTTTGTATCTTCATTACCTATGTAAATATAATTAATTTAGAATGAATATTTTTCTATGCACATTAGCGTACAATGGCTACTCTTATGTAAATTTTATCTTAATTTTTTTTTGTTTTCAATTCATGGGCTTTGATAACGCCTGTTTTTCTTTTCTTTTGGACCTTATGTCTCTATTTAATTCAAAATATCTACTTTCATTTCACTATCTTGATATAACTAAATCTTAAGGCCTTCAGCCAGTACTTAACAGTTTTTTTTTGGTATTATTTAAATTTAATATTTTGAAATTATATTTGCATAGTACCTGAATTTTACCTTGCCTTGATGCATACCTTTTGTTTTATCAGGGTCTTTTAACTGGGGGTCACCGATCTCCTTTTTGCTGGGAGACAGCACTCTTTTTGCTGGGAGACAGCACTCTTTTTGCTGGGAGACAACAATCTTGTTGCTGGGAGACAACGTCTTTCACTGGGCAACGTCTTCTTACTGGGAGGCCACCCCACAACTCTTTAGCTGGGAGTCGACAAGAGCAGACTAGGCCATCCCAGCCTGGAGCCCAGATACCTTCATCAGGGGCGACACCCCTTCAGGCAACTTTTTATTATTAATCTGGATTGATAACCGTACTATATATATAACGTCTATATTTATAATAACTATCATTAGCGCCTAAAGTCGAATCGATTCGAATCTCTACATTTCTCCTTTAATTTCCCCCCTCAGGGTTTGATTTTTTTTGAGTTAAATAAATTTATAAATGACCTTTTTTTTGGTAAATAACCTAAGCAATTTTTAACGTTGTTTTAGCGTATCTTGTCCTATCATATTTTCTAACCTTAAATTTTGGTTTTTAGTATAATTCAAAAATATCTTATTTTTTATTTTATTTTAAATTTATTTGCTCTAAAATGGAGGATATTGTGAATAATCCCTTTTTTATTAATGAGGCCGACGATATAAACGATCTAATTGTCATTCACATATTAAATAATGATTTGCTTGGTAACAGAGCCGCTCTTTACGGAGCTTTTGATCTGCAAATGTTGACTAATGCTCAGTGTCTGTCCATGTTCAGATTCGAAAAAGAGCATATACCAAGATTAGCCAGGGCTCTGGGACTGCCCCAACAAATTAGAGTGGGTAGAGTTACCATATCAGGTAAGTAGATACCTATCTGTTTTTAAGAAGTGCCATATGAAGGCTATTTCTATTCTTCGGCAGATCTGGGTTTTTTTTTATTTGTGTGACCACTCAAATAAGAAAATTAGAACTGGACTAATTTCTAATTTTTTAGTAAGTCCTAGTGGGCTCGCACACGGAGCATCTGGTATATGCGACTACGATATTACTTAAATCTTTTCCCTATGGTCTCAGAAAATCCAAGGCATTTTTAAAAATAGCCATAATTTATTTTTGAAATTTTTTAGCACTGAATGGTATGTGCATGCTCCTTAGAAGATTATCATACCCAAACCGGAAAGCCGATTTGGAGCATATATTTGGCTATTCAAGTACTGTGCTTTCTAATGTTTACCAACATAGTTTTACAGCTGATTGAGGAATAGAAGGGCCACTTGCTGGAGAACTTGGGAACTAATATTTTTTTAAATCAACATAAATTACAGCAATATGCCCAGGTATGTCGCAACAGTCGCAACTGTCTTTTCGCACCTTTTAAGATACTACTTAAGCTTTCATAACAAAACTAGATGGCAAGGGTCTCTCACTTCTATTTTTTGTTTATATGGAATTTGCATATAAAGGAAGGCGACATGATGCTGGAATTCTTCGGGATTCTGGATTACTGGAAGAACTTCAACAACATGTCGTCTTTCCAGCTCAAGTATTTGTTCTGTATGGGGATGAGGGTTATGGCCTAAGGGATTTATTAATTCGGCCATTTACACAACACGAAACCAACCAAGACCCCAACAGACAACTTTTTAACAACAATATGAGGGCAATGACAGCTTCGGTGGAATGGGGTTTTGGCAAAGTTGTATAATTATTTGCTTTCGTAGATTTTAGAAAAAATCAAAAACTTTTAGTGCAAGAGGTTAGCAAGATGTATAAAGTAGCTGTCCTGTTAACCAATTGCCATACATGTCTCTATGGGGGTAATAATTGCCAATACTTTAATATTAATCCTCCGCAGTTAGAAGATTATTTAGCATAGTGCTATTGTGGTTTTAAAGGGATAGAAAGAGATTTTTTTAATTCTGATACACAACTGTTTTTCAGATAGTTTTAGTAAGTAGTTAAATCATTGTAAAAACCATAAATAAAACAAAATAAATAATAGTAATTGTATTATTAATAATTAATAAAGCACATTACTATTCAATATTAATGTCATAATTTATTTGAAAATGACACATGCGGGTCAAATTGACCCCCTCGTGAAGTCGGTTAAAAACTTAAAAATAAGTACCTAGTCTACATTTCTAGATTAATGCTTGTTGCAACCACACCTGCCTTGCAAAGCTATTTCTATAAGTTTTTGCTGATTGGAAAATATATCCAATTCAACCTTAAATATCTTTTTTCCAAATTCCAGTCTATCCTCCTCCATTTGCAGTCTTCGTTTTCTTTCTTCACACTCAAGTTCGAATTTCCTTTCTTCCAGAGCCATTTCTCTACAACGTATGTTATACCAGCGTCCATTGCTTGTTTCTAGGTATCTTAATGATGTTTGCTTGATACCATTTCTGACTCTTGATGGAGCTACGACAAAAAAATATTAACCCTTAACCGGCGTCGTGAAATATTCATACGTTGACGGCGTCGTGGGGTCTATCTGACCCCATATATTTATTATTTATTTCAACGATAACATTATTGTAATAAATCAATATTTACCTTAGACTCGTTTGTAAGATGTATTTTTATAAATTAAAAACGTTTTTTTGCAAATTAGTTTATTTTTGATGCATTTTAAAATAATATGAAACTCTAACAAAAAAAAAATGTTTTTTTTTACCAGAAAATGAAAAATTTAACAAAAAACGCTGAAATAACTAGTTAGCAAAAATCCTAGATTCTGTTTAGTTACCAAGTAACCTAAATTTATAAGAATGCCTAACAGAATCCAATTGGATGACAAAAACTGCAAAGAGTAAACTTTGTAAAAAAATTAGTCACATTCTTTACAGATGTAGGAACTACAGTCTCCTCACAGTCCGAAAATTGGTCCAAAACATTTTTCGCAGGACACTCTTGGTTTTTTTAATCATTTCTTCGATTGCGGATCTTTTCGTTTTTGGTCTGGAACAACGTTTCGGCAAGCTATTACGGTTTGTTTTTGTCGTACAAAATTAAAATATTATTATGATAGCAGTCGCAGCGATTAGTTGATTTTTAAGATTTCGTCCTACCTTTTTGAATATATTCCCTTATTCCTTGAACGTTTTATGTTGAATTGTTTCTCCATTTAGTAAAGACTTTGCTTAATCTCGAATTTAATTTTTATAAATCTTCCTTCACAGGTCTGCCTTGGATCCAGCCTTGTTTTTCTTCATTCTGTATAGTTAATCCCTACCCAAGTAGCAAAATATGTCGCAAAGGTAACTTTAAGATAGCTAAGGTGTCTTAACGTTACCTTTGCGACATATTTTGCTACTTGGGTAGGGAAATATGTCCGAATTTGGCCCTAAAATCTATATTTGGCTATTAATATAAATTAGAATTTGTTTACATGACGAAATAACACGTCATTTTTGACATTTGAACAGCTGGAATTCTCTTCGCAGCCTGTAGACTTTGGTGTTCTGTCATGCCGCCCTCTGTGGATGCGTGTGGAAATGTCGAAGCCAGGTAACGTTGCATCTGTTATTTCAAGTTCTAGTACTCTTGATTTTACGCCTTGTGGTCGGTATCGGTCTCTACCTGTGATCGCAGGTGGTCATTTCGTGAAATACGAAATATGGGATTTAGTTTCCTTACAGCTTTATGAGTTAGACGATAGAGGTCAGACGAGGTATTGGATTTTGAGTTCCGATTGTGTTAGTTGCCCATTTTGTCTTATTTCGCTAGTAATTAGGACGAGTCTAGAAGCTGCTATTTATTTAAGGTCGTATTTCCTAATTTTTGGTTAAAATAGGTAAGGGATGACATCCCTTTTTCAACAATTAATTTTAGTTTGTGCAGGCGCCACCTAGTTAGCACAAGTGGTACCTCCGGGTTCAGCATTCAAGGGTTCTAATGTTGATCCATGACAAGACACGTATTCCTGGTTGACGAAAATCGTAAGTTGTTTCCAATTGTACAAACTGGATCGAATTGTACCAAACTATTAATGAATGTCGGTTTATGGACACGGAGAAATGTATTTAATTGTTGGTATATTGCCGTTGTTCATTGGTTAAGTTAATTTTTACTGGCAGAACATCGTGCCAATGCGTTGAAGGGAATACCATCGAACCAAAGCCTTGGGAAATGTACCTGATTGTGTACCGAAGTGTACTTAGAAACAACCCCGTTGTGTCGTCACTTTGGGGACAAAAAATCGATATTGGAATGTGTTAAAGATCGGGTGTGGCACGGAGCTGAAGTTCTTTTGAGAAACATATCGCGTTGTCGTCGGTACTGCCATTTTGCAGTCTTTTGGGAAGACACCCAAGAATTGGGGTTTTGAAATGCAGTACTAATAGTTTCTTCCGCTTTATTGTGTTGTTTGCCTTTTGGGCGTTAGGTTGATTAGGTCTAGTGAGACTGTTTTGGTTTTTGGGCGGAAGAATTTCAACTTTTTAGTCGGATTTATGCGATAAATCGCCGATATGTTAATTTATACCCGACCCAAGATCGACAGGTAAGCCCTTTTGCCACTATTAAACCCTTAAAAGCACAGAATTCCGCGTTTAAACTGCTATTTTAATTAATTTTCGTTAATTTCCTGTTGTTTCTAATTTTTTTACGAAGTCCACGTTTTTAATTAATTTTTCAGTAATTAAAGATTTTCTAAATACGAGTAGATCGCTACATTTCTTAGTAGGTAAATTATGTACAGAGGGTTTTTTGTTTATTAAGAATTGAATGGGGTGATGGTGACCTTCACATGTTGGTAGGTCAAATTCCTATCGATACCTAATTTTGTTTTGTCAGCTATTCTAGCTTGATTTACTGCATTCCTTTGATAATGTTGGTTAAAACTGTACAGGGTGACCCAAGGTTAAATTTTATTTAGTTATTTTGTATTCATAACCATAGTGAGTTAGTTATTGGTGTATGTCCGTGAATTTGAAGTTAATGATGTCTTTTTTTTTCAACTAATTATGTTAATAATCAATAGCCATTTTGTCAAATTAATATTTTGTGTTTTGGAATATCAGCTGATAGCGCTAGAGACCGGCAATTTAAATGTTTTATATTTTTGGGCTGTCAGTGAGTCTGTACCTTAGTAATTAGAGTAAATACTTTAAATTTCTGACAGTCAATAGTAGTAATTTTAACATTTCTCTGATTCTTTGTTTTTTGTGTTAACTAGCTTTTAATTAATATTGGGTATGACATTGACAAGGCTGATTCTTAATTATGATATTTGGTTACAAAATTTTAGGGTGGGTGAAGGATAGTACCGTTAACTACTCACGGTGGCATTTGTTCATTCTTGGGTTACGCTTACAGATACTGTATGGTTAATTTATATTCGTAAATATTAAGCTACGTTATTATATTTTGATATATACGTTAGTAATAGTAATACTGAATTTTTCCTTTTGATTAATTTACAGTTCCAAATTTTATGACATTGTATTTTGCGGCTATAACTTTTCTTTGGTGTAATTAAGCAATTACCTAACTATCTTGGTTATTTTTTTTGTTTGACCAGTGTATAATTTAACTGTTTATATTTTGTATCTTCATTACCTATGTAAATATAATTAATTTAGAATGAATATTTTTCTATGAACATTAGCGTACAATGGCTACTCTTATGTAAATTTTATCTTAATTTTTTTTTGTTTTCAATTCATGGGCTTTGATAACGCCTGTTTTTCTTTTCTTTTGGACCTTATGTCTCTATTTAATTCAAAATATCTACTTTCATTTCACTATCTTGATATAACTAAATCTTAAGGCCTTCAGCCAGTACTTAACAGTTTTTTTTTGGTATTATTTAAATTTAATATTTTGAAATTATATTTGCATAGTACCTGAATTTTACCTTGCCTTGATGCATACCTTTTGTTTTATCAGGGTCTTTTAACTGGGGGTCACCGATCTCCTTTTTGCTGGGAGACAGCACTCTTTTTGCTGGGAGACAACTATCTTGTTGCTGGGAGACAACGTCTTTCACTGGGCAACGTCTTCTTACTGGGAGGCCACCCCACAACTCTTTAGCTGGGAGTCGACAAGAGCAGACTAGGCCATCCCAGCCTGGAGCCCAGATACCTTCATCAGGGGCGACACCCCTTCAGGCAACTTTTTATTATTAATCTGGATTGATAACCGTACTATATATATAACGTCTATATTTATAATAACTATCATTAGCGTCTAAAGTCGAATCGATTCGAATCTCTACATTTCTCCTTTAATTTCCCCCCTCAGGGTTTGATTTTTTTTGAGTTAAATAAATTTATAAATGACCTTTTTTTTGGTAAATAAATTGTAAAAAAGTGGTCACGCGACCAGCTATTTCCCTTTAGAGTGTAAATATATTTGTAAATTTGTTTTAAGGGTAGTGTTTTATTTGCCTCACCAGACAACGCAGCTTCCAGTTAGTTTTCTCTTTTAATATGTTGACTTTAGGTTCGGAGTGAGTTGAGAGCGAGGTCCCAATACTATCTAGGAGGGTTTCTGTTTTTAGCTCGGCTTTAAAAACAGTGGCGCCCGCAATAATCCACCCCTCTCTCCGGCAGTGGAGCTAGGGCATTTTTTGGCACGCATGCGCAAGCCTCTCGCATTCAACTCAACTCTTTACGTGAGTTAATTTTGGAACTTCTCGATATTTTTTTTTACCGAACTTTGAATTTTTAATTATGAAGGGTAAGTAAAAGTAAAATTCTTCTTCTGTGCGGAAAAGAGCGTGGCAAAGCAGTAAAGGTTTTTTGGCAACTCTTGCAATGGTCGAACGGAGCTCTCTTGTTTACCGCGAGTTGTGGTCTTAGAGTTAGATAGGGTTCGGCTAGCCGCCTTCAGTTCACTGTCCACATCATCATACCACCAACTTAAGGTTTCCTCATAACCAGGGTCGCTATAAACAACTTTTTTAGAAGAATCCGTCATGCCAAATAAAAAACACTATTGGCGTTGTGGTGCCAGACGGACCCCAAAAAAACTTTATTGTCCGGTGGCCGGCGATATACCAGACTGCTAAGCGCGCGGCTAATATTTAGTTACTAGTACCATAACTCGAAGGTAGAAGGCGCGACATGGCTCAATATCGTTACATATTTATTTTATGTAGATGTAAAAATTATTGTGGGTCTGTTAGACCCCAGAACGCCAGTTAAGGGTTAAGAAATTAGTGTGTAATTTTTATTTTATTTCCAACATTATTATTTTTGTCTTTGGGTGTGGTAGCCAGCTTTACTAATTTACCTCTCAGATACTACAGAAACTACATAAACATTTTAATAGCTTAATTTTTCGTTATGAATTAACAACTAATGACATTAACACCATTCGAGATATTCCGGAAACTTCATGAAGTACCTCCAAAACCATTTACACATTAAAGGGGGTTAAAAACATTGATCTACAAGTGCTTATATCTTATATACTACAAAAATTAGACCCTTACTTAGAATTCCACCACCTCCGCCAGGTCTTCCGCTTCTTCGTTTCCTGATTATCTCTGTCCCTGCCTCTCCCTCCATATTTGCCTCTGGAGTTTTTTCCACCACTCCATTTTCATCAACGTAAACAACTTCAACTTTTGATGCTTCATCACTCTCATTTTCATTCAATAGAAAATCCTCTTCGTAAGCTAAAAAATACAACAATAACATGACTTTAGAGTGGGGCCCCTGACCACCAATGTACAAACTTATTGGAAATAATGTATTTCTAAAAAAATAATTTTAAGGCGATCACAAAATCAAACTTACACTTAGTAGTTAGTGACTCTGCCTGAGCCTGAGAAGCTATCTCTCTTTTTTGGAAGCCTTTTTCATAAGGTGTCCAACGCGTTTTCGATATTTTGAAGTCTTGTATTAAAAGCAAAATGGAATTTAAAAGATCATCTAGTGCAGTCACCTCCTCTTCCACTCCAGATCTAAAATATTACTATGTTTCAGAATAAAATTATATTCATACAAAAATCTTTTGATACGTTTTTCAGTGTTTTTTATTCTTTAAAGAAGAGTTCATGTAACCAACTGCTCGAACCCATAAGTATGATAAATACATAAGTTAGGAAACCTCTCGACTGGGACCGAAGGTCACAACAAAAAGTTAAACAAAATTATCCCTTACTTGAATTCGTCCTGCTTTTTCTTTTCTTGAAATTTTTGCGCCAGAAGATTAACCCTGTCTCTTAGGCTTTTTTCTTTAAAGTCTTTGCCCGTCGCCTTTTCAAGATTTTTTTTAATAAGGCTCCACCTAGACCGATCTGCCAAAGGGTGTTGACCCACTACCTCCCTAAGGAGAAGCAAGTCGTCGTCCGCTGTATAAAACAGTCTTTTTCTCTTAAGCGTTTCATCCATCGCAGTCGTTGCACAAAGGAAACTGTTTAATTATCAAAAACTTTCAACAAAACAAATATTAAAAATCAGTTTTTTTTTAGGTTATGTTCACTGAAACCGTGACAGTTAGCCGGGATACGAAATAGCTTTGTTCGCGGAAGACATTCCGAACCGATTCAGAACGAGATCAGAACTGATTCAGGTTTGTCGTAGTGCGCATGCTTAATTATTAACCGATTCAGGATTTGTTTTTACCGCGAACGATTTCGGAACATTGGAACTAGAATTTGGGATTGTCTACTGTCAATGTATTTTTTGGTTTTGGCGGCTATAGGGCATGGTGTTTCTTTTAAAAATAAGTGAAAGTGAAAGAAGTAATGTACTTTTGGTTATATTGAATCGATCTGATACATCCCTGTATGAGGCAGCTTCATTTGCCGCCAACCATAAAAAACCGTAATACATTTTAATGTTGTAAATTTTTCAGAATCTCCTTCGCTCCTTCCTGCCAATTATAAAACTCCGAGTCAGCAAAGCGTTGTGCCAATTCTTGTGCCATTTCTTGGCTTAACCGAAAATGTTCCCTATATTGTTCTGCACTAAACTGGGGCACAATTTTCTCAAAATAATCAGCACTCTTAGGAATTTCAACAATCTCTAAGATTTCTTCTAGGTCTTCATCGCTGAACGATAAATGATCTGACATGATGGGAGTACTCCCTAAAAACATATTTGATTTAGAGTTAAACTGAAAAGTAAATTCACTTTTTTAACTCACCAGTTACAATAAAATCCAAATCACCTTATTCAAAAAATCTGTTTCAGTTTAAACTTTGGATTCCTGACCAAACAAACACAATCGTGAAATCAGATAAATTTGATAGGGGGCGTGTCCAAACTTACGGTTCTTGTTAAATCGCTAGAACCTATAGAATCGGTTCAGAATGGATCTCGAACCGAATGTTGCTTCTCCGCGAACACGGAACTGTAACTAGAAATCCGGAATTGTGTGATCCGCGAACGTCATTATTTCAACTGCGCATGCGAATAGTCCCGAATCCGTTCTAAATCCTTACCACGAACAAAGCTAAGGATAAAGTTAAGATGAGGGAGCCGTAACGTCGTAACGATACGGAGCTCGTAACGTATCTCGGCGCGCGTATCGCCTCTGCACACGCGCAGTTCGATACGGATATGGATACGAGCGAAATTTATAGCACGCTTTAAGTCCCTAATAAAACAATTTCAAAAACAAAAAGATCTAATCGAAGTTCAATACCCATGTATCCAATTATCAAGTCTCGACGACTAGCAATATATATACCAAGAATACTGTCATAAAATTCAAATTATTCAACATGGAAAATAATAATGGAAAAAAACACTCGACCAGCATCGAGCCATATATTTGTATTTCTCTCTTAGGATATACAGAAAGTATAAGGTACTGTTGATTAAACTATTATTTAATTGTTAATTAAAGTTTCTAAAATCCCACCATAAGAATCTTTACCTATAAAATGAAGTCAAAAAAATGTACTTTATTATAAACTCAGAGTAGTTATTTTTACACGTAACAAACTCTACAGAAGAGAACTTATTCTAAAAATGTAAGACTTGTTCTAGTATTAAGGAACTCGTTGCGACGCACTTTGTTCAAGAAAAAGTGTTTGATTAAAAAAACTGTCAAAGATACTATGATGAGTATCATCGACCAAGTACTTACCGCCTAACTTGAAAAGAACATTAAAATAACTCCGAAAGGTGCTCTAGAAAAAGACACAGAAACAACAGGGTGTCCTGAGGGAAGCAAGTTGTAGTAGGGCGCGTGCAAATTAGCCCTCAGCTCAGTTAGCCGGAATAGGTTCAATTGGACGCCACCAGTTTTTTACACCGACACAAACTGGAAGTCGCCTAGGTGGTTTAGGAACCTGCTTCTCACACAACAACTCTGCTATTCATAATTAAAAATTAAAACATAGGGCGCAGTGAGCTGGATAAAAAAAAACTGAATACATTTAACTCTATACATATATTAAAACAAAAAAAATTTTTTACAAATGTTCGCCAATTTGGCTGGGCGAATTTGCCCCCGCGAAATAAATAAATTGAATCAAATAACTTGTTCACAAAACAAGAAAATTGGGCGATTTTGCCCCCGCAAAATAAGTAAATTATACCACATAAAAAAACTGTCTGTCCTCAGATATGAAAACCTTAGGGTGGCTCCTTAGCACCCACCGAAGGAAAGGGTAGGATGACTCCTAGCTCCCACCGAAAAAAGAAATATTGGGGATGCTTCGTAGCCCCCACGGAAGACCCCCTTAAACAAGGAGGGCTCGAGATTCCAAACTCCACGGACAAAACACCAAAAAGAAGCAGCTACCCGCGGCTTCCAAGACGCGAGGCCGATGTTGATGGCTGATATGATGGTAACGAACGAAGTTGCAGATAAAATCTTGCCCAGCAGGCAATAATTCACCAGATGAATTTTAATCGCAGCCTTCAAGATTAATCCAACACTACTAGAGCCTTTAAAATGGCTGAAACCCAGAGATTGCACTGCAATCTTCGTCGAAGACCCAGGTGGAAATGCTAGGCGTTCTTCCTTCTTTGCCACTCACCAAAAGGGCACACCCCTTGATACCTGCGCAAGCCCGACAAGGCGGCACAGAACAACCGAAGATGATCGGGGCGACAGCAGCTATTCTGACCGGAAAATCATGACAGTAATTGATAGAGTCTGAAGATGGCGCCACGGCATACCGACAAGAACTACGAAATTTAAACCAATTTTAAGCATGGGGTAGAAGCTGCTCCCTCAAATGACCCCGAATGCAGAATTGCACAAGTCTTGGACCCCATACTGAGAAACAAACGCAAAAACCACTCAAACTCAGGCTCCAATTGTCACCACTCTATCAAACAAAGACACTAAAATCATACAGAGGCCCCTTGCGTGAAACAATAAAGTTACGGAAATACAGAAAACAACACCCAAATCCTGTCCTGATCGAGACGCACTATCTCAGTACGTACGTATCCGAAAATACTAACAACTGAAACCCCGAATGTCGAAACTAAAGAAAGGAAAACGATGATGAATTGTTGCACGTAAACTTGATATTGTCCCGCCTTACAGCTCCGTCAGGCGAAGCCATACACACTGCCTTCCAACCTTCAAAACATAACTCAATTTATTAAATTGTTTATAAAATTCAAAACAAGATCTTGGAAGAGGAAAAGAAAAGGAAATCTGGGAGTTTAATTAATAGAGAACGCTAGATTCCGGACAGTGAAGGCAGTGCGACCAAAAAACATAGAAATTGAGGGCGCTTCAATGTTAAAAGAGAATGTAAACAATAGGACAATGTAAGTAGGTTCTCCAAATTTATTATCCAAATATGTTAGCATAAATAGACTAAGGGTGTTTGTCTATAAACAGGGAGGACTTTAAGCAAGGCGATAAAACAAAATTCAGGGCTCAACAGAAGAGAGAGATGTTAAACCAAACTACCAGCTACGAAAGATGGACAAGCTGATGTCAAGCTGATCTGGGCAAGAAAGAAGGTAAACAAGATGGACAGGGAGTAACCTAGAACACAGGGAAAAGCGAGCCTACCCAGTGTAAGAGTGAAGTTCAGCTTCTTAATCAAGGTAAATTATTAGGTAAAACCTAAACGTGCATTCGCGAATAAAACTAGTCAGTAAAGCAATCCCTGACACTGTGGCCGAAATTAACTTGTCACAACTCCCCCTCTCCTACGAAAGGAGGGAAATTTTCCAATGAAAATTAACCGACGATAAGGATCAGAGGCTTTCTGTAGATACAAGAATATTGAAAAAGAAAATAAATTACCTGCGCTATGCTGGCGCCAATAAAATATATATATATATATATATATATATATATATATATATATATATATATATATATATATATATATATATATATATGGATGGCGCATGTTACGAAGCCAACTACAACCCACACATGAAAGGAAGCCCGAGGTTTACGGGGTAAGGGGATTTTGGTGATGTCGTTATTCTCGGGTTTTACGAAGCCCAGATGTATATATGAGTTTGCAATGTTTAGAGCACTCATATTATATGAAGCCCGACAATGTTGCCAGAGAGTCAGACAACATTTAATTTATACCGTAGTAAGTACGCCGATTGTACGAAGCCCGTAGGCGTATATATGAGTTTATTTATATCCTGCCGATTATAAGCAACCTAGCAATATTGACATGTGTTTACCATTACATAAATACTTGGCCTGGGAATAGCTTCACCTAAATCTAATGACGAACAGGTATCTTTTAGTAATAGAAATGTCCGTGAAGCCGTTTTTTTTTAAATATGTTTTAAGGACAAAGTTAGACAGAAATAATGGTTTATAGACTTTTCCTGACTACCCTCAAATTAGAAGCAAAATCGGTGGGGGTTAGGAGTTGAAAATATTTAAAAATGCACCAAAAAATCTGTCTTTATTTTGTTTCGTTGATTTTGGATGAGGCTACATATTTACCGTTTGACAGGTGATTGATGCTACTAATTTAGGCGAATGTCTGGAAGGACCCTATCAATCAAATATCAAACGATAAATGTGTTGTAACCCCATTCAAAATATTAGGAAAAAAATTAGAACGGAATTTTAGGTGCATTTTTTTATATTTTCAATTCCTTAACCCGTACCAATTTTGCTACTAATTAAGGAGTAGGCAGGGGAAGTTTATTAACCATTATTTCTATTTACTTTTCTCTTTAGAACGCATATTTTTAGAAAAACTATTTGTATGGAGTTTTGGTGTGGATGATTTTGATTTTAACGCTATTAACAACCAGAATTTTACCACCGCAATGAATAAACAAGATGAAAATGCCCTCCCTGATAATACCAAAGAACTTGAACTTAGTAGTTCACCAATGACCAGCCAAAACCTTCAAAGCGAAAATCCACCACCAGGATGTACCAGTGATTATATTGCACCAATACTCAGTGAAATTCATGAAGATGTAAGCCGTCGATGTCAAGAAGGAAATGCACGTAATATTGGATAAAACCTTTAAGACGAAAACACACCTTGTGATAATTCAAATAACGGCTTTGCACCGATGATTAACCAAAATGTTCAAAACGAAAATCCACCTGCAGGAAATACTTACTTACTTATAGTAAGGGAGTGGGACGGGGTTAAAGTTGAAAAAATGCTCACAGTTCGGCCATTTTTTAAAAACATTTGAAACAGGTATGGAAAAACCAAATATTCCATAAAACGTTACATATCCTTGAATGCATTAATCGCTTGTAATTTGTTTAAAATTATTCACTGTTATACAGGGTGGTCAAGTTTTGCAAATACGCCCTGGGCTCATTGTTTTTAAATGGAACACCCTGTATATTTTATTTTCATGTTAAAGATAACATCACTAGCTTTCAAGAAATACCATACATGATGCCTTTCTGACCAACAGTTTTATAGTAAACTAGCCATGAAAGCAAAGTTTCTTCATTCTAATACGATTATACTGAATTTACGTTGTTTATTATTAAATATCTAATATTAGGAGGCCATGACACTATCATAAATGAGACAAGAGATTGACGAACTTGTCAAAGCTACTGCCGCATAATCCATTATTAATTTACAAGTTAGGTGTAGGTCGCCCAATAATTATGAGGTAAGAAAACTGAGATCAAAAACTTTTACATGTTTATTAGAGATATTTCAAAAAACAGAAAATATTGTTTTTAGGAAATGTAAAGTAATTAATAAACCAGTTATAAACAAAGATAATCAGTTATTAGGTATTATTAATAGTGTAAGAAAATTAATTAAGCAAAAACAGAACATCTTTTAAAATTATTTAGGTATGTTCTTACTTGTAAACCTAATTTAATATAAACAATTAAAAGAGCTCATATATGGTGTTCAACTAAACCACAATTTTGCTGAAGGCACATTTCGAGTCTATCCATGAATGAATGTTTCACTTTTCTCAAAGTCTGTTCTGAAATGTTGCGAAAACTGTTTCTTATTCTCGTCTTCATATCTTTCACTGTGGTTGGAACCTCTTTATAGACTTCTTCTTTAACATGCCCCCATAGAAAAAATCTAGTGGTGTTAAGTCGGGTGATCTGGCTGGCCACTTAACTGATCCACCTCGCCCAATCCAACGATCTGTCTTCCAATTATCGACAAACTTCTTACATTCCTATGGTAATGCGGGGGCGCTCCATCATGTTGAAACCATAAGGATCCCCTTACCATTAAAGGTAAATCTTCAAGCAATACTGGCAACTCATTTCTCAAAAAACTGGTTTATTTATTACTTTACATTTCCTAAAAACAATATTTTCTGTTTTTTGAAATATCTCGAATTAACATGTAAAAGTTTCGGGTCTCAGTTTTCTTACCTCCTAATTATTGGGCCACCTACACTTAACTTGTAAATAATGGAATATGCGGCAGTAGCTTTGACAAGTTCGTCAATCTTTTGTTTTATTTATGATGGTGTCATAGCCTCCTAATATTAGATATTCAATAATAAACAACGTAAATTCAGTATAATGGTATTAGAATGAAGAAACTTTGCTTTCACGGCTAGTTTACGAAAAAACTGTTGATCAGAAAGGCATCATGTATGGTATTTTTTGAAAGTACAGTTGTAAGTAGTAATGTTATCTTTAACATGAAAATAAAATATATAGGGTGTTCCATTTAAAAACAATGAGTCCAACTTGACCACCCTGTATAACAGTGAATAATTTGAAACAAATTGCAAGCGATTAATGTATTCAAGGATATGTAACGTTTTATGGAATATTGGGTTTTTCCATACCTGGTTCAAATTTTTATAAAAATGTCCGAACTGTGAGCATTTTTTCAAATTTAACCGCGTTCCATTCCCTTACTATAAGTTGCAGACCCAATAGACCCTATATCAAAATAATCGTAACGAATAGGAGAATCAATTGGAACAATTATATACCGGGTGTCCCATTTGAAAAAATACAAGTTTGGTTCACCACGAGTTTTTCGGACCACCCTGTACGATGGCTATAATTTTAAAACATAGCGTGTTTGACTATCGATAATATCAAAAAAAAATTTTCTAAATTCCTCACCGTTTATTCACAATCGTCCGCCCCATCTTGGTTGCACCACCCTGTATATGCACGATAGACATAAATTACGTTTTCAACAATCAATCCAATTTTTAGTTTTTATTCTTTTGTTTTTAAGATTTCAGTCGAACCAGTTTTGGTAAAACACCCTGTATAAGACCTCAGCATAAACCTAAATGGTTCGAATTTAATAAGTATTTTTATTAAAATAAACGTTGCCAAACGTCCGGGCTTCTGTTAATCGATGGAACATCTTCGGCTTCGTAACATGCATAGTATTCCCGAAGTGTATATACATTTTTCCGGACCGCCAACTGGTGGCAGTTACCATGAACTACAAGTGTATTTTTTTAGGGATCACACAACCCTAAACAGCCCGGGCTTCGGATAAGAAATTGCATTTATAGAGTCACCTATTGTACTTTTAACAAAGCCGCGGCAGTCATAGGAAGCCTGAACCGATATGCAACCTAATGCACTTACTTGTAATGCAAAAAGATAGCGCTAACTACGTGTTTTTTCGAAAAAATACTGAAAAATTACGAAGCCCGAAATCGGGCTTCCCAAGTCGGTATCGGGCTTCGCACTAGGTCCAATATAGCGTTTTTGGCTTCCTAAAGGTGGAATCCATATATATATATATATATATATATATATATATATATATATATATATATATATATATATATATATATATATATATATATATATATATAAGTAACGATATGTGGGAACCCAAGGTAGTACCATATAACTAATACTAACTAACAAGACTGATAACTCAGTCTTAAAATAACTAAATACGCAAAGCAATCTTTGGTCCCTTTGCCACTAGTCACCCAGTGGCCCCCTCCAGGAAGATTCAGTGTGGAACGTAAACCCTAGGTTGGTAAGGGAGCTAGCATTGCGTTACACCCAAAAATATTGTGGGAACCTCGTTTACTAGCCTCACACCAAGAATCGTCCCGAATTAAATCACCAAGTGACATGCGTCAAAGCAACCAAAGGGTGGACAACTAAAAAGGAAAAGATAAATATAATACAACATAAGTAAAATGAGAAGAAAAGAGGGATAGCCCAGATGATCCACCATACAAAAGGGAGTGGATTGTAGTATCCACCAAGCTAAAAGATGCACCAAATGGGAAGCACATCGGTCCCTGTATAAAACAAACCAAAAAAAATTAATCAGGGTGTTCTGAGCGGTGGCACTGCCACCGGCCTGTCGCAACCTAATAGGCCGACTTGAGCTCAGGCCGAACAAAGTAGCTTGGTCCTCCCCTGGCCCGCCGAACAAGTTCGATGGGCAAACTGTTACCCCAGGGGTCAGACTTCCGCCCCCCCTGAACAGCCCTTCCAGTCGGTCTGCTCTCAGAAGGATCCATGATCTAACAAAGAGCGTTGAAGCGACATCCGGTAGCACCCAACACCGTGCAGCCTGTAAAACGAGATAGGGACAAATGTCAAAATCGATACAAAGTCAAGATAAAGTAAAGTCGCAATCGGGATAGTTTTATTTTGTCTAAAAGGTGAATAGACAAAATATATCAGTAAGGATCTAGGCGCAAAACCAGTAAATACTGACATGGCCGGAGACTAACATAGAGTCCTACCAAGACCTAGACCTCAGACAAATCCAAATAATAGATAAAATACCAGAGGTATCAAAGTAAATTAAAGCCAATCAAAGGCCAATCACGGTAAAGTAAGTAAATCAAAACAAAGGTAAGTAAATCAAAATACAAGGTAACGGAATGAACGCAAAGGTAATCGAAATAAACCAAGGTAAATGTAATCGAAATACGCAAAGGTAAGCAAATAACCGCAAAGGTAAGTAAATTAACCAAAATGTAAGTGAATTAACGAAAAGTAAGTAAATCGTCACAAAGGTAAGTAAATTACCTGAAAGGTAAGAAAATCATCGCAAAAGTAAACAAATTATCGCAAAGACAAGTAAATTAACGCAAATGTAAGAAAGGTACTCAATCAAAAGTAAATGAATCAAGTAACTCAAACTAAATGTTCGCAAATCGAAATAAAGAAAATTGGGTTATTTGCCAACAACTAGCAGTGAATCCCACCATAAGAGGTATTCTCAACTTCACAAAATCAGCAAAAGGAGAGAAAGAAAATTGTGTTTCTACCCTAAATCCCCAAAGGAAAGACAAAGTCGTACTCGAGCAAAAACACATACTAGTTCAAATAACCGAAACTTCCAGACACAAGTAGGGAGTAATAATAAAATCATGTCAAGGTAGAGAAAATTAAGCCAAATCAAAGTAAAAGGTCACATCAAGGTAAATACGTCAAATCAAGGTAATAAAAAAAGGTCCAATCAAGATAATAAATAAAGACTTTTGGCCCCAGTCTATAATAAAAGACAATTAATAGTAAATGAACATAAAAAAAAACGATAAAGAAAAGAGATCCAAAATTAATTAATCACCGCCTTCTAACCAAGTAATCAAACTTAAATTACCATGTGACACACCGACTCCCATCCCGTCTCGCGCCGAGATGGGTGCCTGCGTGACACCGGCAAAAGAGAGAAAAAGGTAAGCTATACTAAATCAATGTTTATATCGCCACTGGAATAAACAAAGTGAAGGTAAGCACACACCGACACCCATCCCGTCTCGCGCCGAGATGGGTGTCTGCGTGAGACTGGCAAACGTAAAAAGGTAAGCTACGTTAAATGACAAACGATACTATCCGTTACTATACAATAAACCAAGTGACGATAAGGTAAAGATAATCAGGTAATGACAACCAAAAAAAGAACAAGGCATAAGGCGGCGATGGCAAGTGAAAGTAGTAACGCAGCTGAGGGCTCACCTACTACAAACAATAGAAGCAAGGCAGCTGAAGGCTTACCTTGCCACGGCTTTCAGGGGACTCCTACCCCACCTAGTGAACCCAGTGCAACGCTATTCTAAGTGACAGTGTCCAAATCCATCAAGTCTCGCGCCCAGATGGATCCAAACACCATCACGCCCACACTGCAGAGCAGGAAATTGCTCACGACTGAGCAAGGAAAGTAAAGGAAAAGAGAATTAAAACTGGGCCAAAAGTCAAAATTAACGCAACGATAAAAGAAAAACTCACTAAAGCCATTATTACCGAAAGAAGGGAGAAAAAAAATTAAATGTAATTAACCAAATTGAAGCTATGGACTCGAAAGTTAATAAATTCAGAAATCAATAGATTGACAAGTAAATTGAAGCAAAATGACAAGTAAAACGTAATATTAAATTAATGACAGTAAAATTAACGAAAGGTAATAAAGTAAATAATGACTTTGAGTTGCCTAACAATTTATTCACTCCTACGGACCACCACACGCAGTTTCGGCATATACCGGCTTAAGGTCTTGTACATGCCAAATGCCCTTACTAACACCGTGTTCGTCCTCCAGTTCGTAACTACACGTGCCGGTCTTTTCTACGATCTTAAACGGACCTACAAATTCCGGAGCCAACTTTGCGCTATAATACTTCGCTGCATCGGATATACTTTTATTCTTACGCCAGACTTCTTGACCAGGAACAAGGCTTACTGGGCGTCGGCGCAAATTATAGTTATGTCAATTTTTAACACGAGAAGCTTCGATTTTAGTGTGGACTTTTTTAAATAGTTGTTTGAAAACTTCTATTCGTTCCCGAATGTAATTTTGACGCTCAGTTTCTACTAGAGGAACCCCCTCAGCATAGTTCGAACCGAATAGCTTATGTTCCCTGAATCAAACCCAATCAAAATTAACGCAGTATGGGGTGAAGCCCGCAGTTTCGTGCCGCGAAGTGCGAATGACGCAACCGATAGCAGTTAAATTATCTTCCCAAGTTCGATGGTTATTTTGTTGAACGTAAGAGCGTAACATCGTTTTGATAACTCTATTAACGCGTTCAGTATGATCTGCTCTAGGATAGTAATTAGCAGTATAAAATATTCTGACTTTATATTTGTCGCAAAGGGCTTGAAATTCCTTGGATTTCATTTGAGTTCCGTTGTCGCACGTTAAGAATTGAGGAGCTCCGTAAACTAAGAAGATGCCGTCCTCCACGCACTTAACCAACGATTTTGCTGTTGCCGATCGACATGGGAATAACACGACGTACTTGCTAAAATAATCTGTGACCACCAAAATGTGAGTGTTACCTTGTTTAGAACGAGGCAAAGGTCCTATGTAGTCTAGGCTGATGGCTTGCCAAGGTTCCTTTGTCTGGGCGATTACCCATTAAACCAGCTGGACGTTTCTGCTCTACTTTGTTCTGAGCACAAGTTCTACAAGCACGGGCATAACTAGCAACGTCGGATCTCATTTTCGGCCAATAATATCTCTCGGCGACCTTCCAAAAGGTTTTAAAAACACCCACGTGCCCTGCTGCTGGGTTATCATGGCATCGAAGAAATATCTCTTTTCGCTTATCCTTAGGTGCTACTATTTTCCAGTAGGTAGAATGATCCGGAAAATTGGGATTGTTGGTCTTAACATACTTAAAGAGATTGCCATTCTCGACTCGCCAACAAGGATATTTATCAGGACGTTCTTCTAGTTTCTGCATCATACCTTTGTACCATTTGTCAGAGGTGTCAGAAAATGATGGTGACGGTGGTTCGTCAACAGCTGCGACAGAATCAGTAGTCATTGGCACTGACCTGGAAAGAAAATCTGGCACGACATGATCTCGGCCTTTACGGTGGATCAATTCAAGATCGTAAGGTTGTAAACGAAGAGCCCATCGAGCGAGGCGTCGGAATGGTGATCTGTTATAACTTTAAAGTGTACACCCTCCAGATAGTGTCGAAACTTTTCCACACTCCAAATTACGGCAAGGCACTCCTTTTCCGTGACGGTTAATTTCATCTCTTGTTTGGTGAGAGAACGTGAAAGATAGGAAATAACTTTTTCTCGGTCATCAAATTGCTGAGTCAGAACTGCTCCTAAGCCATAAAATGACGCATCAGTCTGCAAGGTAAATGTGCGGTTGAAATCTGGACATGCAAGCACGGGAGCGGTGATTACAGCTTCTTTAATCAAGTTGAATGACCGATGGCACTCGGAAGTCCATTCCCATTTGATATTTTTCCTGGTAAGCCGAGTAATTGGGACTATAATAGCTGAAAAGTTCGGCACAAAACGCCGGTACCAAGAAGCGGTGCCAATAAAACGTCGAATTTCCGTAATATTTCGTGGAGGTGCTATATTTACAATCGCCTGCACTTTCTCAGGATCGGGTCTTAAACCTTTGGCGTCTACGATGGTATCTTAATTCAGGCTTACAAAAGTGACATTTCTCCTCGGAAACTATGAGTCCTGCATCTCTCAAACGGTCAAAAACTAGGCCTAAAATTCTGAGGTGTTCAGGAAAGGTTTTGGAGATGATAATTATATCATCAAGATACACCATCACATGATTTTCCAAATCAACGCCTAGTACACGGTCTACTATACGTTGCCAGGTGGCTGGCGCATTGGTCAAGCCGAAGGGCATGCGCAGAAAATGATAAAGATTCCTACCTGGAACAGTGAAAGCAGTTAATTCACGTGAGGACTCACTAAGAGGTACCTGCCAGAACGCTGATTTTATGTCGATGGAGCTACTGTAGCGGGCGTCTCTGAGGCGATCCAAAATGGCGAAAATATAAGGTATAGGATACGCATCTTTCTTACTTTTGGTGTTAAGCTTTCTAAAATCTATGCAAAACCTATAGCTGTCATCTTTCTTGCGTACCAAACACACTGGACTGGACCAAGGACTTTTAGAAGGTTCAATCACGCCAAGTTTCAACATTTCATCGATTTCCTCGTCCATAATCCTTTGCTTGAATGGAGAAACTGGGTAGTAACGCTGTTTAATTGGCCTTGTGCCGGGTTCAAGCTCAATGACGTGTTCTGCTACTTTGCAGCAGCCAAGACCAGTACCCATTTCTGCTATTTTCTCCCTAACCAGTGCATTTAAAGTCGCTCGGTCGGTTTCAGATAAAGAGTCGCCATCTATAATGCTACAGATTTCCGTAGGTTGATCATCAGCAGAAAAATGCCAGACGTCCTGCTTCAAGTCGGGGATCACTTCCATGGTTCTCCAAAAGTCGATTCCTAATATTAGTTGGTGGGATAGTTCGGGAAGAACTAAAATATCTATCACCCGAGTTCTATTTAATAAAGTTACAGGAGCCTGAAAATAGCCCAAACTAGAGCAAGTTTGGCCGTTCGCGACGGTACAATCAGTCTGTTGCCTAATAAGTTTTAATCCCAGACTTTCTAAAATTTGGAAACCGGGTTGACCTACAATAGTGCGTGACGCTCCAGAATCTAATAATCCTAAAATCTTATAGCCTAAAATTGAAATTTCTAAATAGGGGCGCTGGTCGCCATGCGCATGAGCTATGATAAACTCTAGAAGGTTTTTATTGGGAAAAGAACTGTTAGCGTGTGAATGATTCTGGTTGGAAGGGGAGCTATTGGTCGGTGAAAGGCTTTCATCAGAAATCAAGTTGTTGGTCGGCAAAATGTTTTTACAGTGAACAGAATTGTTAGGGGGCGAATGATTTTTGTTGGAAAGAGAGTTATTGGTTGGCAAGAAGTTTTCATCGGGAGGAAAGCTGTTGGTCGATGAAAGATTTTCATTGGAAAGAAGGTGGTTGGTCGGCAAAACGTTTTCATGGGACACGGAATTGTTAGGGGGTAAATGATTGCTGTAGAGAAGAGAGTTGTTGGTGGGCAAAAGGTCTTCATCGGGAAGAAAGCTGTGGAAACCCCAACCAGTTGAACGTCCTCTGAGTCTAAATAGCGCGCTCATGCCTGAGAGCTAATCGACTATACTTTCAGTCGAATCCTGAGTTCTGTCCAGAATTTCCTTAAATAGCCGATGACGATAGTCTGGCGGCTCGAAATGTTTGCACAGAAGGTCAGACAAACTAGACCAGTCCGAAAATCGATGACGATTTGCGCGAAACCAGTTCAGCGCTCTACCAGTGAATAGGTCGATAGCAGATTCAAACAACTCGCGTTCTGAAATACCACGAGCTTCGCGTAGTTCCGATACTCGCTCCAAGAAATTATGCACCGTCATCTGTTTAGCTTCGCCGGTAAATCTAATTCCCCATTTTTCGACACGCTGCGCCTTGCTACATGAAGGATGGCTAGCGGAGGTGGCAGCAGCTGTTACATTGTGACTAACCACGGTTGGAGTGACTTTGGGCGATGAGCGCGTGTGACGCGGTCGACTGTTGGGCGCATTGCTAATTACAGACGAATCCTAATCCGAATCGTTGAGATGAGTTTGATCAAGTAAGGCGCTTACATTCGGATCTTGTTTTAGGAGATCATCCAAACCACCGAATATATAACACATAGAAGGATCACTCTCCAAGAAGCGCGAACACGCCCGAGACTGCGCGACGAAATTTTCCCTTCTCATCTCGTCCCCGCTTGGGCGCAAAAGCGCTGGAGTTGATTCATTCGAAGACGCGTGGTGGTATACAGTGAACCAAATAAGCGTACGGAGAGTTCTGTGTTGTTTATATAGGCGTGACTGAATAAATTTAAATTAATACTTTTTTGTGTGTTGAACATTTTTTTACTTTTTCGTTCTGGTGGTGGTGTTAATCTGTTTGTGTAGTAAAAATAAAAACAAACAAAACAAAAGAATTGCATACCCTTAAAAAATTAAAGAACGTAAAACCAAATAAATAATGTTTATTAATTCAGCTCCCAAAATCTTTTGTCAATAGATTCGGAACGGAAGGTCGATGGTCGAACATCGAAAGATAATCATAATCATCGATATTGGCATCGATGTTTATGACCCCTAACATCGATGGCAAAACATCGAATATCAATAACAGAACATCGATGTTTTTTAAACATTCTAACATCGCCCAGCACTGCGCGCAGACGAGCATGAATATGGCAAGACGTCTGTGGGTCACGCGGCAGCCAAATCTTTCAATTTTATCTAACGATAACTTGAACACTATAAGTCGTAGAAAACTGCGTTTTTTTTTAAAACTTCGTCGATGTTTTGGTTTTCCTTCGTATGCAGATGGTATGACCAAATTCTTTAAAACATAAAAGTTTGTCGCTTACTGAAAAAAGTGCTGCAATTAAAGTACCTACATGTTGAAGTTTCACCAAGTTTTACAAAAAAACTAGAGTTTTCAAAAAAACAAAATTGACTCAGTAGCCTTCGCTCACATTTTTTCTATGGATTAAAAAAAATATAACGGAATTATCTCGATTGGTTCCGAAGATATCGCGAGGTATGTGTAAAAATGTAAGAGACATTAATTTTGTCACATTTATGACATTTTTCGTCATAAAAAAAGTTTGACTTTCCAAAAAATGTTGTAATTGGTCATTTCAGATAGCCTAGACCCCAGCCAATCATTCTGTGAAGGTCCCATGTAGTTGTACCTTACAATTTTTTTTAACTCATTTTTGCCGGTTTTACAGTCCACTATTCCTGGCCAGTAAAAAAGTATTGTAATTGCAAAAAAAATCACCTTGAGAGACAGATCTTGACGTTATTTTTTCCGAGCTTTAAAATATTTCTCTTAGAAAAATATTTTGCATTTGACAAATCCGAGCAAACAGTTTACATATTTAAAACAGGGTGAACCCATTGTGAGCGAGGCAACTGCTGTGCAAAGGTATTTGTCGATTTTTTAAATATTTTATTTAGAATGACAAACAACGTTCCTTTTGTTTTGCTCCTATCGTCAACATACTGCCATGACAATAAGGCATGTACCGAAATAATCGATTATGATCCAAATATAATTACAAATTAATGTGCCTTCTTTTATGAATATAATATATACCACTTGGAACTTGCCAATTATAAAATCGGCAAATACCTACCTTTAAACAGAACAGTAGGTAAAGAAACAAAAAAAAAGTTTGCCACTTTGTTTAACTTTCTCACAATATGGTTGGATTCATTAAATATTTAACTATTCTTCTATAACAATCATATTAAATTATAAAATTTAAGCAAAAATCTTAACATTTTAATTTTTTATAGTGTTCACCGTGTATATATTGAACACAAAGGATATACTTTTTCGAGTAGGGTTAATGCCTACTTTGCATACAAAATTTCATCCTTTTCCGTCAACTAGTTTGTTAGCTGTTGGGCTAACAGATAGACCGACAGACAGGAAGACGGAAATGGACAACATACATTGTTGTCATCTAGGAACCCCAAAACGGTAACGTCTGTCAAAATCTCGGAAGGTCTGTTACGCCGTTAATAATTTCTTAGTTATTTTAGGTATATTATATTACCACCCGTTTTTTCAGTATTAACTGATTTCTAATAAAAAGCAAACTTAGTATTTAATTTATTTGTAGGTGCTGGAACTTACTTTACGCAAATTATATTATATATACTTAGGTTAAGAAAAAACAGTAATCCAATAACTTTTTCTTTATTTCAAATTTAACTAACTATAAGTAAAGAATGCAGCTCAACTGTGTGTTTTTAAATAATAGCTATTTGTGTATTAAGAGCGCAAAGTGATATATTGCCGCTCTGAGCGAGAAGTTAGACGCGAGACGCGTAGCGGAGCGCGGCTATCTCGCGAGAGCGGCAATGTCACTTTGCGCTCGAATTACACACATGATTTTTTCTACAACCGGTATTTTTATAAAAATATTTTGTAATGTAATTAATAATTATTGATGTCAAATTTGACAGTTTATATTTTGTGTCAAAAGTCGCAGATACGCTGGACGTTTCTTTATTATTATTAAGGTGTCCATGGTAACTAAGCGAGCGACAAAGTAACTTTGTCGCTCGGCGAGCGACAAAGTAAAACAAACGCTTATTCCTCGAAAATGTCCAACTTTAGAAAAAAATATTTCCCTACACGTATTTAAAAAATATATTATCTCAGTTTCTTTTTATCCGATATATTAAGTTTATTATTTGTTCGATCTAAAACATACTTTAATGTTGTTTCTATTGCAACTACTTTATTGTAGATAAATAATAGTTTGCAGTGTTGTTGCTAACAAATTGAACTGCGTTCTTATAAGTAACTTTATGTTAATAAAACTGATTAATTACAAAAATGTAGTTTACTTTTAGTTTTATTCCGTTCCTACAGAGTAACCCTCGTAAAACAGCTCGGCCCGCTTACACATATCGCGTGCACGTATCGCCCTCGTAATTTGGGATTTCCGTCTGCGACCTCGCAAGTCTTACAATTCGAGAAAATACATTCGGCTGCTGCCGGCGATGCTTTGATCCCAGAACATCACAGTGCCGCGCAGGAGTGGCCCTTCTATGTGTTATATATTCGGTGATCCAAACTGTTTAATTTGCTCAAGGTTTGAAGTAACAAATTAGACCGAGTTTGCAATTCCTCGGCACCGAGGTTCTCAACCGGAATTCGATCAACACGAGTGAATAAATGGACAAGTTGCGACTGCAAACGTACGAACTTCGCTCTGGCTGAGTCACCAGAAATATTCTTGATCGCGTTTTCGATATCGTGTAAAGTTTTGGTTATGTAGTCACATTCGTCGTCAAAAACAAAGTTATAGACCGGACGAGTAAAAATTTTGCCTTTTCTTTCCATTTTTAAAATAGGACGTAACGATGCTACAAGTTCTTTTGCGGTATTAGCATTACTAGCCGGAATGCCTCGAATCGTGAGCTCGTAAATAAGCATTTCTTTCCGAAGACAATGAACTTGCATATTATAATCCATTTTGGAGTGAACAAAAACAATAGCAACTCAAAAGTCAAAGTAAAAAAAAAGGTCAAATCTAGATATAAACGCGTAACTCGAATAAACTTACCAAAACTACACCAATAGTGTAGTCGAATATAGCAAATGATGGTAATTAAATCAGCAAAAATACAGTACGCAATCGGTAATAAACCACAAATTCAAAGACAATCAAAGTTACGTAAAAAAAGTCAATTAAAATCGGTAATAAATCGCCAAAATCAAATGCAGTAATACAGGGCTAGTACAGTTAGAGTTAAAATTGATGGAAATTTTCAAAGTTCCATCCAGCTCACTAGACGCACAAGAGTAAAATTTGAAAAAAAGCGGTATTTTTTTTAAATATGCCCCACGTTGGGCGCCAAAAATTTGCGACGCACTTTGTTCAAGAAAAAGTGTTTGATTAAAAAAAACGTCAAAGATATCCTTACCACGAACAAAGCTAAGGATAAAGTTAAGATGAGGGAGCCGTAACGCCGTAACGATACGGAGCTCGTAACGTATCTCGGCGCGCGTATCGCCTCTGCACACGCGCAGTTCGATACGGATATGGATACGAGCGAAATTTATAGCACGCTTTAAGTCCCTAATAAAACAATTTCAAAAACAAAAAGATCTAATCGAAGTTCAATACCCATGTATCCAATTATCAAGTCTCGACGACTAGCAATATATACCAAGAATACTGCCATAAAATTCAAATTATTCAACATGGAAAATAATAATGGAAAAAAACACTCGACCAGCATCGAGCCATATATTTGTATTTCTCTCTTAGGATATACAGAAAGTATAAGGTACTGTTGATTAAACTATTATTTAATTGTTAATTAAAGTTTCTAAAATCCCACCATAAGAATCTTTACCTATAAAATGAAGTCAAAAAAAATGTACTTTATTATAAACTCAGAGTAGTTGTTTTTACACGTAACAAACTCTACAGAAGAGAACTTATTCTAAAAATGTAAGACTTGTTCTAGTATTAACGAACTCGTTGCGACGCACTTTGTTCAAGAAAAAGTGTTTGATTAAAAAAACTGTCAAAGATACTATGATGAGTATCATCGACCAAGTACTTACCGCTTAACTTGAAAAGAACATTAAAATAACTGTGCTCTAGAGAAAGACACAGAAACAACAGGGTGTCCTGAGGGAAGCAAGTTGTAGTAGGGCGCGTGCAAATTAGCCCTCAGCTCAGTTAGCCGGAATAGGTTCAATTGGACGCCACCAGTTTTTTACACCGACACAAACTGGAAGTCGCCTAGGTGGTTTAGGAACCTGCTTCTCATACAACAACTCTGCTATTCATGATTAAAAATTAAAACATATGGCGCAGTGAGCTGGATAAAAAAAAACTGAATACATTTAACTCTATACATATATTAAAACAAAAAAAAAATTTTACAAATGTTCGCCAATTTGGCTGGGCGAATTTGCCCCCGCGAAATAAATAAATTGAATCAAATAACTTGTTCACAAAACAAGAAAATTGGGCGATTTTGCCCCCGCAAAATAAGTAAATTATACCACATAAAAAAAACTGTCTGTCCTCAGATATGAAAACCTTAGGGTGGCTCCTTAGCACCCACCGAAGGAAAGGGTAGGATGACTCCTAGCTCCCACCGAAAAAAGAAATATTGGGGATGCTTCGTAGCCCCCACGGAAGACCCCCTTAAACAAGGAGGGCTCGAAATTCCAAACTCCACGGACAAAACACCAAAAAGAAGCAGCTACCCGCGGCTTCCAAGACGTGAGGCCGATGTTGATGGCTGATATGATGGTAACGAACGAAGTTGCAGATAAAATCTTGCCCAGCAGGCAATAATTCACCAGATGAATTTTAATCGCAGTCTTCAGGGTTAATCCAACACTACTAGAGCCTTTAAAATGGCTGAAACCCAGAGATTGCACTGCAATCTTCGTCGAAGACCAAGGTGGAAATGCTAGGCGTTCTTCCTTCTTTGCCACTCACCAAAAGGGCACACCCCTTGATACCTGCGCAAGCCCGACAAGGCGGCACAGAACAACCGAAGATGATCGGGGCGACAGCAGCTAAACTGACCGGAAAATCATGACAGTAATTGATAGAGTCTGAAGATGGCGCCACGGCATACCGACAAGAACTACGAAATTTAAACCAATTTTAAGCATGGACTAGAAGCTGCTCCCTCAAATGACCCCGAATGCAGAATTGCACAAGTCTTGGACCCCATACTGAGAAACAAACGCTAAAACCACTCAAACTCAGGCTCCAATTGTCACCACTCTATCAAACAAAGACACTAAAATCATACAGAGGCCCCTTGCGTGAAACCATAAAGTTACGGAAATACAGAAAACAACACCCAAATCCTATCCTGATCGAGACGCACTATCTCAGTACGTACGTATCCGAAAATACTAACAACTGAAACCCCGAATGTCGAAACTAAAGAAAGGAAAACGATGATGAATTGTTGCACGTAAACTTGATATTGTCCCGCCTTACAGCTCCGTCAGGCGAAGCCATACACACTGCCTTCCAACCTTCAAAACATAACTCAATTTATTAAATTGTTTATAAAATTCAAAACAAGATCTTGGAAGAGGAAAAGAAAAGGAAATCTGAGAGTTTAATTAATAGAGAACGCTAGATTCCGGACAGTGAAGGCAGTGCGACCAAAAAAACATACAAATTGAGGGCGCTTCAATGTTAAAAGAGAATGTAAACAATAGGACAATGTAAGTAGGTTCTCCAAACTTATTATCCAAATATGTTAGCATAAATAGACTAAGGGTGTTTGTCTATAAACAGGAAGGACTTTAAGCAAGGCGAATAAAACAAAGTTCAGGGCTCAACAGAAGAGAAAGATGTTAAACCAAACTACCAGCTACGAAAGATGGACAAGCTGATGTCAAGCTGATCTGGGCAAGAAAGAAGGCAAACAAGATGGACAGGTAGTAACCTATAACACAGGGCAAATCGAGCCTACCCAGTGTAAGAGTGAAGTTCAGCTTCTTAATCAAGGTAAATTATTAAGTAAAACCTAAACGGGCATTCGCGAATAAAACTAGTCAGTAAAGCAATCCCTGACACTGTAGCCGAAATTAACTTGTCACATCGTATAAACATCAAGGAACGCTGATATAAATCAAATGTGTTATAAAAATACAAAAAAAATAGGTAAAATCAAATCTTAATTATGCATGCATAATTTCATGAAAATCGTTAGGTATTAGCGGACATATTAAACAATTAGTAAGGGACTAAACACACTTATTCGCACAGCATCAGATTAAAATGTAGTTTTGTATGGGAATACATTCGCATTCCGGCCGTGATATCCTCATACCGTTCGAATATCGTAGTAAATAAAGGCTAAATGCGGACAGATGTAACCGCCATCTCGCAAGCGATAGCACGCGTACGCGCAATCGGATGTGTATGTATGTAATCGGATGCCTACGTACTTGATCAAATGTGTACGCACACGAACGGATGCGTACATATTTCATATTCCAAGGGTGTGATGAATAAAGAAGGTGACAATGTGACTTAAAAAAAATTAATTTTAAAAGCGTAATTTATAAATCTCAAATTTTTACTTGAAGGTCTGGAATGGGAATTATTTTGACATTTATAGCAACTTTAATTCAATGCAATTCAATTCTTTATTGATGTCATTGTACAATGTACTTACACAAGTCATATAATACGTTATGTCAATATAACAGAACAGAAAACATAAAAATAATAAAACAGAAAATAACGTAACAGGTAAGGAATTAAAATAATTAAAAAACAGCATAAATTTAAACACAGGAACAATTATATTATGTCGTCAAAGTTGTCCAGGAAGTATTCGTCTCTGGTATAGTAGGCCCTCTTAATAAAATGTGTTTTTAACTGCTTCTTGAATTGACGTGGTGATAAAGTCCTAATTCTTTCGGGTAGAACATTGTAGAATTCTGGACACCAATAGCCTGGCCCGCCACGGGTTCTGGAAAGTCGGTGAAAATCCACCCTAAACATGTCCCTACCCCTGGTTGCATGACTGTGTATGTCAGAATTTCTAACGTAGTCAGAAAGATGGTTTCTAGCATTGACTAAACACTCCAGAATGTAGATTCATGGTAATGTGAGGATCCCCAATTCGCAGAACTTGAGCCTGCAGCAATCGCGAAATCCAAGTCCTGCCATTACTCTAATGCATCTTCGCTGCAGTCTAAATATCTCTCTTGCATGTGGTGAATGGCCCCACGCAATGATAGCATAACCAATACGCGCCTGGAAAAAACTATAGTATGCTGTTTTCAGTGTCTTAAGGGTAACCGAGTTTGCGAGGCTACGAATCAGAAAACTGGACCTCGAAAGAATGCCAGCCAGATGAGAAACGTGATCCGCCCATGTTAACCTCGAATCCAGCCAGAGCCCAAGAAAGCTCACAGGACCCGTCGTGTCCAACATGCATTCACCATTCAACCTCCTGAGAGTAAAAAGCAGAGACTGCGTCTTGTCAGCATTAAGGCTTAAGCGATTTGTGACAAACCAAGACTTTATGTTCGCTTGACTGCACATAATCTGTTCTTTGAGTCCACCTATAGAGTTCGTTATTATTACCGCAGTGGTGTCGTCGGCATACAACACAAACTTGGTATTACTGTCACAATCTGGTAGGTCATTTATATATATTAAGAAGAGGGTCGGTCCTAAGACGGAACCCTGAGGTACTCCATGGTGGACCCGAGCTCTGGACGAAGTCTCGGTTCGAAACTGGACAAACTGCTCACGGTCCGACAGGTAACTGCGAACTAGTTCCAGGCTGTCCATACTAAACCCATAAGTCGACAGCTTATCAATAAGGATCGGGTGAAACACACAGTCAAATGCCTTGCTCAGATCAAACATCGATGGAAAACCACACGCACCACCATCAAATCCCTCCAACAAACATCTGGTCAAATCGCAGATAGCACGAGCGGTCGACATGTTCTTTCTAAAGCCATACTGACATGTGGTAAACAATATGTGAGACTCAAAATAATCGGTAATCTGCTGTTTAAGGATTGTTTCATATATTTTTGACACAATGAGTACCAAGGAGATCGGTCTATAGTTGGAAACATCATTTCTGGTGCCTTTCTTAAAAATAGGCACTACCTTGGCAAGTTTCAGTATGCTTGGAAATATACTATTTTTTATGGCGAGGTTAATAATTCTGGTCAATGGGTATACAATTATCTTCTTTATGGTTTTAAAATTTTTTACTGTGAAGCCATAGGGATCTTTGCTTTTGGAATTCTTGAGATTAGATATTATATCTCTGACTTCATTATAGGTTGCTTCCCTAAAAGCAAAAAGCTGCTGAACGTCACGGATTCGCTTGACACATTCAATAGGATCCTTGTCCGCCATTGGTAATTTGGATATAATGTCCTCAGCAATATTTCAAAAATAATTGCTAAAATCACTAGCCCTTAGACCACTGCTAGGATCAGCGTCTAGTTTGGCGTTATTGCCCTTAATTACATGCCACATAGCTTGCTGTACATTACTTGCATTCTCAATGTAGTTGTCATAGGCTTGTCTTTTGGTTTGCAATATTCTGTGTCGGTATACTTTTCGATAGTCCTTAATATCCTTTTTTGATATTAGTACAGGGTCTTTTTTAAATTGCTCCTCTAGGAACCTTAGCCTTTCCCTCATGTCACGTAATTCATTGGTGAACCAGTTCAGCTTATTGGTCTTGTTCGTCTTTACCATTTTTGTTTTGGTGGGTAGGTGATGCTCAACGGCTACAGCAATTATGTTAATAAAAGAATCAAATTTTAATTCAATATTTTCTTGGTTGTTAAGAATGCTCCAGTTGAATGCCTCCAGCTCATTGTAAAGATAAAACAATACCTCATCAGTAATTGGGCGAAAGACTATCCTTGTAGATTCACTATGTACTGGCTGGAAATGGTCCCTAGACGATATTATTAGCCCCTCATGATCTGTTAGGTTGGCATCAATTTTTGCACTAGTATATACCGACTTGTCTATGTTGGTGAATATATTGTCAAGGCAATTTTTTCCTCTTGTAGACTCAAATATTGTCTGATGCAGACCATATGATGCAAACAGGTTAACAACCTGCAAGGCATTACAGTCTGAAGTGTTGAATTTTACGTTAAAATCGCCTGTAATTATGATGTCTTGTCCCTCGCTGATCATATCCAATACACCTGCAACCCTTTCCAAGAATATGTCAATATCACCCGCAGGTGCTCTGTAAATTGTTATTATAAATATACCATTGTATTTGATTCCGGATAATTCAAAATTCATTTCCTCGCTCAAATTCAGCATTTTTTCAGGAAGCAGCTCCGGGCTCAGACCGTCTCGGACAAGAACACATGTACCCCCCATGTCTTCTTTGAGTCCTACAGAAGCTACTGGCAGTTTCATAACCACAAATCCTCAAACAACCCATCTCCCCAGCACAGAGCCAATGCTCGACAAGACACACAATATCGAAAGCTTTCATCTTAAAAAGCGCCTCCAGCTCAAGAATGCTTGTTCTCAGACACTGTATATTCTGGTGAAACACCGTCACTGCTCCAAACTCATTGCTCGCATCCAGAGGCATGCCTCCGGGAGAAAGTCGCCGCTTCGATGTTGAGTGCGAAGTGTCAGTAGTTATTATCCCGTTAGGCCGCACCGATCCACCGCCCCCCATAAAAAACGCTGAGGCGGTAAATTAGATCCTTTATCCAAGGACTCGCTGTGTCCCAGTAGTGCTGTTAGTCTATTCACCATGTCAATTGTTACACCATCCGGGGTGTTCTCGCGTGATACATGTCCCACTACAGGGTTTATATACTTAGAGCTTAACCACTGCATGATCTCTGCCTTCTCGTAGTAAGAAAAATACCACTTTAAGGTTTCCTTTAACCTTTCAGAATCGATAAAGGGGATATCGCTGCAGGAACTGTAGATATGAGTCCAAATTTCCTGGTTAAAATTATAAATCCTGTTGTTAAGGTCTTTGTTGTTTAAGTGGTATGGTATGACAACCAATATTAAGTTTGTTTTAAGGGCCCAAAATAGAAAATCGTTAAGTTGCTTGCCATCAAAGCTTTGGCCTCTTTTAACGTTGTTATTATTATTAAAAAATATGATAATAAAATCCTGTTTTGTAAAATTATTTCCATGTTGGTATGCTCCACAAATCAGATCCTGGACCAACGCGTATTCAAGTACTTGAGAGTTCATATCAAATTTAGATTTAGTATTGTTAATTTTTTTAAGTCACTTTGTTTCGCGGTCAATGTCAAGCAGTGTCTGCCCGGCGCGACGTCAATACTTAATTCTTGCGTGCCGCTTCTCTTGGCGCACATGCGTGAGCGACCAACTAATTAAAAAGAGCGCCAGATTCAAATATGTAAAATAGAATCTAACACGGCCAAACTGACATCATTCCGCTCTCGGAATGCACAAGTCCCAAAACGTGAAACAAATAGGGACATACAACAATAAAACTTTTATTTTCCACTATGGATAATGACAAGTAAATGAATAAACATTATCAAAAAAAAGATAAACTTCATTACGTTTGAGATTGAGATTCAGCAGATTCGATCATTGCCGTATCTTGTGCTGAAACAAAGAAAAATAAAACATTAGTCAGACTATATTAGACTGTGTTTTATTCGTTGTAATAATTCATTGAATGGCACGATGGGAATATTCCGTAAGGACATATTCACGATGGGCCAATTTAAAAGTCACAGAATTTTTCAAATGACACGATGGAGATATTGCCGAGAAGGCACATATTTACGATGGGTCATTTTAAAGTCACAAAATTTTTCAAATGACACGATGGAAATATTGCCGAGAAGGCACATATTTACGATGGGTCATTTTAAATGTCGCAAAATTTTTCAAATGACACGATGGAAATATTGCCGAGAAGGCACATATTTACGATGGGTCATTCTAAAAGTCAGAATTTTCCAAATGACACGATGGAAATATTGCCGAGAAGGCACATATTTACGATGGGTCACTTGGTAATTTTCTAGCTAATAATTTAATGAATAACACGATGAAAATATTGCAATATACATCATACTGCACATATTTTGATGGGTTATTTAGATTAGCTTAGCAAAATTAATTTTACTGAATCTAACACGGCAAATCAGATCAAACTACTTACAACTATTTAGTTCTATCAAATTTTGAAAATCTTCAGGAGTCCAATCGGTTGGCCAGCTGGCGTAGCTGGTCCTTAGAACATTTAAGGATCGTTTGAGCGCCCAACTTGCGAATTGAATATCGGTCGTTAGCCAATAGTTGCTTGATAACGTAAGGTCCCACAAATTCACATGCAAATTTCTCTGCCCTTTGACCTCGGCTCAACAAAACAGCATCACCAACTTTGAATAACTGATTATTCCTACGCTTTTTGTTAAAGGAAGTAACTTGATGTTCAGCGTTTTTCTTCATTTTGTTGATAATGGTAATGGAATCGATTGGGTGTTTAGTGGCTTCCGAAATTGGTAAATCTGTTAAAACTGTACGGATTTGAGGGGTTTGTCCTTCTTGTCCAAATACTAACTTAAAGGGAGAACAGCCAGTTGTCTTTTGTTTCGTAATGTTAATTACTAATTGGATTTTCCAAAGTTTGTTCGGCCAATCTGATGATTTCCTTGATTCGACTCTTAACAAATTTGTTACGGTCCGCATGTACCGTTCGATTTGACCATTGGAGCGATGTACACCAGGGGTTGTCACGTGCACTTCAATGCCAAAGTGTTCGGCAAACGCCTTGAAACTTTTTGCCGTAAAATTAGTGCCAGCATCATGAATTAACCTTGTTGGTGTTCCGAAAATACTAATGAAGTTAGCAAAACTGCGCTTAGTTTCTTCAGTGGTAACGGTAGACTGAGGGTAGAGGAGGCAAAATTTTGAGAAAGTATCCACCAAAACAAAGATGTACTTAAAATTGTTAGGATTTCCAGGTAAAGGGCCAAGGCAGTCACCATGGATTGTATGAAAAGGTTCGTTAGGTTTTGGGACAGAAGTAAGGAAGCCTTGCTTTGGACAGGTTCGATTTTTTCGTACAGCACATAACAAACAATGCTCTACGTACTTCTTAACATACCGAGTCATATGGGGAAACCAAAAGTAGAGTTTTATTGACGCTAGTGTTTTTTCCCAACCTACGTGGCACTGGTCATCATGAAATATTTTTAAAAGATTAAATCTATTATTAGATGGTACAAATGGTAACGATTCCAAAGGTTTATTAGGGTCAGTTGAGATAATTCGAAATAAAGTGCATTTTTCAAATTTATATTTTCGGATATTATCGTCTTTCTTATTATCATTTAAAAATTTGATGATTTGTTTACATTCCTCGTCCTGACTTTGTGCAACAGTAAGCCAATTTTTATAATAATTATTAGAAGTTAAATCAACTTGAGCAACAGTTTCAATTGGATTTCTGCTAAGAAAATCAACGTGCGATATTTCAGAGCCTTTTCGGTAGATTATTTGAAAGTCGAAATCCTGCATATACGCCCACCAGCGTGCAATGCGCGGTTTTAAATCCCTTTTGTTAGCAGATAGTTTTAGGGAATTACAATCAGTGACTAAAGTAAACTTTAAGCCCAGTAAATATACTCGAAAATTTTTCAGAGCCCTAAAAACAGCTAGAGTCTCGAGCTCAAAGGAATGATAGACAGATTCCTCAGGAGATGTTTTTTGACTGAAATATTCAACTGGACGAAAAGTGTCACCATGCTTCTGCAACAAAATAGCTCCAAAACCGACGCTACTGGCGTCCGTGTGCAGTTGAGTTTCCAAAGAAGAATTAAATATTGCCAATAAAGGTTTTTCTGTTAAAACGTCAATAATGTACCGTCTTGCTTTTTCGCACTCAGATGTCCAAATAAATTCAACATTATTTCTAGTTAGATTGGTTATGCAAGCTACTTTGGACGAAAAAGCTGGGATAAATTTTCTAAAATAACTAGCCAACCCGATAAATTGGCGAACCTGTTTTACGTTAGTGGGGGCTAAACTTTCTTTAATGGCTCTAATTTTGTTAGTATCAGGCCGAATACCATCGGCTGAGATTTCACGTCCTAAATAGGTAATGTGTTTCATAAAAAAGCGGCATTTACTTAGATTTACGGAAAATCCTGCTTCGGGCAGTGCATCAAAAACTAATTTTAACCTAGACATTCCTTCAGCTATCGTAGTTGAAGGTATCACAATGTCGTCCATGTAAACAATAGCGATGTCATACTTAAGTTTACCTAGAGCTTTGTTAATAGCCCTTTGAAACACAGCGGGTGCATTGGCCAACCCAAACGGCATCCTCAGGTATTCGTACTGGCCATCCGGTGTTACAAAAGAGGTTTTTGAGATTGACTCAGGATAAATAGGGATCTGGTGAAATCCCGAAGCCATGTCAAGTGACGTGAAATAGATATTTTTACCTAAGCGGTCCAACTGATCATCTATACGGGGAAGTGGGTACCGATCTTTAAGGGTAATTTTATTAAGAGAACGAAAATCGACACAAAGGCGATAGCTGCCATTTTTTTCTTAGTTAGTATTATTGGACTTGCAAACGAAGAATTACTTTCTTGAATAATTCCATTTTCAATGAGATCAGCAACAATTTCGCGCACACTTTGGCGTTCAGATTCTGACATGCGATAAGGGTGATGATAAATAGTTTTGTTTTCAGTTAAGGTAATAACTAACTCGCCGGTGTTTACGACCTTAAGTAACTTGCCGGAAGTTGTTAAAAGATGAGAGTAGTTTTTAAGTAATTCAACCAGCTCTGTTTTATCATGAAAGTCCAAATCGGTTACTACATCTAGATTAGAGCTAATGGTGAATAGCATTGATAGCTGGTGGTGTAAAGACAATTTGTTGTTTATTTTTATCTTTTATTAAAGTTATATTATTTTCATAAATATTTTCGCCTAATACTACATCATACTTCGAGTGATTATGCGGTACAACAACAAAATCAATAGTCAGCTTTGTATCAGGGAATTCCACCAAAGCGTTTGTAACAAAATAGGAATTACATGTGGTACCCTCGAACCACTGTAATGGTGTAATGCGTGAAATTTTATCAATTTGTGCGGTAACCAGAAATTAAGATAGGCAGAGTCGTTAAATTATTGTGTTCAGAAATATGAGAATTAATAAATTGTAATTGTCATTGTTCTCCTTTGAATTTTTTATCAGCCGGTCGGGGACTGGATTCTGTTACACCGTCCCATTTGCGTTTGTTTTGGCGACGAAAGCAATGCGTTATTTCGTGGCCCAATTTTTTGCAATATCGACAAAACGCTTTATCTAACTTGTCAGTACCTTGAACCAAGGAAGTGTTATTTTTGCAATCTCGAGAAATATGACCTATTTTGCCGCAAGAATAACAATTAACTGGGTTAGATATTCTTAGCTTAAGTAAATTATCTTTTTGATCATTGTTCTTTTTAAACATTTTTTCTAATGAGGGGACTTTTATGTAATTAGAAAGGAATGCTATCAAATCACTTACAGATAAAGCACCGCAATTAAAGGCTGCTGTTCTGACAACAGCATCGTCTATTGAATGTGCAATAATCTCTATTAAATCAGAATCCACCCAACTAGCACGGGTGCGCTTTAACTTTTCTAGTTTGATTCTAGCATATTCGACACAACTATGAGCTTCTGAGCTATGGTAGTTTACCGCGTCACTTAAAAGTTTACCCAAATTCTTTTGTCTTGGAAAAGATATGGAAAAATCAGTTTTAAAATTTTCCCATGTTTCCTCGATAGGCTGCCACGCAGAAAACCACCCTTGCGCAGATTTTAATAAAAAAGGTCCAATTCTACTTACGCTTTCCCTATCTGACCACCCAAATTCGGTTTTATATCCCTCGATTTTTTTTAGCCATACATTACTATCTGTATTGTCTGGGTCGAAACTTGGCAAGGCTAAAGAAATAGGAGTTTTTTGGGTAGGAGCTGATGAGGTTTGTGCTTCATTTCCATCAACACGCTTTTGCAGATTCTCCAAAATTGAGGCAATAGCGCCCAACGATTTTGCCATGTCTTCTGCCATAATGTCTTGAATCACAAAATCACAACCACCAAAACGTCCGGAACACAAAACAATGACGTTATCAGGGTAGTACACGCGAACCCCACACCTGATGTTAATTTTTTTAAGTCACTTTGTTTCGCGGTCAATGTCAAGCAGTGTCTGCCCGGCGCGACGTCAGTACTTAATTCTTGCGTCCCGCTTCTCTTGGCGCACATGCGTGAGCGACCAACTAATTAAAAAGAGCGCCAGATTCAAATATGTAAAATAGAATCTAACAGTATATTCTTTGAGTAGGCCACTGCATCCCTTGGTCCCACTATCTCCAAGCAGCAGAATTTGTGGCTTGGTCCGCATCACGCTCCCGTCACACACACCTGTTCGCCTCAACCGAGCATCCATCATCCATCACAGGCTCCCCCGAACTCACAGCCACAGGCCCGGGTCCATTAACTGTGTCTGCAGAGTCCTCGCACACTTTTGAACAGTCTTCATTTTTATTTACTTGTACCTATCTTCCGCCATTCTCTTCTTTATCCTGCTTGGCATTGCCAACACTGCCCATATTTTTGTTTTTGTTTATCTTTTTTTTTCTCATACTGATTCTGTCACGATTGTTATTGTCAGGCTTTGGTCCCTGACTCCATTTGACACTCAGCCACCTTGACAGATTTATTATTCTCAGTCTGTGTATCAACACTGCTGTATGTAACCAACCTTGTTTGAACTTCCTTGCTCACGGTTTGGATGACTGATCTGCTGTTATTTGGCGTGGACGGTGTCTTGGTTGTCTTGTCCATTTTCAGTTCTTTAATGGTATTTTGTAATGCATCTATTTCTTTTAGATATCTGTTCTCTACTTCAAGGGCGTCGTTTTCAAATGCTACAGAGTTTCGCTTAATTCTATTGATGTAATCATTTTTCTGGTCAATTTCTGTGCGAAGTTCTCTTATTAGATCCCTAAGAATATTGATCGTCATCGATATCCGAGCACGCTACCGAGCAATAGAGCAAGTTTCTCCCAATGACGGAATAATTCTTCATTCTTTCCAAGCAACTGGGATGGAACATATTATGACACTTTACGCAAATCCAATTTTTTTGGTTCTTTGTTCCGCAACATTTAAAGATTGAAACCATTTTTAATAGTAAAGAGGACAAAATAAAACAGTAAAACTACAATTGTGGAATAACTCCCCTACTCAGTTCAGAGAGTCAAGTCCGGTTCTGTATAAATTTAGGTTTTATGAAAATCTAAGTAAAAAATTGGAGAACCCATCATACACATAAAAGCTGAAAAAAAAATATCCCGATATAAAATGTTCTTAGCTGATAAAATAAACACAATTATTATTATTTCGCTCTATCTTATTTTATTTAGATTATCCGGTATTTTCTTGTTTACATATAACTTTTTGTGATCACTTTAACACAATTAATTGCGCCGCTTTTTTACGAACAAGACGATACTAATCACATAAATACTTAAGCCCACAAAACACAAAAAAACACCAATAATTTGCAGCGTATTAAAAACACGTGTTCGTGTGAACGTTCGTTCGTACTCGTTTAGCACTGGAATTTGAAAAGGGCAACTTTGCTCTTGGCCAAATTTTACGTTTTTGTATTTTTTGCGTACCCTGTACAAGAAATAAATTTTTGGCATCGTGGATCTTATTTTTAGGGCAGGCAGGAGCTTTTATGGGGAATGTCCTTTTTTCGTAGCTTTCACTTTTTGGTCCATTTGCCCTGTTGTTTGCCCCATACGTGAATATATTGTAGACTAAGTGAGTAATTTTATATTCTCTACAACTGTGTGGTAACGTGCCATAGTGTACCACCATAGTGTAGTAATGTTTATGTTACATGAGTAATGCTGTAAAAACTTTTTCTCCACAACCATTAAAGAATGTAGAAATTCCGAAATCATTTTTAATAATAGAACATATACATTCTTACTCTTGAGTTTTAATATTTATTCTGAAACACTTACTTCTTATGTGTTTCGCATGTATTTTCATTCCATAACAAGGTACGGTATGAATATTCTGTAATCGAACCAAACGACATAGATTGCCGTGGATTTCAAAATTGTCAGTGACAGATGCAAATGGTGGCGGCGTCATAATTTTTGTCAGAAAAGCTTCAATATAAATGAAATAATGAGTGAAAAATCTCCGCCTCTACAAATCAATCTGTTTTGAAAAATATTACGGAAAATATTTCCAATGCACCTACTTTTAATTGTAGCAACTGTACCAACACTATAAATATAAATATTAATACAATGTAATGTAAATCTCAATAAATAACTTGTTTGGTTCAAATTTAATTTAATTGTTTTTGATTCATACTTTCTGGTCGTGGAGAAAATATAGTCTGTTACTCAGTTAGAATGAAAAAACTCGATACTCGTGGTTCCTCACGCTCGCTAGCGCTTGCGTTCGGAATTTTCCACTCGTATCCAGTTTTTTCATTCTAACCTCGTTACAGAATATACTATTTTTACATTATTATACATTTATATGGTAATGGAAGGTGGTAGAGGATTTATTCCTCGACCGAGGTGGTACCACCCCACACATCCTCTTAAAGGGCTGGTGAAGTCCCTACGGATGTTTCCAGCTCTGGATGTGAGTCGGATTTCCCCAGTGCACCCACGGTACATAGTACTACATAGTACTTAGACTTCGCGCTTCGTGGGCTGTCAGAACATAAAAAAAAAATCAGTTACGGTATCATAGGATGTGATTGGATCCGATCGCGTTATTTCGGATCCGATCGGATGCGATCGCATCATTTCGGATGTAAAGTGGGGCGAGGCGATCAAGTGTGTGTAAATATATCCAGCAAAATCCGATGCGAAGCGGAAGTGTATTTAGTCCCTTATTCACTTCAACGCTATTAAGGCATAGAAACTAAATTTTTTACTGACATAAATTACTATTTAGTAAATACACGTGTCGAGAATTTGATTCCCTATTTTTTAAAATAAAATTAAGTTTCTTTATTAAGATACAACAACAAATTTTGAAACGTATTTTCTGGTTAACGAACTAGTGAATAGAAAAAAGTCAAAGTATTAGGGTAGGAAATTCCCAGTTTTGAAGTCAAAATGTAATATAACAAATATATTTAATAACAATAACAAGTAACAAAGAATCGACGATTCAGTGACATAAGGCGTGGACAAAAAGAGAAATTGAAGAAGAATTTGCTACCCTCTACAAGGAATTGATGGATGATGAAACAAAATTACACGGGGTGTAGACAGCCCAATCGGCTATAAGGTCGGCAATATCATCAGTGGCGGATCTACGGGGGGGGGGCTTCGGGGGACTCAAGCCCCCCCCCCGCATTTACCGACTAGCAACAACATAACATCATAATTTTTTAGTGTTGCTAAGAATATTCTGTCAATAAATAGATATTTCGTACCATAATTAATTACTAAGACCTTTTTTTTAAACCTTAAGTCTTTTTCACAAGTTTTTAAAACTTCTTTGTGAATTTGGGGTAAATGTTTAAGTTTTAGCAACGCTTATTTAAGTCTAGCTCCCCTTTCCTAAATCCTGGATCCGCTCCTGAATATCATCATTGTCAAGCACTGAAAAGTTCGTGTTTCTAGAGCATGTAAGGAAGATATCACAGTTCTTCGGACTGATGATCGAGAATAGACCGCTCTTCCTATCCGTATCGCTACATACATACAAAGACCCACACATAGAAATACAAATATATACGATTTGCTTAAAATCCGACTCAATTAAGTTTATTTTCGTACGGCGACCGAGTTGCCTCCCTTCCTATAAAGAATGAACAAACTAAAAAATTTGGATACCACGCATTTGGATGAACTCTTTCCGACGAGGTAGATGGAATTTTGATTTGGATCCATTTTGACTTCGAAAAAAATTTAAAATGGTGAAAAATTTGGGACAAAAATCGAAATTTCCAGCTTTTCCCAAATAAATCCATTTTCCAGTATCCGTTTTAGGTAGAGGTAAATGTATTGCAAAAAGAAAGTATTTGAGATTTTAAAGTTTCAAGTATGAATCCGTTTTTGGGTCCGACGTTTCGTTTTCGAGTTATGAAGTACCAAAAAGGGGCCAAAAATGGCATTTTTGACCTAAAAAAATTCAAAAAATTCCTTGCCATTTTCCGATACTCACCAATTTCGATAGGGTTGTGAAGCTCCGGGTCCCCTACAACCTTCGAAAATTTAAATCGATATAATTCGCTCTTGCAACCTGAGGATCTGATCCCATAGGAAATTGCGTAAATTTCGACTTTGACGTTTAATAGCTCCGAAACCATACACCCTGTATAACTGATTTTTTTTACCAAAGGTAGTCGCGCTATCCCTCTATTAACCCAGAAAATTCGATTGCTCCCCCTCTGACCGTTTTCCAGAAAAAATTGAAATGGTGAAAATGTCAAAAGCTACGTCAACACATACATTTTTCTGCGATCGTCCACAAACTGACATCTTTCTGGCGTGTTTTGACGTCACAAAAGTCATTATTCCAGTATTGTTAAACGTTGCTAAACAATGAGACATATAGCAGTACTAGAATATCCCGGCCTAGGCCGGGAATAAAATATTCCCGTAGAGAATTTCGTTTATTCACATCATACATACATACAATCTTGCAAACAGCAAATAAATTAATATTTCTTAATTTTATTTTATTATTTATTCTATTTGATTTTCGATCGCAGAAAATATAGTATGTGCACCTAGTAGGAAAACATATTCTCGGATGAGGATGCAAATTGATTGGGTATGGACACTGAAGCTACACTGAGGGTAAAAAATGTTACTGTGCCGGACGTGTGGGAACGTGTTGATTAAAATAAAGGCGATATTATTTACCACTGATACTGATGCACGAATACGGCATGGAACTGCCGCGTTTCTGATGTGTGTAAACGTGTTAATGTTGGCATTTTAGATCAACAGATGGCTCTTGAGGCAATGGACAAAAAAAAACGTTTATACACGCAGGGTTGTCAGGTGTACGGATATATCGGCTGATCTATCGATTCCTTTCATAATCTACCGAACTGCTGATTTATTCATAGAATCTAGCGAGAAGTAACCAGTGTATTTGTTGATTTTTAACTTGGTAGGTTATCTTACAAATAAAGTGTAGCATACTTATTTGTAATATAATCATCCGTCATCTTGTTTCGTAGTGTGATGTTTTAGAACCATTGTGAAAACTCTTTCCCGAATGGGCTCGTAAAAAACCTGCGGCATGTTAGGGCTGCGGTCGATTATCGAATCTTATCGCAGACTGTCGTTTTTTTTTTTGAAAACCTCATGTATTAAACAAAAAAACTCTATCAGTTTGTTTTCATGAAATTAATTCAGTTCGTAAAATGACATTATTTTTATTATATCATCATTTTTGATGCAGCAGTTTTACCAACATAGTGGTGTCCGCTTCTCTAAACGACTATGGAAAAAAAAAATTCCAAATTGGATTAAAGTTTCTCTTTTTTTTGCCAGGCAAAGAACAAAACACCTGTAGGACCAAGCGGGGAGGCGAAATTTTTAATCTGTATACCGATTTATAAATACCGTTTCATCTAGCACGACGTGCACAACTTTTTCTGTTATATAAGCAGAAGTAAAATAATAAATAACTAAAAAAATAATTTTCTTCCTACAGCCTTTGCTAAGGACGTGTTCCGTTTCCAACCTTGGTAATGGTCTACTGTTCGCTCTATACCGGTATCCTGAAAAAGCGCCAAGATACGGACCATGGTTCCTGAAAATTATACAACACTCTGTCACCGCTGTAAACGGTCTAGTAAGTCGGGTTTCTAGTAAATAAATGTCATTTGCTTGTTGCGTTATAGTAAAAGCGGTAAAAATTAAAAGCCACGTGCCATGTAGGTGTTTAAATATACTAATTATAATAAAATTGCAAAGTAAACTGCTTTTTAATTTACTCATAGTTACTTGTGCCTATAAAACTTCATTGCTTGAGCTGCTACAGAAACAAAAGTTTTTCTTCAAGTAACGAATGGGCCATGCTTTAGCAGTGACTTCTCTAACTCAATTTAGGTCAATTTAACCTATCTTATCTTAGTACAACAGTTGATAATAAGAGAGATACAGGGTGTTAAAGTTAACATTTTATTTTACATTTCTATCGACATGTTTTGGGAACAAGATACCAAATAAATTCACAAAATTTTGTAGGCGGGGTTTTTTGGGATGAAAAAGCAAATCCGTTCTTAAATTTGCTGTATTTTGTAGGTGGCTCCACATGCAACATTAAATGTCATTTAAAACGTGTCAACTTTTTTGTGTTTGTACACAATCTTGACTAAAAACTAATCGCTACGCTGATTCACAACAGCTTAATGTTATAAGGACTGTCACTGCGATTTTTTAGAATTTTAAAGTAACCAGGTAATTTTTATAATATGGAAGAGCTTTTAAAGCACCGTACAGGTGCCACATTGGGGCTAAAAAATTAAATTAGTGCCACATTGGAACTAAAAAATTAAATTAAAATTAATTAAAAATAATGTCTTCTCCTGCTTAAAGAGCCCTTTAATTTGATGTCATTTGCCTAGGGTGTGCAAAATATTTTTCAATTTTATTTTACCCTTTGTAATTTTCATTTTTATTTGAACCCCTGTACATTTGTGCAACCCTTTGGGGTAAGAGCTATTTTGTAGGGGGCTCCACATACAGCATTAAATGCCATTTAAAACGTCCTAACTTTTTTGTGCTTCAGTGTACACAAAAGATAGTAAGAGCTGCAGAACTAACTTAGTTACAGGTCAAGGCCCTCCAGACTAATACAGACGTTTTACAAATACAAGACAGAAAAGTAAGTACAACATGTGTTTAAAGAGTCTACGCCGCAAAGAGCTAAGTATTCCTGTTTTAAATGTAGAACAACAGATCAATTTGGAACATGTGTAGCATACAAGCATTTTTGATCAATTTGCAAATGTTTTTATCATTTTGAATGTTACTGTAAATTAAATAAAAATGTAAACTCATCACTATCACATGCAATGTATGTTAAGGATTACACCTTTTCTCATAAAACCAGGTACTCTTTTAATCAATAAAAATGTTATAAGGTCAAATCATTTATGGTTTGCAGCGGGAGATACTCCACTCTAATATGTTAACATTTCGTTAATTTCACTGATTTACTAATCCACCATTTATATACATTTCAAAACCTGAAGGAAAAAACTACTGATTTTCATTAGAAATTGTAAAAAGTCTTGTGTTAATTTACCTAAAGTCGGCGCCTCACATGCGGCTTTCGGCGAAAGGCGAGCGGTTACTCGGCGAAAGCCGAATGTGTGTACCTAATCTTCGTTCGTCGCACGCCATTCCCGTTTCGTGTAGGTAAATTGGCGCAGAAAAGCCACTCGCCGAGAGCCGAATTTATATAACAATATAAGTAATAATGTAAGAATACATTTCGGAGGACTTTTATTAGTCTCATTGCAACCGATTTACTTAAAATATATATGAATTATGTTTATCAGAAAGGAACTAAACGACATTTTGATAAAAATCAAGATAATAGTACCAACGTAGCCTGTTCAATAGAATATTATTTAGACAAGATTCAAACAGCATACCTTTAAAATATAGATAACAAAACGCTAATACAACGTTGTAACTGTAAAGCAATTTTTCTCAATAAATTAAATTTGGCGATTAGTTTCTTTTTGATAAGCATGTCGCAAGTAAAACACAGTGAAAGTTTGTAAACAATCTTGACTACAAACTAATATTATTTACAGTTTTTACAAGATGGACCTGTCATAGATTTCAGTTTTACATATATTGAGCACCAGATATATGTATATGATTATTATTTTTCATCATATTTGCTTTCAAATTAAGGCTACATATACCAGTGAAGAAAGAACTTATTGAAGCAAAGAAAAAAACAATATATATATATATATATATATATATATATATATATATATATATATATATATATATATATATATATATATACAGGGTGTTATGAAATTCACTGCATATATTGAAACCCGTAAATGCTGGTATGAATTCAGACTGAATAAAAATATTCATAAATGGCGCTTCATGATAAAAAATGGTAGATATCGCCCCGCAAAAAAAAATTTTTTTGTAACTACGCACCACTGGCAATAAATACATGGCCATATAAAAAACATCGACAAATGTCAGTTACAGAAAAAACTCTTTTGTTTTGACGTCAGAAGTCACTGTGACGTTGCCAATTCTTCCTAGAATATTCCTATGTAACAGGTTTGAAAAATAATAGATTTGTTATCTTTAAAGTAAGAAATCATACTAAATCTTTTAAAACATTCAAAAATTCAAAAAGTTAAAATACTTACAACAACACAAAAAAGCCAGAGAACAGCTGTTCAAAACAAGAGTAAAATTTTGTTCCACTAGGCCGACCAGAAATTTTTGGAAGAAAAAGAGTACCTGTACAAAAATTTTGGTTCCAAATTAGCTTTAAACAAAAAACTCCTAACACTTAAGCATGTCCTTTTTTTTATTTGCCTATTTTAAATCATATTTAATAGAAAATTTGACTTTTATTAACAGGTTTATTTATATCGTCCTTAATTTTTAAGCGAATTAAATAATTTTTAAACTAAATTAATAATAAACTTTACCTTCAAAAAAAAAATTACGACAAACAACATTCAATAACTCTACAAAATAACTATAAAAACGAACGCGCTTCCAAACGACGCATTACGAGCCTCTTGACTGGAAGTAAAGTCCAAAATGAAACGAACTTTCTCTGACGGACTCGCACGCTGTTCTTGAAACAATAATAAAGGTTATTGTTATTATTACTACACAATACAACCCATCCGTTTGGTTAAAACATGAAAGTCTAACAAACACTACGAAATGTTTTGTTTTCTTATAAATAATCAACACTATAAACACATACGATAGCACCTTTACTAAATTGAAAACTTTTTTTTCACTTGGATGACAGAATTTTACAAGCCGGCCGATAAAAGTGCGCGGTCGGAGCTGGCGGAACCACTGCACGCACCCGTGATGTTGCGCAGTCACCTAACGCGTCGCTATGCCACATATTCAACCAATCACAGCGTGAGCTTTCGTCGCTTACGCGTCCGGCGAAAATTGAAGCGCGTGAAAGTGGTAGCCGTTAGCTCCTCTTGGCGCAACAAATAGATGGAGAGAGCAGAGCGAGAACGAGAAAAGAGAGAGAGAGCACGACGTCCGAACGTATGATCAAAGCGTGTCGCCTTGTAAAATTTTACGTCGATTAATCGAGAGCAAAAAAATAGATTTGTAAAAAAAGCGAGCATTAAAAAAGATATGGGGAATATTGTTGAAATATCTTTTTTTAAATACTTTATTATGTACTAGCTAATATGCTTTACTGTATAAGCAACCACACATGCCTGCGTGTATTATGGGTTGCGTATAGTTATACATTTTTTTTAGTAAAAAAGAAGAGAAGTCAGGTCTTAACCATAACCTCAATTGTTTATTTATTATTTTTGTGTGAATTGTCAAATTTTTCTTATTTTTATTAATACTGAATTTGGATTATAGTAAAATGTTCCCTGCACAAAGGTTTTTAATTAATAATTTAGAAAACAATGTACGTATGTATGAAAATCGGGTTCAAAAGCGTGTGATGAGAGACGAAAGCGATCCCTTTTCGCTACACGACACAAGGTTTATAGAATTATTTCGTCTCAACAAGGACTTAGTGGCATAGTTTGATAATTTGGTGGACCATTTAGAGGCAGAAAATAAGGTCAACCAGAATACCCACACAGACAAAAATTCTAATTGCGTTCTTTGCCACAGGCAATTATCAATGGGGCATTGCTGAAGAATTCTTGTTATCTACAAGTTGGCAAGTAGCGAGGAGCAGATGCATCTATGAAGTGGCCAATGCAATAGTGACTATTTTAGGTCATTTGTGGATTAGGTTTCCCAGAACCCCACAAGAAATTAACGAAGCTCAAAGGGGTTTTATGGAAAAGCTGGATTTCCTGGAATCATCGGGTGCATTGACTGCACTAATAGCACCTGCAGAGGATGAACATCTTTATGATAATCAAAAAGGATTTCATTCAAAAAATTGCCAAATTATTTGTAACTATGATCTACAAATCATTAATTTTAATGCCAAATATTGTGGTTCGACCAAATTTTATATGGAGGGCATCTGCAGTGAAAAATTTATTGGAGCTTAAGTACAACAGGGGTTAGTATTTACAGATTAATAATATGTTTTACCTAAAAATATTTATTTTTCTGAAGTTAAAAAATCTGTTTTTGTATGCTATAAATAAGAAGTTAATTTTGCGAAAATATTACAAGTATTTTTAATTTTTTTTAAATTTTCACTTTCAGGAGAATGTACAGATTGGTTGTTATAGGAGACTCAGGATACCCTCTGGAGCCATGGCTACTTCCCCCGTTGAAAATGCAGACCCCGGAACCCCAGAAGGCAGATATAATCAGTCTTACAAAATAACACGAAGCACTGTGGAAAGATGTATTGGACGCCTAAAGTTAGTTTTTCGGTACTATTGTAAAAATGCCTGTGTTGTACTGCATAATATATGCATCGGTGCAGGAGTTGAACATAATATAGTCTTTGATATTCCTTTGCTAGGTATTGATGATGTTGAACATGATCATAATCCAGTTTTAGGAGTAGCTAGGCAAGTTAGGCAGCAACTAATTAATCGATAATTTCAGTAGGTTTTTAATATGTCTAGTGTATTAGTTAAATCGTCCGATTTGGTTTTAAAAAACTCCTGTAAAACTGAAGTATAAATATCGATAATTACATGCTTTTAAAATAATTGTAAATTTACAGCGTCAGTTTTTCTATGTATCTGTCCTGTAATTTTTGATGTCTAAAGTTGGCCCCCCAAATGTAAACTTTATTAAAAATTAATGGAGTTCTGAGTTTCCTATGAAGAGTTCTTTTCAATTTTTATTAATAGTTCCGTTTAAATAAAAGTAAAAACACTGTTTTCAAAATGGGGTGCTAACTTCACGCAGCTCCCCATTGTTGCAAAACCAAAAGTGTGGCCACAGTGCTTAATAGTTCTAAAGGAGTTCTACAGTTCTTTGTGATTTTCGAGGCCAGAACTCTTACCCAAAAAATTCTAATACATGTTTTGTGCTTTTTGCTAAGGAAAAAATTCAACAACAAAATGTCATTATCTTTATGCAGAACTGTAGAACTATTAACGTAACTATTAATAAAAAGTGAAAAGAACTCTTCATAGGAAACTCAGAACTCCATTAATTTTTAATAAATTTTACATTTGGGGGGCCAACTTCACAGACATAATTTTTGACACTCTGGCGAAGGTATTACATATTACAACCATTTCTTATATTATGTATTATGAATTTATTTAGTTATTAACGTATCAATAATATAGGAAATACCTAATCTTTTGATTAAAATTATTATATTTTTGAAATTTTAATTAGGTGTAAAAGGATGGGAAGATGAAAGCCATTTTTTCACTTTTTTGACAGGGTATTATACCATAACATATTCAAATTTAGTTTTCGTTCGTTGTGCACTTCAAAGTAAAACTTAAAGAAGTATCATAAAAATGGGAAAAAAATGAAAAATAAGCAGAACACCCCCTAAGGCTCGACTTTCTGTATACTAAAAAAATTTTTGCGATCTTACAAAGTTAATAATGAGACATACACAAAAAGTAAAATTCTTTTGACAACTAAAATTTTTTTACATGCAATAACATGTAATTTTTTTAAAGATAAAGGACTTTTTTTTATGAAAATAAATCTTTATTGCATGAAAAAAGACTTCAAGTTGCATGTGTTTCTCATTACTGCCTTCCAAAGATTGAGCAATTTTTGTAGTACCTATATGGAAAGCCTAGTCTCAAGTAGAATATATTAACCATTTCCTGATGTCATTTTCAGGATTATTTTCTTTCAATAAAAACATTGAAATTTTATTTAGCGTTTTATTAAAGGTAATTTTAGTAACACAAACATACAATACACTAAAAAAATTTACCAACCATCTGTATATAATCATAGAATTTAGCTTAAATAGACAATAATCAGTCTTTTTTAAAACCTTAGAAACAAACAAAATTAAGCATAGTCATGAAAATTTAGTTTCGAAGAACTTAAACACGGGGTAGATTCAAATTCAAATTGAAATTCGTTTATTCATGTTATTACATAGCAGTGTTTACACTCGTCAATATGTAGCAAAATATATAAAATTTAGAAACAAACGCATAACACAGTTTTCAAGAAGATATTAAAATGGAACAAATTATTAAACAATGAGGACATTAGTTAAAATTATGAGAAATAAATTCATCAAAATTATAAAATGCATTTTTTATTAAAATTTCCTTAATTCTACTCTTGAAACTTCTAAGATCTAAACTCTTCATATTAGCTCGCAATACATTATAAAATTTTATCGCCCAGTAACCAGGCCCAGTTTGACACCTCTTTAACCTCCAATAGGCAGGCACAAGGTTATTTTAAATGTTGGTGGTAGTAAAGTAAGTACTTGGTTTCGATACCGATAGTGCAAAAAGTATTGATACCTACTTGGAATCATTATAAAAGTATCGATGCTCAAAATACTCGATACTGTGGCAAAAGTATCGATACTTTTGAGGTATCGAAGTATCATTATAAAATGTCCCACTAAGATTACTCATAAATGATTTCCATGAAATGACTCCTACTTTTTGCCTTATCGCTTCAAAAAATATTTAATTTATAATCAAATCAAATCAAATATCTCTTTAATCAAAAAATTTCAGTCTCACAAACCTGAAATTGAATGACTCGGCGTCATGTAAACAATACAGCATAATCAAAATACTCCCTACATACTATAACATAGATTTAAAACAATAAGACAAGAAGCTTACATTTAAAATAAACAGTTTAAAAAGTATAATTTAAAAAATCAGTCACCAAGTAAGGCTCTATTTCTAAAATCAATCCAAGTAAGGATTTCTTAAAATCAATAAAATTGGTCATAGCTTTAAGATTTGCAGGCAGCTTATTAAAAAATTTTACACTCGCATATGCAGGTCCCCTCTCTGTACTGGATAATCTGTGCAGTGGCACGTTTAAACCCAAATAAAGGTATCTTTTCTGTTACGGAACATTATGGCAACTGGAAAGCCTTCATTAAAATTATCCACTACCATAATAGTGGTCCTCTCAAAGTCATAATTATTATTAAGCCCATCTGTGCTATCAATATTTTTTTTCAAATTGAGACAGTAGTGATGCTTTCATGACAATAAGACAAAAGTCAGGTCCATAAAATAATCATATGATTGACCTTGTGCTTTGTACATTAAGAGGATTATTTTGAGCTGTTTTATATTCCTGTACCCATAACTCTATACTAATACACAGCTTTCTAAAACTTACTTTGTAGTCTAAACACCTTTCTAATAATTTTACTTCTAACTGTTTATCAAGTTTACGTATCCTTAGGTGTTAGATGTCATTTGAATGTCCATAGTGTGACGTAATCATCTTACCTTAAATAAAACATAGTTTATCACTTATCAAAACCAACTGTTTGTGTAATTTAATTATCTATTACGAGACAACAATTTTTCTAAATTTTATTGTAGGTATAGTGTTTGTATACAAAATTATGTACTAATATTTTTCATACTTACCACTTCTACAACAACGGAAGTATTGTACTTCATCACGTGAGCCTAAAATGTTGTTTGGCCCATAAAATTATTTGGCATTTGTCCCTACTTTCGACATCGGCTTTCCAAGATTTAAATTCTAAAATACTTTATTTTAAACATTTTACACGCAATTTTATAATAACAATACCTTGTATACTATGGAACTAGTTTTCTTGTTGTTCTATGTATATTTAACGAATGTTCATTTTGTAAGTGATAAATAAAATCAGTTCCAAAAAAACCAATGACAGTCCAAGCACAGAAAGTTTCGAGGAAAGTTTAATTTATTTCCAGCATATAAATACACTTGCTTTTTAATATCGTGCTTGCTTCTACAATGTTCGTTTAGATTAAATTGGATACTAATTACAAATAAATTGAACCAAAAATAAAATAAAAATATAACCTAAAAATTCCACCTTGACCTAGGCTCATTTGACATACGACTACGAATCACGTGACCTGCCCTGACGAATAGAAATAAAGCCAATCACGTGACACTTTTAACCACTTGAATCATAATATAAGGTATAAGTGGTTGCCTATGACTAGAGCATATTAGCTAATTTCAAATAAAGATATTTCAACAAATTTGATACTAAAAATTTTTAAGTGTTACATTTTGTATGTATTTTATATTTTAACTGCCCCGTAAGAGTTTTTACAGCTTATTAGAAAAAAGCGCTATCTAAATTACAAATTACTCGCGGAATTTCAAAAACTCCGCCGAAATAACCTGTAACCAATAAGAACGCGGTTACGTCTCCAAGGTCTTTGGTCGTCTCGTGAGTCATGATGCCCAATCGGCGCTAAAACGATTAGTGAATTGCATGATCAACTTAACCCTAATCTATGTGCATTTAAAAAAATATCTTATAAAACGAGAGGTTGTAGCCGATTTTTAATCTGTTAATCCAAGATGCCGAGATGCTTAGCTTGTTTTGTGCTACGGAGCAGCTAACAAAAACGCCGGACAACTTTTCTACATTGAAAGATTTTCTAAACTTCGAACCTCCCAGTGAAAGAACATTTATTTTGTGTTAGTGGCACCTACAGCAGCTAAGGAACCATGTCAGCCACTTCTTGTGGGTACGATGAAGGAAATAGTGTATAATGTGCCAATTAGAAAAGTGAATTAACTGAGAAATCGTGTTGAATGGAGAACATCTTTTTACGGATTCGGGATATTATGCTACGAATCATGCTGATTTGGGAGCAAATTAAAGACATTTTCAACACATTCCCTACTAGATAAGTATCATTTTTGCAACTTACTCTTAGTTCTACTTATAGATATTTAAATTATGTTAGGCAACTACTGGTTAAAACTAAGGCTGCTGACAAAAAGGATTGATTTTGCAGTGGTCGTTTTACTATTTTTTTTTATTTTTTCTTAGGAAAAGGTTTAAATTTGTTTTACTTTTGTCTTAAATTACGGTTAATAACAGAAAATAAATGATTCTTAAAGATTTATAATATTTTCTGGCAACGTTACAAAAAAATTCAATTGTTTTAAGATTTTCCCGCGTAATTTTCTGTCAAGCGCTATGACGGACCATGTGCTCGCTGAGACAGGTGCGTCGAACATGGACGGGTTTTAGGGTATTTTTGATAATTTTTAAAATGTTCGATTTAAGAAAAAAAAAGTATTGGGTATGTCTGTAGACTACCCCAGGAGTCACCCATTCCAATATATGCAGTGAATTTAATAACACCCTGTATATATATATATATATATATATATATATATATATATATATATATATATATATATATATATATATATATATATATACCGGGTGTCAACGAGATCACTTTCCGGCTCCCATTTATTCAGTTTTTAATCGAACAAGATGAAACTTGGCAGGAGTCATAGGCTAATAAAAAGACACTTTTCGAGGTACTTGTCAAATTTCGACGACTTCCGGTTTAGCCGGAAGTGACCCCAACTTTGAATTTTCAAATGAGACACCCTGTATATTTTTTCATTTTTGGAATCTAGAGATCATTCTACGTACAACTGTATTATAGTTATTACTTTTTGTGTCAATTTAACATTTTTAAAGCAAATTTTTTGTTTTAATCTAGAGTGCCATGACCCACCTTAAATCGTACTAATAGACGTTTACACCTGCACAAAAATACCTACACAATTTTATCACCTTTCATTTGTCTTGCCAGGGCGTTCAAAGTTGACTAAATCACTTTTTTGATAATAACTTAAAAAAATTAAATACAACTATAACACTTTCATAGTATAATTAGATGTAGTTTTTTATTACGAATCCAACGGTGCACCACAACATCAAAATTATCTTGGATTTTCTAAAGAAAACTGCATTTTATTGTCATAGCCATTTGTTATGGTTTGATCAAACATGTAACTGCACGACGCGACGATCAAATATATCCAGTTAGCCATGACAAACAATTAAATTATAGCTGTTTAAAAAATAACGGAAGGAAGCCTAAAAATATTGTTAAGTTTGCAATGGAAAACAATTGAATTCAGGATAAATGATAGAATTTTACAAATTTGTAAACAATTATTTTTTCTGGTGTTTAATACTGTTTCTGGTTTGTGGCGAATTGTTTACAGCCACCCATTATTATTATTCAGTTTTGTCAAGGCTAAGTAGATATCATATTTGATCGTCGTGCAGTTGCATGTTTGATCAAACCATATAAAATGGCTATTGCAATAAAATCCAGTTTTCTTTAGAAAATCCAAGAGAATTTTGATGTTGTGATGCACCGTTGAATTCGTAATAAAAAACTACATCTAATTATACTATGAAAGTGTTATAGTTGTATTTAATTTTTTTAAGTTATTATCAAAAAAGTGATTTAGTCAACTTTGAACGCTCTGGTAAGACAAATCAAAGGTGATAAAATTGTGTAGGTATTTTTGTGCAGATGTACACGTCTATTAGAACGATTTAAGGTGGGTCATGGCACTCTAGATTAAAACAAAAAATGTGTTTTAAAAATGGTAAATTGACACAAAAAGCAATAAAAATACTACAGTTGTACGTAAAATGATCTCTAGATTCCAAAAATCAAGAAATATACAGGGTGTCTCATTTGAAAATCGAAAGTTGGTGTCACTTCCAGCTAAACCGGAAGTCGACGAAATTTGACAAGTACCTAGAAAAGTGACTTTCTATTCGCCTATGACTCCTGCCAAGTTTCATCTTGTTCGATTAAATACTAAATAAATGGCAGTGATCTCATTGACACCCGGTATATATATATATATATATATATATATATATATATATATATATATATATATATATATATATATATATATATATATAAATATATATCGGGTGCCCACGAGTTTACTGGCCAGCTCATTATTTTGTTAAGAAATAATATTTCGATTTGAAATTTTGGAAACTCGTATGGTTGCTTTAGATGCAGATTTTGAGTGCTCAAACATCTGACTATCGGTTCCGGTTCAACCGGAAATACAGTCAACTTTGTTATTTTAAACGAAACACCCCGTATATTTTTTAAAATTTGGATTCTACGTAAAATTATAAGTATAAAACATGTATCATACCCCATACCTATCTTTAACAGTTTTCAAGAAAATGGCGTTTGAAAATGTCGGAAGAGCCGCAAACTATACTGTTTTAACATAAAACAAATGAATATGCGAAAAGTTTAATATATTATTCTTACTTCTTTTTAGGGGCCTTGTATGCTTGTGTCATGACAATCTCACTTCCGGTGCAACCGGAAGTGCTACAAAATATGACATTCAGGCACAAATTACTTCAATAATTTCAATTGAACGACCTACTTTAAACTCTAAATTCTAATTTATCTGACTTTTCTCTATAATTTTTGTATACACCATCCCAGGTCTAAAGTTGATAGTTCTTGAGATATGGACAGCTAAAAATTTAGATCATTCCAAATTTCAATCTTTCTAATTTTATCTAGGCGGCTATGGAGACCATTTGCATTAAGAAAATGTAGAAAGGATACACATAATTAATAATATCAGAGTAGTGCTTGAAGAATAATTTTATTAGGTTTTCATTATAAAAAATAAGAAATTAGCCATAAATTAAGTGTTCGAATTGTTGACGGTTTTCTCTCAGACGAACTTTTTGAAATTCCCTGAGCACGTTGTTCATTTGTTTTGGGAGTGATATTATTAACAGAAAATATGACAAGTGTCTTGTATTCATAGCCATCTTGAAATAAATAATTGGAAATTGACATGGTTATGATCATGAAGCAGTTCAAGCGACAAATGATCTCCATAGCCGCCTAGATAAAATTAGAAAGATTGAAATTTGGAATGCATCTAAATTTTTAGCTGTCCATATCTCAAGAACTATCAACTTTAGACCTGGGATTGTGTATACAACAATTATAGAGAAGAGTCAGATAAATTAGAATTTAGAGTGTAAAGTAGGTCGTTCAATTGAAATTATTGAAGTAATTTGTGCCTGAATGTCATATTTGGTAGCACTTCCGGTTGCACCGGAAGTGAGATTGTCATGACACAGTCATACAAGGCCCCTAAAAAGAAGTAAGAATAATATATTAAACTTTTCGCATATTCATTTGTTTTATGTTAAAACAGTATAGTTTGTTGCTCTTTCGACATTTTCAAACGTCATTTTCTTGAAAACTGTTAAAGATAGGTATGGGGTATGATACATATTTTATAATTAGAATTTTACGTAGAATCCAAATTTTAAAAAATATACAGGGGGTTTCGTTTAAAATAACAAAGTTGACTGTATTTCCGGTTGAACCGGAAACGATAGTCAGATGTTCGAGCACTCAAAATCTGCATCTAAAGCAACCATACGAGTTCCCAAAATTTCAAATCGAAATATTATTTCTTAACAAAATAACAAGCTGGCCAGTAAACTCGTGGGCACCCGGTATATATATATATATATATATATATATATATATATATATATATATATATATATATATATATATATATATATTTCTATCTATATATATATACATATATATATATATATATATATATATATATATATATATATATATATATATATATATATATATATATATATATATACCGGGTGCCCACGAGTTTACTGGCCAGCTCGTTATTTTGTTAAGAAATAAGATTTCGATTTGAAATTTTGGGAACTCGTATGGTTGCTTTAGATGCAGATTTTGAGTGCTCGAACATCTGACTTTCGTTTCCGGTTCAACCGGAAATACAGTCAACTTTGTTATTTTAAACGAAACCCACTGTATATTTTTTAAAATTTGGATTCTACGTAAAATTCTAATTATAAAACTTATATCATACCCCATACCTATCTTTACCAGTTTTCAAGAAAATGGCGTTTGAAAATGTCGAAAGAGCCGCAAACTATACTGTTTTAACATAAAACAAATGAATATGCGAAAAGTTTAATATATAATTCCTACTTCTTTTTAGGGGCCTTGTATGCTTGTGTCATGACAAAGTCACTTCCGGTGCAACCGGAAGTGCTACAAAATATGACATTCAGGCACAAATTACTTCAATAATTTCAATTGAACGACCTACTTTAAACTCTAAATTCTAATTTATCTAACTTTTCTCTATAATTTTTGTATACACCATCCCAGGTCTAAAGTTGATAGTTCTTGAGATATGGACAGCTAAAATTTAGATGCATTCCAAATTTCAATCTTTCTAATTTTATCTAAGCGGCTATGGAGATCATTTGTCGCTTAAACTGCTTCATGATCATAACCATGTCAATTTCCAATAATTTAATCAAGATGGCTATGAATACAAGACACTTGTCATATTTTCTGTTAATAATATCACCCCCAAAACAAATGAATAACGTGCTCAGGGAATTTCAAAGAGTTCGTCTGAGAGAAAACGGTCAACAATTGGAACACTTAATTTATGGCTAATTTCTTATTTTTTAAAATGAAAGCCTAATAAAATTATTACTTCAAGCATTACTCTGATATTTGATATTATTAATTATGTGTATCCTTTCGACATTTTCTTAATGCAAATGATCTCCATAGCCGCCTAGATAAAATTAGAAAGATTAAAATTTGGAATGCATCTAAATTTTTAGCTGTCCATATCTCAAGAACTATCAACTTTAGACCTGGGATAGTATACAAAAAGTATAGATAAAAGTCAGATAAATTAGAATTTAGAGTTTAAAGTAGGTCGTTCAATTGAAATTATTGAAGTAATTGGTGCCTGAATGTCATATTTTGTAGCACTTCCGGTTGAACCGGAAGTGAGATTGTCATGACACAAGCATACAAGGCTCCTAAAAAGAAGTAAAAATAATATATTAAACTTTTCCCATATTCATTTGTTTTATGTTAAAACAGTATAGTTTGCGGCTCTTTCGACATTTGCAAACGCCATTTTCTTGAAAACTGTTAAAGATAGGTATAGGGTATAATGCATGTTTTATAATTAGAGTTTTACGTAGAATCCAAATTTTAAAAAATATACAGGGTGTTTCGTTTAGAATAACAAAGTTGGCTGTATTTCCGGTTGAACCGGAAACGATAGTCAGATGTTCGAGCAATCAAAATCTGCATCTAAAGCAACCATACGAGTTCCCAAAATTTCAAAACGAAATATTGTTGCTTAACAAAAAAACGAGCTGGCCAGTAAACTCGTGGGCACCCGGTATATTAATATATAAATATACTTAGGTCAGCTTTATGAGGAAGAGGGCTTGTCAAAAAATTGTAAGATCTAGACGACATACATGAAGCAGAGAGAAAATAGGATTCTTAGAGAGGCCGCAGGCCTAGATTAAATATCAACAGAACTTATACAGCATTCAGGAGACAAGGTAAAGACACAAATTGTACAGGTTAGTATGCCGTATTTAAGAAGAAGACAAGGTTCCAAGGGACTTCCAAAAGAGATCAAAGATCTTAACACGGATCATTTAAAGAAGAATAGGAAGCAAGGTAGAAGAAAGGCTTGCAATTAGTTTGGATTCGGGGAAAATCAACGTGCATCGCGTTTTTAGATTTGGAAAAGGTATTTCTAGGAGTGGAGTGTAGAAGAATGTTTAGCATACTTAGAGAGGCAGGTATAGGGTTTAAGGATAGACGAGTAATCTACAACCTGTATGAGGATCAAACAGTCGTAATTAGGAAAAAAACAAAAATAAGTATGGGCGTTAGACAGGGATGCAGCCTCTAATTTTTAATCGATACACAAAAGGGGCAATAACCTAAGTCGAACGCAGACGTCCAGATATAAGGTGAAAAGATCGGTTTGCTGTTTTAACTGAACGAGAGAAAAGCAACTTAAATATAGGAATTAGGAAGCGCTTCTTAAAAATATGCATGTGTAGCGTTGCCTTATACAGGTGTGAAGCTTGGACATTAGGGGAGGAAAAAAACCGACACACAGAAACATTCGAGATGGGGGCTACAGACGAATGATAAAGGTAAGTTGGGTAGACATGTTACAAATGAGGAAGTGCTCAACCAAGTTAAAAAAGGAAGGACCAAATCTTTTTGTTCAATTCGACCCTGTCTGCAGCCGACATTTTAGAACTACCATTTAAAGTATACTAATTGACTCTTTGGCGAACTTTTTCGTCCAATCAAATGTTATCACTCATTACCGGGGGGGGGGGGGGGGGGCTTACCACGTAAAACATTTTTTACAAAATAAGTGTCCACTAAACTCATTAAGGACTATCAATTTTTTATTTTTCTAGTTTAAGTATTTTCCAGAATAACGGAAGTCACACTGGAAATTGGTATTTAAACAACTCATAAGTTTTTGCAAAACTTTGTTATGTATACAAGATCAATTAGCTTGCTTCTTATGTTAATTGCTTCAAAGAAATGGCAACGATTGGCCTCTGTAACCGGAAATGTACAGGGATATCCAAATAAAAGTGAACAATCCTTATAACTTCTTTATTTTTAAAGATGGGAAAAAATGTTAAATATGAAAGTTTTGGGGATTTTTATGGATCATTAATATATCTTATCAGCAAAACAATTGAGCATCGAATAAAAAAATATAGTATACAACATCGATTTTCTCGCTTATTTTAAATTGGATGGTATAATTTGTATCATATTTTTGAATTCTAAGAGAAATTCTAGACATATTTTGTATAACATACCCTATGCGGTTTTTCAACCGTTTTTGAAATATTTCAAATTAAAAATTATTTCGCATAAATATACTTTAAACGTAACTATCCAGGTTGCCAACGAAATACCTGCTACCTTTTTAAATTTTCTTCGTAAGTCAAAGTTGAAAATAATACTTTAGTCGCCGTGAATATATTATATTTTTATGCAAAATGAGTTATTCTATTAAACAATAAATGTTGATTTTTATTAGTTATTAATATTTGAAAGCAATAACCAGTGGTTATAAACAATAACAAATGAATTATAACATCAACAGACAAATTTTAATGTTAACATTGGCGAATAAATATCAAAAGAAATTTTCAACATGTCCGCCATTTAATTCTTCGCACTTTTCATACATTCCTCTCTGTCTAGCGCTGGCCAGTTAATGCTCCCCGAAAAAACAATGGTTCTAGAATTTTATTTTGTAATATCCCACACCAAACGCTGATTGAATTACGCCCCTGAAAAGAAATATCTTCGACGGTAAAGGGATTTTCATCCGACCAAACATGAACATTTCGTTCCCGCAGTTTAGAAAGTTGCTTCGTCTGTCCTAACGATAGTATGAAACAGGGGCGTATCCAGGAAAAAATTCTGGGGGGGGGCACACATAGCCAAAGACTGAAGGATATGTATGTTACGAAAAAAAGTTTTGTTAAAATTAGTGTATGCAAAATTTTAATATTTTGCCATTGCCAACCCAGCTCAACTAAATATTATTGGATGTAAAATACAAAAAATTGTTTTGTTAAAAGTGCTTCATTACAAAAAAAACTGCAAAAAAAAACAGAAAAACTATTACATTTTTAATATACTACTACTAAATTAGAATAAATAAAAATTAAATGTTTATATTTAGTCGTCTTTTAATTTTAGACATTTCATTCAATACCTCCCCGGGGGAAACTGTATCAGGATGGATATTTAATAGTGCTAGGCCGTTAAGACGATTAGAACCTGTCGAACTTCTTAAATAAGTTAGGAGCCTACGGAGGGTAGAGAAGGACCTTTCGTTTGAGCAACTTGTCACTGGAAGAGTAGCAAAAATTTTTAAAAGTTTCTTTATATTCGGGAAAATTCTTTCGTTGCAGGAAGCATACGCATCGATAGCATTTTTGAAATGATTATCTGAAAGTTTCCTTTGCCATAATTTTACTTCAGCTACTAAAATTGCATCACTGGTTTCAAACATGAATTCATTTTCTCTGTAAAACTTGACCAGTTTCAAGAATTCATTTTCAATAGTACCGCCTTGTCTTAATAGACAATTTACGAAGGAGTCAATAATATTTTTATGATTCGTAAACCTTTCTTGTAGGGTTACTATATAATAATCTAAATAAGGAAGAAACATATTAATTTTGAAGTAATCTCTTGCATTATTGGCCCTAATGTTAGCTCGGTGGACTTGTCTTCCTACTGTACGAGGCATTGAAATATCGGATTCCTCGCCAAATACCTCCATAGCAACGTTTTTAGCTTTATAATAGAGTTTACCAAACTCTTCATCAGCCTTTTCCCTCAATACCTTTAGTTCGGCGACTACATTTTCTGTCAGATTAATCGCCTCGCATAAGTCTATATTAGGCGACTGCAATAACTTGCATAGAGGTAAGGAATAACTAAACAATTTTTCTACAATAAACAGTTTTAAAAGAAAAGCTGGTTTAGAAATTGAGTCGAAAAGTGTGCGAGCTTCACTGGCCGTTGATGCATCTTTCCATTGAGCGATTTCATCCAACGAATGGATTAGTGGCCGATACAGCTCTACAAAAACAGACACTGACTCGTGCTTTTCTACCCATCGAGTAGGGCACATGCGCTTTAGTTTTGTCCGTTTTGTTCGCTGTTCTTCCTGGTCTATATATTTTGTGAGGACTGCATGTCTCTTACGAGTGTTCATGAAAACATAGGACTTTTCAATTATACCTAGGGTATTTCTTACATCAACAATTTCACATGACTTTGAAACTGCCAGATTCAGCGAATGACTTGCACAATGTACATAAATGGCAGCCGGGTATAGTTCCCTGATTCTGGCTTGTACTCCGGATATTCTTCCTGCCATAGATGATGCCCCATCATATCCCTGACCGCACATATATTTCAATTCAACTCCGGCTGACCTCAGGAAGGAAATTAGGTTTTGTGAAATGTTTTCTGCAGATGCATTTTCTATTGGAATAAATTGAATAAAATGTTCAATAAGAGTATTTTCTTTAATATATCTAACACAAACAGATAATTGTTCTGTATTAGAGACATCAGCAGTCTCATCTGCAAGCAACGCAAAAGCCTTGGCTTCGTTGACTTCTTTTACTAACTTTTTTAAAATTATAACATTACATGATTCTATTATTTCATTTTGTATGATGGGGCTTAAATAAGTTGCATTATTACCTGCGGTCTCAAGATGATTTCTCAGAGATTCGTCACCCGAATCTACTCTAAATAGAAGTAGTTTTTTAAAGAGCCCTATGCCTTTTTTCTGCTCTTGTTCTTCAAAAGTTTCGTCAACATTTAGTGTACCAGAATCCTTGTGCCCACGTAATGGTAAATTGTTTTGACCACAAAAAATTATAGTTTTAATGATTGGTGTCAACTTTTTTCGATTTTCGAGAGATTACGAATATGCTTCTCGATTTAATTTATTTTCTATCGAACGACCTGAATTTTCCAAAACACTCTTTAAATTATCTGCAAATAATATTGAATTTTTATGATATGAAGTATTTTGGTGGTTTTCAAATTTTTCTATGGCATTCTTCCAATTTTTGAACGGTTCCGTACATAAAAAGCCTACTAGCTGACTGCTTGTGTGGCCCACAAGTTTCTTGGAGAACAGGACACAGTATTTGCAGTACGCACCATCATCGATCTTGGAATAGGAGAGCCAGTGATATTTCTGAATCCAAGCAAGATTGAACTTACGCTTTTTGTTTCCAATCTGCGTTAACGGGAAGTGAAATTCTATAGGTGGTGTCCAGATTTTTTCCAGAATTTCAATTCTTCTCCTATCTTCGAAAAAATTGTTGCCCACCACAAAATTGCCAATGTCGTTATCGTCAACACAAACATCGCCTCCTAACACAGCTGCCGCTGCCTGAAAAGAAAAAAAGAAGTAGCTTTAAATATGGTCAAGATATACCGTGGGACAAAAACCGATGTGTCCGTCCTACTTTGCTGATTAGGGCGCAAAAATCTAAGTGTGCTTAAGTGTTCAGGTTCAGATGTTCATATAAACGAACTTAACATACTATAACCTCTTTAGAATTACTGGCGATTCTTTGTGGTTTATCATTTTCAAATCCCTCTGTTGTACTTTTAATTTCTTTGTCTTGCTGAGTACTCGAACTCGAACTACTCGATTGTGGAGTCTCATTTGTTTTCTTACCACTCTTACCAGGCTTCGGCTTAAGCCATGTAAATAAAGACTGAGTCTTCATTTTTTTCTTGGGTGGCTGTTTCTCTTCCATCATCTAAAAATATAGGAATATAGAATGTCTCTATTCTATTCTATATCAGCAAAAACTGAACAAAACCCGAAAATCTCTCGGTTTTTTCAAGATGGCGGCGCCAGCGGCAAAATTTTTTGTTGGCAAAACGTTAAAAATCCATCACAGTATACCGACCTACATAAAACGTGACACTATTAACTCTAACTTTACGCTAATTATTAAATTATTGCATCTATTATCTATTTTATACTATTTGACTGGGCTCTGCTCTAATGTTATAAATTACTGCACTATAAGAAAATGTGAAACATCTTATACTTACGTAAATTCACGACTTCAACTCAATTAAAATGGACACAGGACACAATCACATAGGTAAAGTCAGGTAAACGCGATTTTAAAGTGCGTGCAGCGTGGCTGAAACCAAACCACGATATACGATATTGCGGATTGCGAACAGCGCAGGACGGAAAAAGCGGAAGCGACTTGTCCTTCTCTTTTCCATCGGTTCTTCTCGAGAATCCCGAGCGGCAGACCTTCTATATGGACATCCGGCCGTATTTTTTAATAGAATTTTATTTTTATTTGTGAAATACGCAGTAAAATAAAAAGAATTTAAAATATTAATAATACAGATAGGTTACGCCTTGGGTCTGGGGGGGGGGGGGGGGCTGGCACGTGCCCGAGTGCCCCCCCCCTGGATACGCCCCTGGTATGAAATAAATTAGGATCTTGCCGCATTCTTTCGTTAATATTTGTGACAAAATATGTCTCCTTTCTTTTTGATCGGCACTAACCTTTTGACTGGCATAATTTTATATGGTCTATATTTAAAATACTTTAACGTTCTTTGAACTGTTCCATAAGCCAACATTTTATCTCTTCCATATTTGAGATACCGTACACAATCGGAATTGATTTTTTTGGATCTTCTTGAAAATATAATAAAATCGCTATAATTTTAATATATTGTATCTCTCATTACTAGAATAACTCATTTTGCATAAAAATAAAATAATAAATTCACGGTGACTAAAGTATTATTGTCAACCTTGACATTAACTTTGACTTACCTACGAATTTAAAAACATAGCAGATATTTCGTTCTAAACCTGAATAGTTACGTTTAAAGTATATATTTATGCGAAATAATTTTTAATTTGAAATATTTCAAAAACGATTGAAAAACCGCAGAGGGTATGTTAAACAAAATATGTCTAGAACTTCTCATAGAATCCAAAAATATGATAAAAATCATACCATCCAATGTAAAATACGCGAGAAAATCGATATACAATATTTTTTTATTAGATTATTTTGCTGATAAGCTATAGGTATGAATGATCCATAAAAATCGCCAAAACCTTCATGTGTAACATTTTTTCCGATCTTTAAAAATAAAAATTTATAAGGCCTGTTCACTTTTATTTGGATATCCCTGTACATAACCGTCCTGCAATAATTTTTTGCATCGCGCCGTTAATCGTGCCTATGACAGTTAAATAATGGATTAAGTCATTTGTCAAATTTGAATATGACAAGTGACTTTTAAGCTTGTTCAACCATAATAAAGGCCATAATCAATGGCTTGCTAAATACTGTAAATTTTCTGAAAGTGCTCACTATATGTAACAAACACCTAAACATGTGTAGTTTTAAGAATAAACAAAATGCAATATTCTCTGCTACATTACAGAACGCCTGTTAAAACAATATTTAACAAATCAACAAGATTGTACCTTTCTTTTCTTGAAAGGGTGGTAATGTCCATTGTACTAAGATTTGCTATTGTGCGAAACGTAGTGGTGAAAATACAAACGTTAAAATAAAGTGTTTGACATTCACAAAAATATTATAATGCGAATATGAAGGTGCTATTTCCAGACTTTGAAGTAGCCTTATTTTTCGTTCTCGGCGTCTTAAGGCGGTATTCCACCCAAGCAACATGACGCATTCATTGTCGAAAAGATGTTGCATGCGACATGTTGTTTAGGTGAAATGATGGGGTAAAATCTAGACACTATATTACGTCACAAATTAAAAGGCTGCTAGCTTTTTGATTTACTGCTTTTAGGTTTCAGGTGCTTTTAAATTAATTAATTTATAATTAAATTAAATTAATAATGAAATTTTAAACGATAAATTTTGGGAGCGCCCAATACTAGTACATCGAAAAGCTGTAACTGTTATGTACTACCATTTGTCCAGCACATGGCAGTTACATAACCTAAAAAAATCGAGTTGTTATAAGCAATTGCTTATAAAATTGTACGCTACGTTATAATTTAAAATTAAATTTTATCGTAAAGACCTGGTAAATCTTATTTTTCGTTTATGAAAATGTCGAAAATGGTGAGAATTACTTAAGAAGATTTTGACGTGCCTGAGCAAATAAATATCGCCAAGTAACTAGTTGCTACTAGACGCCAGGAATAAGAAAGTTCTGCTTAAGAAAGTGTTGCTACTCACGTGTCAAATTAGTATTAATTATCTTAGGTGGCTGTTTATCTAAGTTAAATAATAAAAACTTATAAAATAACATATTATTTTAAAATTTTAATTTTCCTATCCTTTTTGCTAACCAAATTGGGCAAAAGTGACATTATTTACCTTTTAAATAAATAAGAGAAATGTCCCGACCTCTCCGATGTGGAGCGGTCGAAACCTTTTTATTTTCACCGTAAAACTATCGGATGAATTATCAGTCTCTCTGTTTAAAATTATTAAGTGCATACATAAGGAAGTTACTTATCAAAACTCAGCACTATAGAATTATTTTTCTGTAATAAAATAGGTATACCTATCTACAACAACTAAAACCCTGCTCAGGTTTTAATCTTACATTATGAATATGTACTTAAGTGTTGTACATATTGGTGAAATAATTGGAATTTTTTGCATAATTTGCAGTTTCTCAATGTTTTAAAGAAACTTACACATGTTCTACAGAATACTTCAACAGTTTTGTTTTTAATACTACTCCAAGCTGGAAATAGGCGATATAATCATTGACGTTATATATATTTTTTTCGATTTGTTTTAAATATACATAATTTGTAATAATTTTGTTTTTTTTTTCTGAAACTGAATTTTTAAATTATTGTGCGACACAAAAATCAGAAAAAAAAACTTTCATAGGTTACTAAAATATAAAAATACTCTTCGCAAATAACAATATTTTTGACAATGCAAGAAGCGCGATCAGATAATGTACCGTAAAACCGGGTGACTTGAGACAGCCTGGTGACTTGCGCCACAACTGCACGTTTTTTAAGACAGGTGTAATTTAATAGAATTCGTTTGGTATATTGGTGGCGTTCAGTTGCCATTAGTTCGGTCTTCACGACGGAGCGGTTTTTAGCCCGATCAAGTAAAGGTAAGTCAAAGTTTTTCGCTAAACATCATTTTTTGTATAATGCATTTCTCAGATACTCTGCAAAACTTTATGTGCACCACCTAATGATAAAACCTTTGAATTTTTCATTGTTATTATGTCGATAGCCTTACTTAAAGCGTACCTAACCCATACCAACATATTTTTACAACTTCATATTTGTCTCACCTCGACTTCTGCGACGGGTATAGTGCGCTTGCAACCAGAAGAAGCATTGATGTCTCAAGGCACCCTACCCCCGCGGGTGACTTGAGACAACCGATAAAACAAATATAGATATTCAAGTACGCGATCGGAAAGCTTGGTACATAGAAAAACCCCATTCTAAAGATTACGACTTAAAATTTAGGCCCACCTGACATTGATGTATCTTTGAGCATGTATGCTTGGTGCGCCTTCAAAGTTGAAAATTGTCTCAAGTCACCCAGTTTTACGGTAATATCTATCTAAACCTTAACCAATGTTACTATGATGTATAACTTACAAAGCGTACGTGCACCGCAACTTTATGTAAGCAGTTACATACGTGTAACTGCTAACATAAAGTTGCGGTACAGTCTAGTGATGTAAGGATACGTATCCAAAAATCCGTTGGATCCGAATATTAAAAGAATCCGGATTATCCGTAACCGGCCGAGAACTTGATTCGGAATCAAAATAAATTCGCATCGGCTGGTTACTAATGTAAAGTGCAAAGAGAAAACGGAATCGGAATCGACTGTAAGCGAACAACACGGTCTGCGATGTGGCATATTTGATATTATGCTTTCTCTTTCTAATGACCTTTCCTAAAAAAAGATAGCATAGTTATCGGGGTAACGGGTTATCATATGGGATGAGACCCATTGGTTAAACTAGGCCCGCCTCACCCGAACCGAATTCAAACGAGAACGAATGCGACGGTGCCTTCCTATCCCTAACCTTCGATTTCGAATGATATGATACCGCATCGACCTACCTAGCCGTGTATCCGGATAGAAAATGTTTTAGTGTTGCATGCATACGTATACATGATCTGTAACCGCTTTCGCGCGGGTCAAGAAATGGATACGTATTCGGATAATGGATACGGATATTAGCTGATTCCGATTCCGTATGATTCGGATATCTAAAGAATACGGATATTTACAACACTAGTACAGTCCCAGAAAATGTTCAATAATTCCCCAGTTTTAATACCAGTAAAATATAAATATTTGACTAATATATTTAGTAAGAACATAATTTACATCATATGTCTGTAGGATTTTTAGTACATTTTTAAATTATACAAGTAGATTTAAAAGATTTATTGTTTTGGTGTTACGCCACTCTACTGTTAAGGAAAATTAATGTTTTTAAAAATAATAAAAGTCACTGCGTTTAAACAAAAAACAAATCCTGAAAAAAGAAATGGTCTGTACACGGTCAGTGACTTTTAACCTGACCCTAATCTATCTCTAGGGTAGTATTTTATATATTCGGTCTAAAACCTAATCTGAATAAAATAAATAATTTTTCTGACGTTTCGAGACCTAAAATCTAGCCTCGTTATCAAAGAATCTAATAAATTCAAACTAACTAAATTAAAAATGAACTAAGTAATTATAAAAAATTATTAAAAAAGGATACAAGAGTTTCGTTTAGTTTTTTTTTATGATTTTTTAGTTTAGTTTAGTGTACAGAACATTTCTTTTTTCAGGATTTGTTTTTTGTTTAAACGCAGTGACTTTTATTATTTTTAAAAATATTAATTTTCCTTAACAGTAGAGTGGCGTAACACCCAAACAATAAATCTTTTAAATATGAATCCGCCACAATCATATAGACTTATAGACATTATTTATACAAGTATAGTACGCTATTTATGGTGGCATTCTCCACGTTGCGTCCATGTTGCCCAACTTAATTTCATTTTGACATGGCTTTTCGGCTTTAAAATTTTTAATAACATTATGAGTGTATTAAGTATAGATTCATATTCTGCAAGTAATCTTCAGTAAATTATTTAAAGTTTCAACGTGTATAACGATTTCATTAAGAAGATTCCTATTTTACAAATGTGGTGACATTTGTTCTGTCACTAGGACCTCAATATTCTTTGTAAATACAATATTCCTAAAATAAATCATTCAATATCTTGAAACTTATATTAATACGTTAAAAAATACCTATAGAGTATGAATTTATACTGAATATACTTATAATGTTATTGTTAAAAATTTTAAACCCGAAAAACCATGTCAAAATCAAATTAAGTTGGCCAACATGGACGCCACGTGGAGAATGCCGCCTTATGAATGACGATGACACAAGAGTATCATTCAAAAACAGTATTTTTATTGTTTTATTGTTCTTCTGACAACTGGTCTGCAGATTAGGATAGACGAAACAGCAGTATGTGTCGTTCGTTTTTATACTAAGTTTTGAAAATCAATTTTGTCCATTTTAAAGTTTCAAAGAATATTTTTTGCACTCCGTAGGTAAAGTATTATTTTTATATTAGTTTTTGCAGATTGAAGTGTAACTGAGGAATTAGATCAAAAATTGACAAATACGACAATGACAACCAAGTCATTTATTGTTTATAGAAACACTAAAATGAGGTGTCTTTGTTGCTATTGAGGTATAATTTATGTTAACACTAACTTGGGGCCCGTTGAAAAATCAATGTTAATTTTTGTGGAGTTGTTTTTCATCTCTACTCAGACTCTCACTGTGATTTTTTAGAATTTTAAAGTAACTAAGTACTATTTATAATAGAGGAGAGCTTTTAAAGCACCGTACAGAGGGGCCACATTGGAGCTAAAAACTAAATTAAAAATAATAAAAAATAATGTCTTATCCTGCTTAAACAGCCCTGTAATTTGGTGTCATTTACCTAGGGTGTGCAAAATATTTTTAAATTTTATTTTACCCTCTGTAAGTTTCAATTTTATTTGAAGCCCTGTACATTTTTGCACCCTTTGGGGATATTTGCTGTAAAATCTCATTTTATAGCCTTTGGTTTTTCAGATATCAGCTTTAAAATTTGAATGGGTTCTTGGATTTTGGTTAAATTTTTATTAATGTATAGGACATAGGTCTTTTCACAATAATTTTCGGGGTCTGTCCCAGTTAGCAACAATGATCCCCAGGACGACCCATTTTGATCCGCAACGTCCCACTTGGGATGATCCCAGCCAAAATGTCCCTGGGACGTCCCCTGGACGTTAGAAAGATCCCAAATTGGTCCCAAAGTGACGTCCTACGGACGTCTCATGTTGCCGTCCCAAGGACGTCCGCAATGGGATTTAAAAAAAAAATAATTTGGTAAATTTTTTTTATAAAGGGTAAAAACAAAATACTGTTGCAATCTTCATTGTATTGATGACTCTATAGTATAATGACTTTACATTACCCCAAAATGCGTTTTTTTGTGTCAGTACTAGGACTGTTTGGAATTGCCAGGAGATGGCGCTGCCTGTGTCATGCTGCTTCAGTAATTCAACAAAATAATGTTAAAGATTTACTATTTGCCTAATATTCCATCAAACCGTAATCAAACGAAAAAGCATACTTTTTCCTGGTAGTTTCTTGCACTCTGAATAAGTATTCTGTTATCTAACGCAGGAGGGCACCCAGACCAGAATCAAAGAAAATAATCCTCATTATTTTTATTTTTCCTTGTACGGCCTTCTTGCTGCACTAGCGAAGAAGTTCATCTTTGCATTTACATTTAATATATATATATATATATATATATATATATATATATATATATATATATATATATATATATATATATATATATATATATATATTATATATGTTGTAAAAACATTTTTTTATATTAAAAGTCCATTGACGTTTCGACCCTTTTTCGGGTCATTTTCGAAATATATATATTTTTTTTATTCAGTTTGGTAAAAGACCTAAAAATACAATATTAGTTACAACAATTTACAAAAACAGTGCAATATGACAGTAAACATTAAAATCTGGACACATCTGAAATTCTACGTTCTTAACAGTGAACATTTTTCTACAATTGCAAGATATTTTTATTATACGCACCTTGAAAACTTTAAGGTCTTTGAAGGACTAATCTGTTATTTCTTATCAGACATATTATTAAAACATACCAGAGTATTTTACGTGGAAAGAGAAAAAACAGTTATTTTTTTTTTAAAAATGTGTAATCCATTGATTTGATATTAAGAGGATATGACAAATGCTGGTTAAGAGGAGATAATTTTTTAATTTGTTGTAATTAAATTAGCATATATGCGGCTAAGTCCTCCTATATCTGTTCTGTCGTTCACAGCATTTTTATCTTTTTTTATTTCTATCATTTCTTTGATGGATAATTTATAATAGTTATGATCTTTATTGAGAATTATAACTATAATCGTGTTTTGTCTCTTTTACATGTTTGCTCAGAGCTGTTGATGTGTTTTTGTATATTGTGTCCGTTAAGTCTGTTCTTTAGTAACTGACATGTCATTCCAATATATTTTTTTGGGCAATTTGTGCATGGTACAGAGTATATCACATTAGATTGGTTCATAGTTGGTGTCGGACTTTTTAAGTTCGTGAAAAGAGAACCAAGTTTGTTTGTTGTTTTATGGCAAGCCACTATGGTATGTTTTTTAAGAATTCTTTTTTAGTTTTTCAGATAGTTCGTTTATATAGGGTAATGATACATATTTGTTTGGTACTTCATCAGAGTTTTTTTTGGTACTGAATACGCTATTATAGAATTTGTGGATACTTTTTTTTATCACTCTATTAATTTCTTTCTCTTTGAAACCATTTTGCAACAAAACAGTCTTAACTTTGTTTAAAATTTTGGGTCTTAGTTCAGGTAAGGTAAGCATAATAGCTCTGTCTGTCAAGCCAATAATGACACTTTGTTTTTGAGATTTTGAATGGTTGGAATGAACGTTCAAATATCTCCCCGACCAAGTTGGTTTAGTGTACCATTCTGATATTATTTTGTTATTTTTTCGAATAAGGTCACGTCCAAGAAGCTTATTCTATTGTCTGTTTCTATTTCACTTGTGAATTGTAATTTCATATGGAATCTATTAAATTGGTAAAGTATTTCATTGGTTTTGTCACTTGGTAGAGCGATTAAACAGTCGTCTACAAATCTCTTAAAAAAAAGTATATTGAAATTATATATATTTTGAAAATGACCCGAAAAAGGGTCGAAACGTCAATGGACTTTTAATATAAAAAAATGTTTTTACAATGAACCTAATCCCAAGAAACCAACAACAAAAAAAATATATTATAAATGGTTCAAGAAAAATAACAAAGGATCTATCTATATATCTATATATATATATATATATATATATATATATATATATATATATATATATATATATATATATATATATATACAGTGACCGGCAAAAAGTTCGCAACATATGGGAAAAATTTTTATTAGGAGAGTATCGGAAAAACTTTCCCAGGGGATCGGTTCTGCATGTCCGATAACCTAAAAATCGATTTTGACATACGTCACGTGACCACTGGTATAGCGTCAAATTAAAAAAAAAATTGTTAATTTACAAAAAGTGAGGTTAGTTGACGAGATATCAAAAAAAGTTATTTGAAAAAATTGCTTAGAATTAAATTCTAGGTCCTTGTGCAAAATTTTAAAATTTTATTTAAAAAAATTGGAAAACTCAATTTTTTTTAAATATTTTTTTAACGATTTACAAATTTCCAGTTTTTGCCGCTTAGATAGCTTGCCTAATGTAAAGCCCATGTATCTGGATGAAAATAAACGAATGTAGTAGTTTTTTCTACAATTGACAGGACAAAATTAAAAAAATAGGGTTTCGCCGGACGCTAGCTGTTGCAATGATTTGTATCTAGCAGCAGTGTCAAAATTTTAGAGACATTTCAATGAGATTACATTGAGAAAACCTTAATCGTCTTAAATATATCTGAAGTTCGACTTTTTGTAAAGTTAAGGGGATTAAAATAGATAATAAACAAAAAATTACCTGTTTATTTAATCGAAATTTTATAAACGAAAACCAATGTAAGAAAAACTTAAAAGTAGTCAAATTCTGTACTAACAACACAAAAAATCATTGTTTTTCCTTGGGTGCACAAAATTTAAAACTCAGTATGACCACCATTTCTCTCCATACATACTGTTGTTCTCGAGCGCAACTCTCGATTAACATTTCGGAGCATTTTACGATTTATTTGCAATACACAATTTATAATGACATCCTCTAAATTTTGTATATTCCTAAAGGGTCGATGTTTGTACACAGGGTTCTTTAGGTATCCCCACATAAAAAAATCTAACGGAGTCAGATCTACAATTCTACAATTGACAGGACAAAATCGAAAAAATAGGTGTTCGCCGGACGCTCGCTGTTGCAATGGTTTGAATCTAATGAAATGACTGTATCAAGATTTTATTAAGATTTTTCGCACATAAATTTAACAACCAGGTCTATTTAGTTGTACTTAAAACTACCAAAGCAGGCTCTGAAATTAAAACAACCAAATAATAATCTAGTAGGTTAAAAACAACAGAAAATGTCAAACAAATTATAATTTGTTTGATTTCAACCTATGTCATTGGTTTATGTCTCGCATCTTACTAAGTTTGATATTTTACATAAGTTTATTAATATTTTATTCCTTAAAATGGCACCCACACTACTTCTTCAGGAAAAGATAGAAATTATTTTAATTTCTGGAGATAATTACAAAAGCCATAGAGAAACAGCAGCAATTTTTAATGAGAGGCACCCCGATAAATCCCTCCATTATTCCACAGTATCTCGTCTAGTCAATAAATTTAAAGAAATGGGATCGGTAGAAAATCAGTATAAAGTTTCCCATGAAAAACCGGTAACAGGTGACGAAGGTTCTCTGGATGTGTGTTTGTCGATCACAGAAACACCCCAATTAGCAGTTAGTCAAATATCGGAGATCACTAACATTCACGAAAGATCTGTGCGGAGGATATTAAAAAGAAACAAATTTCATCCGTACAAACCTAAATTTGTACAAGTATTAAAAGATAGGGATTATGACGCCCGCTTCGATTTTTGTGCCTGGTTCCAGGGTATGATTGAGGAAGATTTTAATTTCCCAAAGAACGTTCTTTTCTCGGATGAAGCTACATTTACCTCTAACGGAACCGTCAGTTCACAAAACTGTAGATGGTGGGCCACCGAAAACCCAGACTTTGTAATTCAGAGTAAAGACCAATATAGTTTTAAGGTTAATGTGTGGTGCGGAATTTTCAACCTCAGAATAGTGGGACCGTTTTCCTTTAGAGACAATTTAAATTCAGAACGATATTTAGAATTTCTACAAACTGAGATATCTGACTTTTTAGACAATTTGTCATTAGCCGAAAGAAGAAATTTATACTTTCAACAAGACGGAGCTAGCATTCATTCCACAAATGAGGTGAAGAGATGGCTGGATCAAGAATTTGGAAACCAGTGGATAGGACGGTTTTCTGAAAATCCGTGGCCTGCGAGATCACCAGATCTGACTCCGTTAGATTTCTTTATGTGGGGATACCTAAAGAACTCTGTGTACAAACATCGACCCTTTAGGAATATACAAAATTTAGGGAATGTCATTAGAAATTGTGTATTGCAAATAAATCGTAAAATGCTCCGAAATGTTAATCGAGAGTTGCGCTCGAGAACAATAGTATGTATGGAGAGAAATGGTGGTCATACTGAGTTTTAAATTTTGTGCACCCAAGGAAAAACAATGATTTTTTATGTTGTTAGTACAGAATTTGACTACTTTTAAGTTTTTCTTACATTGGTTTTCGTTTATGAAATTTCGATTAAATAAACAGGTACTTTTTTGTTTATTATCTATTTTAATCCCCTTAACTTTACAAAAAGTCGAACTTCAGATATATTTAAGACGATTAAGGTTTTCTCAATGTAATCTCATTGAAATGTCTCTAAAATTTTGACACTGCTGCTAGATACAAATCATTGCAACAGCTAGCGTCTGGCGAAACCCTGTTTTTTTTAATTTTGTCCTGTCAATTGTAGAAAAAACTACTACATTCGTTTATTTTCATCCAGATACATGGGCTTTACATTAGCCAAGCTATCTAAATGAAAAAAACTGGAAATTTGTAAATCGATAAAAAAATATTTAAAAAAAATTGAGTTTTCCAATTTTTTTAAATAAAATCTTAAAATTTTGCACAAGGACCTAGAATTTAATTCTAAGCAATTTTTTCAAATAACTTTTTTTGATATCTCGTCAACTAACCTCACTTTTTGTAAATTAACAATTTTTTTTTTAATTTGACGCTATACCAGTGGTCACGTGACGTATGTCAAAATTGATTTTTAGGTTATCGGACATGCAGAACCGATCCCCCGGAAAAGTTTTTCCAATACTCTCCTAATAAAAAATTTTCCCATATGTTGCGAACTTTTTGCCGGTCACTGTATATATATATATATATATATAAACTGCTGGCCAATTCAAGCGGGACAAACTAAATTTTTGATAAAATTTAGAGTGGAATATTTTCGAAACGAAAAAAGATTTTGATTTAACTTTTTCAGTATGTAATTGAATAGTTCTTCTAGTTTTTATACTTCAAGGCACTATTGCTAGCAGTCGCTGCAACTCTATTTTACAGGGTGTTAAGTGAAACCCTGACTTTTTTGGAAAAGTTTTCCAGTTCCGAGAATCTAGGAAGAATTTTTTTTGAATTTTCTTTTCATACTAAAATGATCCATGGTCAAATACAAAAAAACAATTTCTCCGGATTTTCTCTATTTTCATTTGTTTTCCGTATACAGGAGTTAGTCGAAATTATCGACTTCTTACAAAGGAACCCCTAATTTGGCCGTTTATTCACAAAAAGCGAAAGACCAAGTAAATTTGTAGTTTGAAGTAGTCCAGCTAACAAAATTAATACAAATTTTTGTACAGGGTGTAGCAAGTTTGGATCACGGGCTAGTAAATTATTATTTTTTAATTTCTACTACTTTTTCCTAAGTTAACTATTAATTATCACGTGCTACGTTAAAGGGTTAAAATTTGTTAGGTCCGATAACAGTACTGGTTAGAAAGATCCTTTTTGCCCAAACGGGTTTTTCATTTTTTGTCTAGTCCCATTTTTAGTGATTAAACGGCTCGCATTTTGAACCTAACTTTTTGCAATTGCATCCATGAACGATTGAAGTGAGAGTGCTTTTTTGGTGGTACATAATGAATGTTTTATCCAACCAAAAAACATGTAGTGGCCAAACAGCTAATGATGCTTATTCGAAGAATTTTTTAGCATTATACAGGGTTGCAAAAAATATACCACCTATACTTTGCAGGTGGATTTCTGTTAATTTAGCGGCGTTTCTATTTCTTAGTCAAAAGATCTAGTAGGCCAAAAAATAAAACATTTTCTTTGCTATTGACAGTTACCAAGGCAACAAAGTATTCTTCTTTGAATTGGTGCGTTATTATCCTTTATAATGGCTCGATTAAGTGCAAAAGAACAAGCTAATTGTTTGCGTTTACTACAAGATGGGGTAAAAATTAGTATTATTGCGGATATGTACGGGGTTGGGCGAAGTACAATATCTCGACTGCGTCAACGCTTCCACGAAACGGGAAGTGCAAACTATCGTTATGGGGGAGGTCGCCAAAAGAAAGTCGGCATTGCAGATGAAAGATGGTTGGTTAGAGAGGCTCGTCGAAGGCGAAAAATTTCATCAGAGAAAATTAACCAGGAGTTCAGAGCAAGAACACACATTCGTGTGAGCAATAGGACCATTAGAAGAACTTTAAACAATAATAACTTAAGGTGAGTTACTTCAAATGAGATCTTATTTTTTGTACCAATATTTTTAGTGTTTCATTTTAGTAAGTCGGCTATTATAATATCGACGTCAGCTGAGGCGTGAATCTTGGATTTTGCGCACCGATATTATAAATGTAAACTTGAACTAAGTTGTTCATAAATTAAAGTTTTGATAGGCGACCCTAAACACATTATTTGTGCTTGCAGCGTAATGTTCCTTAGTTCTTCCCTAGAACTAACGTTATGAAAATTGACCTAATTTTGCATTTTAGTATAATAAAAGCTACTGTTGGCTTATTTATTGGTTCATTCCCTACACCTATACTACAGATTTTTAAGCCAAAATTTTAATTTTAGAGCTCGGCGACGTGCTAAATGTGTGCGACTTCTACCACAGCATAGGCGAAGACGTCTCCAGTGGGCATATGAACATCGCAATTGGCCATTAGATAACTGGGAAAACTGCATGTTTGTAGACGAGTCAAGATTTAATTTAATTCACTCGGACGGCAGAATATTAGTTTGGCGTGAACGTGGCGAACGGTATATGGAGGAGAATATGGCTCCTCAGGAACCTTTTGGTGGTGGAGGCGTTACTGTTTGGGGTGGTGTAATGTTTAATGGCAAAACGGAACTTTTTTTAACATTGGAGCCCATTAACGGTCAGGTATATAGGGACGAAATTTTAAGCAATATCGTTCTACCATTTGCAAACAATTTTGGGAACGATTTTGTGCTAATTGACGATAACGCCAGACCTCATAGAGCACGCATTGTGCAAGAGTTTTTGGAAGCTAATAATATTACCAGGATGGTCTGGCCTGCAAAATCACCAGACATGAATATTATCGAACACGTCTGGTCTAAATTGAAATTATTGGTAAGTTCTAGGGAAGATCCTCCTCAGACTCTAGAACAACTTGCAGACGCCATTGTTCAGGAGTGGGAAAATATTCAGCAAGAATTTGTCAATAATTTGGTAATAAGCATGCCTCGAAGATGCCAAGAGATAATAAATGTAAGGGGAGGTCCTACTAGGTATTAAGATTTGTTTTGTTTTCGTTAGTTGCAAGTTTTTATAATACCTTCAAGTAAAAAAAATGTTCTATAATTTAAAACGTTTTCTGTTTACCTATAAAAGTAACAACCAAAATTTACATTTTGGATCTCCTAAAGTAATGCCGGGAAAAATAACTACTAAATTTGAAAATTACGTATCTTTTCGAGTACTTTCAAAAGTAATTAAATCTTCTGAAATTTCTATACCTTCTAAAAACTACGCTATACAGAATTTTATAACTTGTTCAGTTGAATTCACTATCCATCTCCAATTTTTGACGAGAAAAATGTACTCCGTGACTATTAATTTAAGACACTTCTTATTAATTAAAATTTCTCAATGCCATGTACTGACTTTTTAGAGCAGTGGTAAAATATTTTTCTTTTATAATGAATAATCGAAGTTTACGAAAATCCAAAGATATCGAGAAACACGTGGCTTCTATTATAAGTAGTAACTTCTGCACAATCCTGTATAATGTGAAAAAGTTCCGAATGAATATTATTCTTTTTATCTGTATCGTTACTAGATTTTATTAATAATAAGTAGGACATTTTCTTTAATAATTATTAATATAGCAAAAAGGAACTTTATGAATACCTAAAGGACTCTAAAATCACATGATTTTCATATAAAATGTAGGTGATATGTTTTGGGCAAACGCGGACAAAAGCAGCGAATAAGCATCTTTAGCTCTATGGCCACGACACTTTTTTATTGGTTGGTTAAACCAATAAACGATGTCCACTTCAATAGTTCATGAATGCAATCGCAAAAAGTTAAGTTTTAAACGCAAGCCATTTGTATCACTAAAAATGGGACCAGACAAAAAAATTCAAAAACAGTTTCGGCAAAAAGTTCCAAGAAAATTGGGACTATATTCAATTAATTTGAAAATCACATGACTTCCATATAAAGTATAGGTGGTATATTTTTTGCAACCCTGTATAATGCTAAAAAATTCTTCGAATAAGCATCATTAGCTGTTTGGCCACTACATGTTTTTTGGTTGGATAAAACATTCATTATGTACCACCAAAAAAGCACTCTCACTTCAATCGTTCATGGATGCAATTGCAAAAAGTTAGGTTCAAAATGCGAGCCGTTTAATCACTAAAAATGGGACTAGACAAAAAATGAAAAACCCGTTTGGGCAAAAAGGATCTTTCTAACCAGTACTGTTATCGGACCTAACAAATTTTAACCCTTTAACGTAGCACGTGATAATTAATAGTTAACTTAGGAAAAAGTAGTAGAAATTAAAAAATAATAATTTACTAGCCCGTGATCCAAACTTGCTACACCCTGTACAAAAATTTGTATTAATTTTGTTAGCTGGACTACTTCAAACTACAAATTTACTTGGTCTTTCGCTTTTTGTGAATAAACGGCCAAATTAGGGGTTCCTTTGTAAGAAGAAGTCGATAATTTCGACTAACTCCTGTATACGGAAAACAAATGAAAATAGAGAAAATCCGGAGAAATTGTTTTTTTGTATTTGACCATGGATCATTTTAGTATGAAAAGAAAATTCAAAAAAAATTCTTCCTAGATTCTCGGAACTGGAAAACTTTTCCAAAAAAGTCAGGGTTTCACTTAACACCCTGTAAAATAGAGTTGCAGCGACTGCTAGCAATAGTGCCTTGAAGTATAAAAACTAGAAGAACTATTCAATTACATACTGAAAAAGTTAAATCAAAATCTTTTTTCGTTTCGAAAATATTCCACTCTAAATTTTATCAAAAATTTAGTTTGTCCCGCTTGAATTGGCCAGCAGTTTATATGTATATATATATATATATATATATATATATATATATATATATATATATATATATATATATATATATATATATATATATATATATATATATATATATATATATATATGGGTGGTCACGAGAATTTGCACCAAATGGATTTTGACATCTCAGAAAATTGTATTCTTGAGAAAAGTTGGTGCTTGTTCCGAAACCTCTAAATACGATGATAGTTTTTGTAACATTTTTTATAAAGGAAAATTGCTTAGAATCTCACTAAACTCCAAAATAGTACAACTTAAGGATAAAATTCTAAAGATTTTTGTCGTACACACACACGTTCCAGAAAATTCGCATTGAAACAAAGAAACACGTAGAATTTTATGAAAAAAATAAATCACTAAAACTTAACAAAAATTATCCTTTTAATATTTTACCGTCGCATGGATAAAAGTTGCGCATTTGAAAAAATAAAACGAGTCAGAGCCGTTCTAGGGCGACGTAAAATTTTGAAAAATATTTCAAACATTTTTCTTTAAAATTTTAACTTAAAATGTTGAATTTGGGACTTTTATGAGTTCCTAAGGACCTTTTCTTAATAACATTTTCGTCAATTTTAAAAAATAAAGGAAGTTTATTCTTCAGCGATTTTCTTTTTTAAATTTATGAAATTAGTACGCAAGTGTTAAAAAAACTGTCATCTTATTTAGAGGTTTTGGAACAAGCACCAACTTTTTCAAGAATGAAATTTTTTGAGAAACGTCAATGTTTACGATTCGCTCGTTTTTCTTAGTTTTATTTGCATGGAATACGTCTCTTTATTTCTGTTATTCGTTAAACGGGTAACATTTTATTATATTTAGGGTATAACTGCTGTTTAGTCTTAATCACTTCTATTATAAGAAGATATCCTTATTCCTATTTCGCGTTTTAAATATCTCTTTTTAAGTTGAATTTGTACCATAAAGTCGCAGGCGGCTGAAGCTGACAGTAGAAAACCACTTTGATCAGGTTACCGCGGAAACTGGGTGACATCGACACTTTTTTTTCAAGAACCTGGTATTAAAGAAAAAACGCAACGCATTTTTTATAATTGTTCTCTTCGCTAAAATTCAGTTTGGAATGTTTACTATCCCGCTGGTAACATAGTCCACAACAAATTCAATACTGTGCCGCTAAGAACGCTTCCGAACCCGCAAATACAGTCCACTGTCGAAGAACGTAGTTGGTAAGTACATTTTCAACGTACGTTTCTTTATCGCTCAATTCCGCTTTTCAATACAGTCAAATAAAAACGTTTTCCATTTGGTGCAAATTTATTTGACCTGTATAAAAAGGGTGTCCGGGAAAATGTGGGAAATCTCCCTAATATGAAAAAAACACGTGAAAAGAATACTACAAGTTCATATAAACTTTTTTCGTATAGGCCTCCTCTTCGGAGATATGGGCTCCCAAAGAGCTCCAATGAAATCAAGTTTTTTACACATAATAATATTGAACCACCAGGTATATTCCAATTTTTTTAATATGATGTATACCAGGTTAGACCCTTCAAATTACTATCCAAGAAAGTGTTGTGAAGTACTCACAGCAGGGACGGACTAGCTGTGACACTCATGACCCCATTTTTTTACGCCCTGTATGATAAGAACTTTGGACGACGTTTTTTACATGCCTTTAACTATTGACTAAAAATTAAATACTCTTCATTCATGCCGTTAATCCTAACAGTTTTCGAAAAAACCGTCATTTTATTTACACTGTTAGTCCCCTAACTTCTGTCGGGTTGAATATGAACAAGAGGAATTTTCCCCTGTCGCCAACATAGTTTCAATAAAACGTTAAACTTTAACTGCTTAGTTAAAAACTTCGTAAGAGGGTTCACCATGGGCTCCGTGAAGTCTTATACACTCGCGGGCACGACGAATTGAGGACTGCTGGACCCGCCACAATATCCCAGCATTGTTCCTTATTTGATCACAATGAAACGTGATTCTCCATAGAAGTTCCTCCCTACTATCGACCGTAGTAGAATACACCAAGGTTTTGAGGTGTCCCCACAGGTAAAAATCCAACGGCGTTAGGTCGGGAGATCGAGGAGGCCAGGCAATAGGTCCTCCCCTACCTATCCAACGGTTTGGATAGACGTTATTCAGGTGCTCGCGCACAGCAACGCTGAAATGAGGTGGTGTTTCATCGTGCATGTAGTACATGTTTTGGCGGATTTCAAGTGGTAAGTGCTCTACTAAATCGTGAAAAGCGTTCTGGAGGAATTCCAAATAAAGTTGTCCATTCAGTCGTACCAGCAATACGAATGGTCCAATCAAAAAATTGCCAATGATTCCTGCCCAGACATTAATTGATTGGAACTGACGTTGATGATGCGAAACAATAGTTGCGCGAGGATTTTCATCAGCCCATACATGTGAGTTGTGTAAATTCATGATACCATTTTTGGTAAACCCTGCTTCGTCTGTGAAGAGGATAGTGCTAATGAAGGTTACATTATTTCGTTGCTGATCCAATAGCCAGTTTGCAAACTGCGTTCTACGGGGAAAATCTTCAGGAATCAGTTCATGCACTTTTTGCAAATGATATGGATATAACAGCTGTTCTTGAAGAACTTCATGTACTATTGTTTTCGACGTATTAAACTGCGCTGATAATTTTCGAATGCTCGTTGAAGGAGTGTCATATACAGTATTTAAAATATTTTCCTCTAACTGCGGCGTACGTACTGTTCTTCCCCGACCAGCATCAGTACTTCTTTTCCTAAAATTTCCTAAAATTATGAAGAAATTTAATAATATTACCTTAGTAAATGCAATCGCCTACTATTCTTCCTTAGATGTTGGTCAACTCGTTGAAATGTTTTCTGATCGGGAAGAGTACGATCTGTCGTGATATAACCTTCTGGCTTCCAAGGGCATTGCAAGATGCAAGGCCATACATCAGCATACTCAATAAACGTGTATTCCATATTTCGAATTATTTCACAATTAATTTCACCACGAAATCCAAAAATCAGTAATTTAATATCGACATAAAGAACCAATGTGTCAGCGATGTGAAAGTTCTAAAATGCAGGATATTTATTTCTTTCGTACCTAGCAACGTTTGCAACAACAATACTTTGTTTTTGGGGCCGATAAAATAAAACGCACATTTTTTGCGAACCTAGGGCGAACTGCAATTCACAGAATTAGACGTATCTGTTATCGAAATACGCCAAATACATGATGTAAATAATATGACGTTTTTTCGAAAACGGTTAGGATTAACGACATGAATGAAGAGTACTTAATTTTTAGTCAATAGTTAAAGGTATATAAAAAACGTCGTCCAAAGTTCTTATCATACAGGGCGTAAAAAAAATGGGATCATGAGTGTCACAGCTAGTCCGTCCCTGCAGCTGTGAGTACTTCACAACACTTTCTTGGATAGTAATTTGAAGGGTCTAACCTGGTATACATCATATTAAAAAAAATTGGAATATACCTGGTGGTTCAATAATTATGTGTAAAAAACTTGATTTCATTGGATCTCTTTGGGAGCTCATATCTCCGAAGAGGAGACCAGGACCCGAACTCTGTAAGTTTTGAAGAAAGCGATACCAATATAGATAGGTATAATGAGAGGATTGCCATCTCTCTCTATCTTATAAGGAGAGGATTGCCATCTCTATATAAAATTAGAAAGCGATCAAAATCGTTATCGCTTTTTTTGTTATAGAGTTCGGCTGCTGTACGAAAAAAGTTTATATGAACTTGTAGTATTCTTTTCACGTGTTTTTTTCATCTCCGGGAGATTTCCCACATTTTCCCGGACCCCCTATATATATATATATATATATATATATATATATATATATATATATATATATATATATATATATATATATATATATATATATATATATATACCGGGTGTCAACGAGATCACTTTCCGGCTGCCATTTCTGTAGTATTTAATCGAACAAGATGAAACTTGGCAGGAGTCATAGGCTAATAAAAAGTCACTTTTCTAGGTACTTGTCAAATTTCGACGAATTCCGGTTTAGCCGGAAGTGACACCAACTTTAGATTTTCAAATGAGACACCCTGTATATTTCTTGATTTTTGGAATCTAGAGATCATTTTACGTAGAACTGTATTTTTATTACTTTTTGTGTCAATTTACCATTTTTAAAACAAATTTTTTGTTTTAATCTAGAGTGCCATGACCCACCTTAAATCGTTCTAATAGACGTGTACATCTGCACAAAAATACCTACACAATTTTATCACCTTTCATTTGTCTTACCAGAGCGTTCCAAGGTGACTAAATCACTTTTTTGATAAGAACTTAAAAAAATTAAATACAACTATAACACTTTCATAGTATAATTAGATGTAGTTTTTGATTACGAATCCAACGGTGTATCAAAACATCAAAATTCTCTTGGATTTTCTAAAGAAAACTGCATCTTATAGCCATAGCCATTTGTTATGGTTTGATCAAACATGTAACTGCACGACGATCAAATATTATATCCAGTTAGCCATGACAAACAATTAAATTATTATAGATGTTTAAAAAATAACGGAATGAAGCCTCAAAATATTGTTAAATTTGCCATGGAAAACAATTGAATTCAGGATAAATGATAGAATTTTACAAATTTGTAAACAATTATTTTTTCTGGTATTTAATATTATGTTTCTGGTTTGTGGCGAATTGTTTACAGCCACCCATTATTATTATTCAGTTTTATCATGACTAACTGGATATAATATTTGATCGTCGTGCAGTTGCATGTTTGATCAAACCATATAAAATGGCTATTGCAATGAAATGTAGTTTTCTTTAGAAAATCCAAGAGAATTTTGATGTTGTGATGCACCATTGGATTCGTAATAAAAATCTACATCTAATTATACTATGAAAGTGTTATAGTTGTATTTAATTTTTTAAAGTTATTATCAAAAAAGTGATTTAATCAACTTTGAACGCTCTGGTAAGACAAATGAAAGGTGATAAAATTGTGTAGGTATTTTTGTGCAGATGTACACGTCTATTACAACGATTTAAGGTGGGTCATGGCACTCTAGATTAAAACAAAAAATGTGTTTTAAAAATGGTAAATTGACACAAAAAGCAATAAAAATACTACAGTTGTACGTAAAATGATCTCTAGATTCCAAAAATCAAGAAATATACAGGGTGTCTCATTTGAAAATCTAAAGTTGGTGTCACTTCCGGCTAAACCGGAAGTCGACGAAATTTGACAAGTACCTAGAAAAGTGACTTTCTATTCGCCTATGACTCCTGCCAAGTTTCATCTTGTTCGATTAAATACTAAATAAATGGCAGTGATCTCGTTGACACCCGGTATATATATATATATATATATATATATATATATATATATATATATATATATATATATATATATATATATATATATATATATATATATATATATATATATATATATATATATATAAATATATATCGGGTGCCCACGAGTTTACTGGCCAGCTCATTATTTTGTTAAGAAATAATATTTCGATTTGAAATTTTGGAAACTCGTATGGTTGCTTTAGATGCAGATTTTGAGTGCTCAAACATCTGACTATCGTTTCCGGTTCAACCGGAAATACAGTCAACTTTGTTATTTTAAACGAAACACCCTATATATTTTTTAAAATTTGGGTTCTACGTGAAATTCTAAGGATAAAACATTATCATACCCCATACCTATCTTTAACGGTTTTCAAGAAAATGGCGTTTGAAAATGTCGAAAGAGCATCAAACTATACTGTTTTAACATAAAACAAATGAATATGCGAAAAGTTTAATATATTATTCTTACTTCTTTTTAGGGGCCTTGTATGCTTGTGTCATGACAATCTCACTTCCGGTGCAACCGGAAGTGCTACAAAATATGACATTCAGGTACAAATTACTTCAATAATTTCAATTGAACGACCTACTTTAAACCCTAAATTCAAATTTATCTGACTTTTCTCTATAATTTTTGTATACACCATCCCAGGTCTAAAGTTGATAGTTCTTGAGATATGGACAGCTAAAAATTTTGGTGCATTCCAAATTTCAATCTTTCAAATTTTATCCTTTTCTCCCAGATGAACTCTTAGAAATTCCCTGAGCAAGTTGTTCATTTGTTTTGGGGGTGATTGTGATATTATTAACAGAAAATATGGCAAGTGTCTTGTATTCATAGCCATCTTGATTAAATAATTGGAAATTGACATAGTTATGATCATGAAGCAGTTCAAGCGACAAATGATCTCCATAGCCGCCTAGATAAAATTAGAAAGATTGAAATTTGGAATGCATCTAAATTTTTAGCTGTCTATATCTCAAGAACTATCAACTTTAGACCTGGGATGGTGTATACAAAAATTATAGAGAAAAGTCAGATAAATTTGAATTTAGGGTTTAAAGTAGGTCGTTCAATTGAAATTATTGAAGTAATTTGTGCCTGAATGTCATATTTTGTAGCACTTCCGGTTGCACCGGAAGTGAGATTGTCATGACACAAGCATAGCAGGCCCCTAAAAAGAAGTAAGAATAATATATTAAACTTTTCGCATATTCATTTGTTTTATGTTAAAACAGTATAGTTTGCGGCTCTTTCGACATTTTCAAACGCCATTTTCTTCAAAACTGTTAAAGATAGGTATGGGTATACATGTTTCATACTTAGAATTTTACGTAGAATCCAAATTTTAAAAAATATACAGGGTATTTCGTTTAAAATAACAAAGTTGACTGTATTTCCGGTTGAACCGGAAACGATAGTCAGATGTTCGAGCACTCAAAATCTGCATCTTAAGCAACCATACGAGTTCCCAAAATTTCAAATCGAAATATTATTTCTTAACAAAATAACGAGCTGGCTAGTAAACTCGTGGGCACCCGGTATATATATATATATATATATATATATATATATATATATATATATATATATATATATATATATATATATATATATATATATATATAGCCGCGAGTAATATATATATATATATATATATATATATATATATATATATATATATATATATATATATATATATATATATATATATAGCCGCGAGTAATATATATATATATATATATATATATATATATATATATATATATATATATATATATATATATATATATATATATATATATATATTACTCGCGGCTTCGTTTGCGTAAAACACTGACTAAAGACAAAACTTTTATTAATATAGCCTAATCGTTATACTTATGTAGATCTTGTTTTTTGATTCACAAGATTTATACGGATCGGGCTGCAAAATTACGTCTATATGAATTAAATGGTGTAAGACAATGTCTTAAAAAATTAATAAAAAACATATGTCTTAATTTACCTCCGTATATTAAAGAACAATAAGTCGTAGTTCGCATTTATAGCATACAATTATTGTGAAAATAATTTGCATAGAGTATTAATAAAATTTTGAACAAAATCTCATAACCCATTCACAGGGGGGGAACGAAAGCACTATATTGGGGGGGGGGGGGGGTATCCAACTATGCGAAGATAAAAATCCAAAATTGTCGACTTTTTTTGCAAATTCTTTACGAGCAAAACTGTCGACGTTTGTTTTATAACTGGTCTACATTTTTTTACGTTTGCTGCAATTAAACTGTTTACCTTTTTGCAATTTTTCCAAATCCCAAATGTCGACATTTTTGGTACGAGGCCCTAATAGCCAACTCGTACTCTAATTCACGAACTCGAGCGCACCCTCCCCCCCCCCCCCCCCAGAATACCCCCCTACCCATTGAAAAGTTAAGTTTTAAAATTGTTGAATATTTTGGCTACGTCAGTTGTTATGTGAGTCGGTGTATATAGCATTACAACCAAATTTAAATAGCTTCGCTACCTCATGACTTATTAAATCTTGAAGATAATTTGTACGTTCGTTTCTCCTAGTTAGTTTTAATAGGCATTATGTACATAATCCTAATAAATCTTAAATATTTTTTTGGTATTCCCTACAGAAATTAAAAATTTATGGCGGCTTATTTTGTCCATTTCTTTTGGTTTTTATTAAGAGACAAAAAAAATGGCTAATAAAAAGTTTTGTACAAAATTCAAAACTCGCAGAACGCAAGCCTATTAGTGGTGATGTCACATGCTATGTAAATAAAAGCGTTATTATGGCTGGTGTACTGTAAATTCGAGTATTAATTTATTTTCTTGATTATTTCCCGAAGATTAAAAAGACTGTTCAAGAATGACCACAAGGACAATTGGATAATTTGCCGACTAACAAACCTTTACCTACATCTGCAAAAATTAAAGGAATAATTCATCCTTTCCATTGGCAAAAAAACGGTTTGCAATTTTGTTTTAATGAATGCATATTACTATGATGTGTGGGCTGAAGTTGTAGTTATTGTTTATTAGTTTAAATAATTTTACAATGTTGTCGACAGCACAAGTTGCATAGAACTTCATCAACTAACACACATAAGTGTAAGTTTTTTTTTTAATTACTTTTTCAGCTAAGTAACCCGCAAAATCTACCGTGTAAAAAGTTTGGTTATTAACTGAGTGGCAAATGTCAAATACTCTATCCGATTTATTTTTTTCTCTTTGTAAGCCCGACATCAACCAATTACATAAAGGGTGCAAGGAGCAGTAAAAAAAAGAATATATCCGATCTTAAGTTCGGAAATAAACGCATACATCTAGACTAGTACACGTTAACCACCGGATCGCCACCCTCAGGACATAGTGAGGCAGTGGGGTGACAACACTGTCTGAGCTTGCTTTCTTCCCCAATGTTCGGCAAGTTGCTCAGTGTAGAGAAGCTATTTAAACCTGTGCTACAACTAACAGTACCTAAATTTTCTCCTAATAACTTAAAGTAAATAAAATTGACTTTCTTAACTTTGTTGTACCAATGTAGAAATTGTGCCAGGCAGATAGTTCTTATATGAGCATGGCTATATTGGCGTTTCATATTTATATCATCGTGACATTCTAGACTTAAAGAGCTCCTCTACATATTTTAAATAAAATTTGCAAAAATGGCCCAACGTATACGAAGCGAGTATAATTCTCGTTCATCGCCTTGCGTAAAGTAGAGTGGAAGCGAGACCTAGAATTTTTCTTTTTTTATATTCTTGTCACTTTCTCCGATCTTGTTTTACACAGGCCTTATCAATGCATTTTAAAAATAACTCTATACAACAATTATTTCTTTACATCAACGTCATAAGACAACTCGCTAAATCATTCCAATACATAGGTACAAATGCCTTAATTAGAGATAACTTAATAAAAATAGGTATCGGATTTAGATTTGGGTATTTGCATATGACGATTATGATGATGATGCAAGAATTGCAAAATGCATGCATGATTTGTGTTATAATATGGGACTATCCTAGCAGTAGGCAAAAATCCGTGTATCTCCTTAGAAACTACCTAGGCGAAAAAATACTCATGGAGTTTGTATTCGTCCTTTTTCTTATTAGGCGGGCCGATACTAAAACAGAAACTTCAGTTAGATCATAAGGTCGGCTAAACTGCATACCTATCTATATTAATACTATTATTGTTGAGCTATTATGCGAAAACTACTTTGTAAAAGCTCGTATGTGATTATTTTAAATTCTAAATAATAATTAATAAGTACCAATTGTAATAATGTCTACCGGTTATTTATCAAAAAATGACACTTTTTTCCGAACACAGCATGCTTCCACGCTATGTTGTGTAAGGAAAGTAATGTATTCGTGCAGATTTTCAATGTCCGTTTTTTTTACATACTATACATATGCACAGGGATATCCAAATTAAAGTGGCCTTATAACTTTTTATTTTTAAAGATGGGAAAAAATGTTAAATAAGAAAGTTTTTGGGATTTTTATGGATCATTTATATATCTTATCAGCAAAACAATTGAGCATCGAATAAAAAAATATATAAAACATCGATTTTCCCGCTTATTTTAAATTGGATGGTATAAGTTTTATCATATTTTTGGATTCTAGGAGAAGTTCTAGACATATTTTGTATAACATACCCTATGCGGTTTTTCAATCGTTTTTGAAATATTTCAAATTAAAAATTATTTCGCATAAATATACTTTAAACGTAGTAACTATTCAGGTTGCGAACGAAATACCTGTTACCTTTTTAAAAAATTTTCGTAGGTAAGTCAAAGTGAATGTCAAGGTTGACAATAATACTTTAATCACCGTGAATTTATAATTTTATTTTTACGCAAAACGAGTTATTCTATTAAACAATAAATGTTGACTTATATTAGTTATTAATATTTAAAAGCAATAACCAGTGATTATAAACAATAACAAATGAATTGTAACATAAACGGATAAATGTTAACATTGGCGAATAAATAACGAAAGAAATATTCAACATGTCCGCCATTTAATTCTTCGCACATTTCATACATCCTTCCGTGGCTCTGAAGTGTGTTTATAATACTTTCAGCATCATTTTCGTTCAGATTTCTTACTTCATATTTCTCACCTTCCTTTGAACTTCCTCAATATTTTCATTATGATTGCTGTATACGAGATTTTTCAAATGACCCCAAAGAAATGTATCTAAAGGTGTGAGGTCTGGGCTATTTGCAGGCCAATGTAACGTTCCATATCTACCGACCCATTCGTTATACTGATTGTTTGAAAAATTGCAAAACCTCAATTATTTTACGGGGAGGTGCGCCGTCCTGTTGCCATATAATACGTCGACGTTCTTCAAGTGGCAATTCGTCAAGAATATCTTCGATTTCATTTTCTAAAAAATTAAGATAGCGCTGGCCAGTTAATGCTCCCCGAAAAAACAATGGTCCTAGAATTTTATTTGTAATATCCCACACCAAAGGCGAGGTGGTACCACCCCACACATCCTCTTAAACCACCAGGGTGCGCCCTACTTATAGCGATTGTATGCTGAGACCTCTAAAACCTGTAAGTACCCACACTGAAAAATTTAATTTTATAACCTTGAATTTTGAATTCCTGATTTTGTAACTTTTGTTTTGATTCTTTTTAATCTTTTTAACTTTTTAACCCTTTAATTTTTAATTTTTTAATTTTTTATTTCTTGTAATTTGACACCTTTTCTTTGGGTACCTTACAGATCGCCCTGATGATGGCCTATTCAGGCCGAAACGCGTAGGCTTTAACAAATAAATTTGATAAGAAGGAAGATAGGACTTTCAACTGTTCACCTCTCATATTCATCCTCTTAAAAGGCTGGTGAAATCCCAACGGATGTTTCCAGCTCTGGATGTGTGAGTCGATACCCCAGTACACCCACGGTACATAGTACTTAGACTTCGGTCTTCGTGGGCTGTCAGAAGATAAAAAAAAACATTGAATGAATTACGCCCCTGAAAAGCAATATCTTCGACCGTAAAGGGATTTTCATCCGACCAAACATGAACATTTCGTCTATTAAATATCCCCGAAATTGAGAAAGTTGCTTCGTCTGTCCAAACGATAGTAAGAAATAAATTAGATTCTTGCCGCATTCTTTCGTTAATATTTGTGACAAAAGTATATTTCCTTTCCTTTTGATTGGCACTAAGTTTTTGAACTGGCATACTTTTATATGGTCTGTACTTAAAATACTTTAACGTTCTTTGAACTGTCCCATAAGTCAACATTTTATCTCTTCCATATCTGAGATACTGCACACAATCGGGAATTGATTTTTTTTGATTCTCTTGAAAAATAATAAAATCGCTAGGTTCCTTTCTTCATTTCTTTCTCTTCGTATTTTTCCATTGCTCAAATTCCTCTTTCCTCTAATCTTCTATTTATTTTTAGTATGGTGTTTAATGATGGAGTTATTTCTCCCTCTTCAATACTTTCTTCATATTGTCTTTGAGTAGCTCTAACATTATTGTTATTTTTTTAAATATAATTTTAACATTTTGTATCTCTCATTAATAGAACAACTCATTTTGCATAAAAATAAAATTAACCTCAACCTTGACATTAACTTTGACTTACCTACGAATAAAATTTTAAAAAGTAGGAGGTATTTCGTTCGCAACCTGGATAGTTACGTTTAAAGTATATTTATGCGAAATAATTTTTAATTTGAAATATTTAAAAAACGATTGAAAAATCGCATAGGGTATGTTATACAAAATATGTTTAGAACTTCTCCTAGAATCCAAAAAATGATAAAAATCATACCATCCAATTTAAAATAAGCGAGAAAATCGATGTTTTATACAATATTATTTTTATTCGATGCTCACTTGTTTTGCTGATAAGATATGTGAATGATCCATAAAAATCCCCAAATCTTTCATGTTTAACATTTTTTTCCCATCTTTAAAAATAAAAAAGTTATAAGGCCTGTTCACTTTTATTTGGATATCCCTGTGCATAGACTTTTTGAGGTGTTCTAAAGTCGTCTTGACTATTTTTGGAGAAACATATGTGTGTGTGAAGGCGAAATTGCGCTGAAATGGTTAAACCGATTGACCTGAATTTTGCTACAAGAGTTTCTAGCCATCCGAGGATGAGCCGCCCAAAAATTGGTTAAAATTGGTGAAACGGAAGTTTAGTAGGCGCCATATTGGATTTATTTTGAAGGAAAAAAGGGGTCAAGTGACACCTTTGAAATAATTTTAATATTCTGTTTATTTCTGAAGTTTCATGAAACTGACTTTACCATTAGGTGATAAGATAAAATCAAATTTAAGGCAACATTTTCACTGTTCAGTAAGATAAAAAGCAACTATCTAAAACAACTTTTTTCTTTATGACAAATAAGATATTCACTGATCCCGCTTTTGTTGATAAATATCAGTTTGGCTGAGTGTTCGGAAAGTTGTGTGGTGACCACAACAGATTTTTTGTTTCTAAAGCAAGATTTATCACATTCTGTTATAAAAATGCGGTGTTTGTGTGTTGCCATTTAAAAATTAGCACTGTATGTTTTCAAGAAATATAAATATTTTAGTATATAACATAGAGAAAGACAATATTTTACAATTATGACAGTAAAAGAAAAATATGATATTTGTGTAAAAAAGCATTCTAAACCTTAACCGATGATAGAGAAAAAATTTCCGGCCAGATTCTTCAACGCTAGATCGGTCTAATTTCCACAACCAAAAGTTTTAAACAGACAAGTAGTGTATAAATTAGGTTTTACACTATGAATGTCTTTCAGATTTTTTTTTTTTAAATTTATTAAGGAAAGGACAATTTTAGTACGTACTTTCCTCCACAACGATAGAACTACATTTATTCTAGCAACACGCAGGGACGTATCGAAAGCACTATGTTGGAGGGGGGTATCAAGGGGGAGGAGCAAAAATTTCAAACTATGCAAAGATTGAAGTCCAAAATTGTCGACCTTAAAGCACAACCCCCCCCCCCCCCTCCATCACACATGAATACGTCCCTGTGGTAGAAGTAACCCTGTCGGGTTCTCCGCATGCGCAGTGGGGTAGGCATTGGCCTTGAAAGATGGAATACACAGTAAGGTGGACCGTGACCTTGAACGAGCGTTAGACCTTGGCCTTCAACCCGAGCCGCTGAGTTTGGCAGGTGTTATTTCAAGGTCGTTGGTCGGAGTGGTCGTTGACCTTGAGATATTATTGGGGTGTAACATTTTTGGTATGAAGGTCGAGTGGGTTGGGCCTAAATGTGGTTCGGTATACATATATGGGGGTAGGGGGAATTGAATTTTAGTGTAGACCATTGTTGAGGAAAACGGTTCAAGCAACTTAATTTAAAAGTCATGGCGTACCTGTGTGAAGATTGTGATAAATCATTAAGTCGGAGTTATAATATGTTACGACACATAAGAGAATCGTGTGTAGCACGATTTGCAAATATACATAATGGAAAACAGCGAAAGTTGACGATGGGGCATCAACATCTAAGGTGCGTATCTGCGCTTCCTGCAATATAACGATGCCAGCAAATCGAATGGCAGCTCACCAGAGAACAATACATCATGAAAGTAATGCATGTTTACTAGTATCACCCGGTGTTGGCCTTGTGTCCAGTGCTTTTAGAAATAGGATTACCACGTACCGTATATCAAGTGATAATGAACATGTTGACTATTTCTTATTTTTTGATGACATTAAAGCAAAAGTTTTAGAGGTAGTAAGTGACATAGTAAGAGTGCGTTGTCCTTTAGAAGTTAATATGGTGGTTCTTGGTCGGTATATTTTACAAACACAAGATAATATGTACAGGGTGTCCAGTTTTCGACACTTGCAGGGTATCTCGGTTATCTTTAAAGATAGAGAGCTGCGATTTTCGCAGTACCGTGCTACTTTTTCGTGAAACGTATGATGCTACAAACATAATTTTCATAGCCCCCTTCGTTTCGGAAATACAGGGCGATTTTGAAAATGTGTCATTTTCAAGCACCCCTCGTATCTTAGTTGCCTTTTAACTTATCGGTAAGGTAAAAACTGATTATTATATAGTTTTTTGCGTAGAATACAGTGGCGTAGTCAATTTTTTCTAGAATGAACGAATTTTAAGATAAAAATCAAAGTTTCAAAAATATATAACTGTTGGTATATATCTTTTGGAATAACTATCCTTGAAATAACTAACTGCAATTAAAAAAAAGGGTATAACATTTCATAGTAGGCCGTGATATAATGATTTGAAACAAGTGAATATAATAGTATCCTTTTATGACTGCTAGGCAGACCGCTTGTGAAAATTTGTATGAGATCATTTAAAAAAATTATTATTCTCAAAACCCCTACTTGTTATTTATTACTGCGTCTTTCGTTTAAAAAATGGCTTAAATAAGAGTTTATCCGAACTTTCAAAAGTATGATATGTTAGTTTGCTATATTGAATCGAATGAAAATTCGCATGATTCCGCCGAACTATATTTTAACAGGTAGTACGATTTTATATCCATTATAAATTTATCTTTGGCTTTTTTCAATATTTATTCTAGATATCCAGACAGAAGGCAACCTTTTCCCGATAAATTTCCTAGAATTAAAAAGAATTAGTTAATTATGGTGCGTTTATGCAGCCAAGACCAAAATCCTATAATAAGGAAAATCGACGAGGTTTCCGTTTTAAGGCCCGGCGCTCACAGACAGGACGGGGCGCGGACAACGGACGGCGACGTGGCGCGGACGCGACTTGATTGAGTTGTTTATCATATAAAGTAAAGAACCAACGCTGACAAGAGAGACCAGGCCTTGACATGCCTCTCCGGCGCCTGCGCCGCGTCCTTTTTTAGTCTCGTGAGGCCCATTGAAGAGGCGTGACACACAATTTTAAAATGAGCGACTCCGAAGTTAACGTGCCTTTTATTGACTTAATAGAAGAAAATAGATAGGCACCCTCCAATTTGTTGCTTGCTTATGTAAATCATTGTTTACATGGTTTAAAATAATGTGGTAACAATGTTGAGACATCCTTTAAAAACACTGAAAACGTGAATACATATTCAGTTTTTTCATTACATCAAATATACCGTATTTCCTTCCTTTTTTAAGCTACAAGGGATGAACCCAAAAAGTCTTCTTTCATCTTCGGAAGACGACGTTCTTCTGTTGACGACATGACGACCGCTCGGTGTCTGCAGACAGTGTTGCCAAAATGTTCTAAGGATTGGATACTAAAAATCGTGAGATTCGTGAGATTTTTAAAAATTCTTTGAAAGGGGTCAAAATAGTTTGAAGGAAAGAATAAAAGCTTATAAACAACAAATATATATATATATATTTATTTTCTGTATTTAAAAACCAAACACATTTCTAAAAACTTAAAAACTAAAAAAAAACTTGCGTTATTACGTAGTGTTAAAAAATGTAGTAGGTACTTAGTCAGAATCCGAATCGCTAGAATCATCTTTTCTATGCAAATACGACTCTTTGGTTCCTAACTTTTTGGTCATATTTATATTTGTCAAAATCATAGCATGTATCCTTTCCCATCAAACGTTTTGTATGCAAAATTCCTTCGATAGTATCAACTTCTAACCTATTTCGAAACTGTGTTTTTGTTAAATTTATTTGAGAGGATATTCTCTCTACAGCAGCACTTGAGTGGGGTAAACACAATACATTAAAAACAAACTTAGCTAAAGTTGGAAACTTTAGGGAATCATCACCTATTTTGTCCAATGCGATTTTTTTCCAAAACATTACTTATGTTTGACATAAAATAAAAATCGTGAGAAACGCTACGTAATTCGTGAGATAATTCCCAAAATCGTGTAATCTCACGATTAATCGTGAGTTTTGGCAACACTGTCTGCAGATTCTGACTGATGTGTTCGCGTTAGCAAGTCTTAACCGCACCTTGCGTCCCTACCGCGTCTCTGCGCCACGTCAGCGACCCGTCGAAGCCCCGTCTCTTCTGTGAGCGCCGGGGCTTAGGCTGTGTAGCAGCAAGTCCTTCTACTTCGTGTAGGGCTATTGAGAAAGAAGTTGGAGTGAACAAGGCTCGAGCACAAACTATATTACACAAATATAAATTTAGATCATATAAAGTCAAAGTCGTTCAGCATTTACATCCTGGGGATGCTGAACGTCGTCTCATTTTGTGCAATTGGGTTTTGCAGCAAACTCAGGCCAATGTAAATTTTGGAAGATTTGTGTTTTGGTCCGATGAGGAGTATTTGACAAGCTCTGGTATTGATACCAGAGCTCTGGTATCAATACCAGAGCTTGTGAAATACTCCTCATCGGACCAAAACACAAATCTCCTCTGCAGAGCTTGGGAAATACCAGACACAATACCAATACCAGTATCAAGAAAATCATCATCTTTACTTTGAGCGGGAGCAGCAGGGAAGATTCGGTTTCAGCCTTGCTTGTTTTATTTTGGGGAGGCAACTATCTTATAGAATTTGAGGAAAGCCTTTCAGCAAATCGTTACCTGGATATATTGCATGAAGTTGTAACTAAATTGCTAGACGGTGTTCCCTTGGCTTGTTGGCTATGTTGAATTTTACAGGTATGAACTTTCCAGTAAATTTGAGTGATATATCAAAATTTGAAGAAATGAATAATATTTCCGTTAGCATTTACGATTTGCAGAAAATATTTCAAAATAATAAATTACAGTATGAAATTGTTTATTAAGGTATTCGGGTAAAAAAAAAACTAATCAATTTGTTATTAATAACAAAGGATTGTAGTATAAGAGATTGCAGTGTTCTGGGGTTAAATTATTAAATTTAACTGTTCAGAAGCCCAACAAGTGCGCGGCAGCTTTTCGCCAGGAACATTTATGGGCCGTAGGTTTTTAATTTTCCGTTTTCCTTTTCTTTACTTAGGTTTTCCAAGGCAATAGGGCGCACTGAGTTTTAATTAAAGAAGTACCCTTGCAGCTTAGTAAACTCAGAACCTAAGCTGAGATAAGATTTTGATAAAATATTACAAAATTCTTTGCATGTGTTTTAGTAGTCAATAAAACAAACTATTACCCAAAGTAACATACATTTATTCCTTATTTTTAAAAATGGACTGTCGAGGTCAAAATGATATAGAAACTATGACACTTACGTGAATATACTTATATACACACTTAAATTAATTTAAAATATGGAAAATAGTAATCTTATAATAAAATAGTAACTGTTTAATGTACAGCTTTCTAGAGAACGTTAGCTTAAAAATAATTCATGGTCATAATAAAATCAAATAAGTTAAACCATCAGGTAAAGTAACAAAATATAAGTAACGCAAAAAAAAACATGATTTTTCCGTACGCCCTGTAAAAAAATAATGCGACAAAGATAGCTTACCAAATCAGTTTTACAAATACATTGTTAACCCAATATTCATATATATTTAATATAGGGGAAAATTATGTAACGTAATATTAACACAATTTTTATACTTTTTTATATATAATATATACATCAGGGAATAAAAGAACGGTGTTTACATCAGGGAATAAAAGAACGGTATTTACATCAGGGAACAAAAGAACGGTATTTACATCAGGGAATAAAAGAACGGTATTTACATCAGGGAATAAAAGAACGGTATTTACACCAGGGAACAAAATAACGGTATACCGCGCTAAATTTAAGCTAAGGGAAATTATGTAATATAATAAAAATTTGATACTAAATTTAATATATATACCTATATATATATATATATATATATATATATATATATATATATATATATATATATATATATATATATATATATATAATAATAATAATAATAATGGGTGGCTGTAAACAATGCGCCACAAACCAGAAACATAATATTAAACACCAGACAAAATAATAGTTAACAAATTTGTAAAATTGGATCCTTTATCCTGAATTCAATTGTTTTCCATGGCAAATTTAACAATATTTTGAGGCTTCATTCCGTTATTTTTTAAACAGCTATAATTATTTAATTGTTTGTCATGGCTAACTGGATATAATATTTGATCGTCGCGTCGTGCAGTTACATGTTTGATCAAACCATAACAAATGGCTATGGCAATAAAATGCAGTTTTCTTTAGAATATCCAAGAGAATTTTGATGTTGTGATGCACCGTTGGATTCGTAATAAAAAACTACATCTAACTATCCTATGAAAGTGTTATAGTTGTATTTAATTTTTTTAAGTTATTGTCAAAAAAGTGATTTAATCAACTTTGAACGCTCTGGCAAGACAAATGAAAGGTGATAAAATTGTGTAGGTATTTTTGTGCAGATGTACACGTCTATTAGAACGATTTAAGGTGGGTCATGGCACTCTAGATTAAAACAAAAAATTTGTTTTAAAAATGGTAAATTGACACAAAAAGTAATAAAAATAATACAGTTGTACGTAAAATGATCTCTAGATTCCAAAAATCAAGAAATATATAGGGTGTCTCATTTGAAAATCTAAAGTTCGTGTCACTTCCGGCTAAACCGGAAGTCGTCGAAATTTGACAAGTACCTAGAAAAGTGACTTTTTATTAGCCTATGACTTCTGCCAAGTTTCATCTTGTTCGATAAAATACTAAAGAAATGGCAGCCGGAAAGTGATCTCGTTGACACCCGGTATATAAACTGCTGGCCAATTCAAGCGGGACAAACTAAATTTTTGATAAAATTTAGAGTGGAATATTTTCGAAACGAAAAAAAATTTTGATTTAACTTTTTCAGTATGTAATTGAATAGTTCTTCTAGTTTTTATACTTTAAGGCACTATTGCTAGCAGTCGCTGCAACTCTATTTTACAGGGTGTTAAGTGAAACCCTGACTTTTTTGGAAAAGTTTTCCAGTTCCGAGAATCTAGGAAGAATTTTTTTTGAATTTTCTTTTCATACTAAAATGATCCATGGTCAAATACAAAAAAACAATTTCTCCGGATTTTCTCTATTTTCATTTGTTTTCCGTATACAGGGGTTAGTCGAAATTATCGACTTCTTCTTACAAAGGAACCCCTAATTTGGCCGTTTATTCACAAAAAGCGAAAGACCAAGTAAATTTGTAGTTTGAAGTAGTCCAGCTAACAAAATTAATACAAATTTTTGTACAGGGTGTAGCAAGTTTGGATCACGGGCTAGTAAATTATTATTTTTTAATTTCTACTACTTTTTCCTAAGTTAACTATTAATTATCACGTGCTACGTTAAAGGGTTAAAATTTGTTAGGTCCGATAACAGTACTGGATAGAAAGATCCTTTTTGCCCAAACGGGTTTTTCATTTTTTGTCTAGTCCCATTTTTAGTGATTAAACGGCTCGCATTTTGAACCTAACTTTTTGCAATTGCATCCATGAACGATTGAAGTGAGAGTGCTTTTTTGGTGGTACATAATGAATGTTTTATCCAACCAAAAAACATGTAGTGGCCAAACAGCTAATGATGCTTATTCGAAGAATTTTTTAGCATTATACAGGGTTGCAAAAAATATACCACCTATACTTTGCAGGTGGATTTCTGTTAATTTAGCGGCGTTTCTATTTCTTAGTGAAAAGATCTAGTAGGCCAAAAAATAAAACATTTTCTTTGCTATTGACAGTTACCAAGGCAACAAAGTATTCTTCTTTGAATTGGTGCGTTATTATCCTTTATAATGGCTCGATTAAGTGCAAAAGAACAAGCTAATTGTTTGCGTTTACTACAAGATGGGGTAAAAATTAGTATTATTGCGGATATGTACGGGGTTGGGCGAAGTACAATATCTCGACTGCGTCAACGCTTCCACGAAACGGGAAGTGCAAACTATCGTTATGGGGGAGGTCGCCAAAAGAAAGTCGGCATTGCAGATGAAAGATGGTTGGTTAGAGAGGCTCGTCGAAGGCGAAAAATTTCATCAGAGAAAATTAACCAGGAGTTCAGAGCAAGAACACACATTCGTGTGAGCAATAGGACCATTAGAAGAACTTTAAACAATAATAACTTAAGGTGAGTTACTTCAAATGAGATCTTATTTTTTGTACCAATATTTTTAGTGTTTCATTTTAGTAAGTCGGCTATTATAATATCGACGTCAGCTGAGGCGTGAATCTTGGATTTTGCGCACCGATATTATAAATGTAAACTTGAACTAAGTTGTTCATAAATTAAAGTTTTGATAGGCGACCCTAAACACATTATTTGTGCTTGCAGCGTAATGTTCCTTAGTTCTTCCCTAGAACTAACGTTATGAAAATTGACCTAATTTTGCATTTTAGTATAATAAAAGCTACTGTTGGCTTATTTATTGGTTCATTCCCTACACCTATACTACAGATTTTTAAGCCAAAATTTTAATTTTAGAGCTCGGCGACGTGCTAAATGTGTGCGACTTCTACCACAGCATAGGCGAAGACGTCTCCAGTGGGCATATGAACATCGCAATTGGCCATTAGATAACTGGGAAAACTGCATGTTTGTAGACGAGTCAAGATTTAATTTAATTCACTCGGACGGCAGAATATTAGTTTGGCGTGAACGTGGCGAACGGTATATGGAGGAGAATATGGCTCCTCAGGAACCTTTTGGTGGTGGAGGCGTTACTGTTTGGGGTGGTGTAATGTTTAATGGCAAAACGGAACTTTTTTTAACATTGGAGCCCATTAACGGTCAGGTATATAGGGACGAAATTTTAAGCAATATCGTTCTACCATTTGCAAACAATTTTGGGAACGATTTTGTGCTAATTGACGATAACGCCAGACCTCATAGAGCACGCATTGTGCAAGAGTTTTTGGAAGCTAATAATATTACCAGGATGGTCTGGCCTGCAAAATCACCAGACATGAATATTATCGAACACGTCTGGTCTAAATTGAAATTATTGGTAAGTTCTAGGGAAGATCCTCCTCAGACTCTAGAACAACTTGCAGACGCCATTGTTCAGGAGTGGGAAAATATTCAGCAAGAATTTGTCAATAATTTGGTAATAAGCATGCCTCGAAGATGCCAAGAGATAATAAATGTAAGGGGAGGTCCTACTAGGTATTAAGATTTGTTTTGTTTTCGTTAGTTGCAAGTTTTTATAATACCTTCAAGTAAAAAAAATGTTCTATAATTTAAAACGTTTTCTGTTTACCTATAAAAGTAACAACCAAAATTTACATTTTGGATCTCCTAAAGTAATGCCGGGAAAAATAACTACTAAATTTGAAAATTACGTATCTTTTCGAGTACTTTCAAAAGTAATTAAATCTTCTGAAATTTCTATACCTTCTAAAAACTACGCTATACAGAATTTTATAACTTGTTCAGTTGAATTCACTATCCATCTCCAATTTTTGACGAGAAAAATGTACTCCGTGACTATTAATTTAAGACACTTCTTATTAATTAAAATTTCTCAATGCCATGTACTGACTTTTTAGAGCAGTGGTAAAATATTTTTCTTTTATAATGAATAATCGAAGTTTACGAAAATCCAAAGATATCGAGAAACACGTGGCTTCTATTATAAGTAGTAACTTCTGCACAATCCTGTATAATGTGAAAAAGTTCCGAATGAATATTATTCTTTTTATCTGTATCGTTACTAGATTTTATTAATAATAAGTAGGACATTTTCTTTAATAATTATTAATATAGCAAAAAGGAACTTTATGAATACCTAAAGGACTCTAAAATCACATGATTTTCATATAAAATGTAGGTGATATGTTTTGGGCAAACGCGGACAAAAGCAGCGAATAAGCATCTTTAGCTCTATGGCCACGACACTTTTTTATTGGTTGGTTAAACCAATAAACGATGTCCACTTCAATAGTTCATGAATGCAATCGCAAAAAGTTAAGTTTTAAACGCAAGCCATTTGTATCACTAAAAATGGGACCAGACAAAAAAATTCAAAAACAGTTTCGGCAAAAAGTTCCAAGAAAATTGGGACTATATTCAATTAATTTGAAAATCACATGACTTCCATATAAAGTATAGGTGGTATATTTTTTGCAACCCTGTATAATGCTAAAAAATTCTTCGAATAAGCATCATTAGCTGTTTGGCCACTACATGTTTTTTGGTTGGATAAAACATTCATTATGTACCACCAAAAAAGCACTCTCACTTCAATCGTTCATGGATGCAATTGCAAAAAGTTAGGTTCAAAATGCGAGCCGTTTAATCACTAAAAATGGGACTAGACAAAAAATGAAAAACCCGTTTGGGCAAAAAGGATCTTTCTAACCAGTACTGTTATCGGACCTAACAAATTTTAACCCTTTAACGTAGCACGTGATAATTAATAGTTAACTTAGGAAAAAGTAGTAGAAATTAAAAAATAATAATTTACTAGCCCGTGATCCAAACTTGCTACACCCTGTACAAAAATTTGTATTAATTTTGTTAGCTGGACTACTTCAAACTACAAATTTACTTGGTCTTTCGCTTTTTGTGAATAAACGGCCAAATTAGGGGTTCCTTTGTAAGAAGAAGTCGATAATTTCGACTAACCCCTGTATACGGAAAACAAATGAAAATAGAGAAAATCCGGAGAAATTGTTTTTTTGTATTTGACCATGGATCATTTTAGTATGAAAAGAAAATTCAAAAAAAATTCTTCCTAGATTCTCGGAACTGGAAAACTTTTCCAAAAAAGTCAGGGTTTCACTTAACACCCTGTAAAATAGAGTTGCAGCGACTGCTAGCAATAGTGCCTTGAAGTATAAAAACTAGAAGAACTATTCAATTACATACTGAAAAAGTTAAATCAAAATCTTTTTTCGTTTCGAAAATATTCCACTCTAAATTTTATCAAAAATTTAGTTTGTCCCGCTTGAATTGGCCAGCAGTTTATATATATATATATATATATATATATATATATATATATATATATATATATATATATATATATATATACAGTGACCGGCAAAAAGTTCGCAACATATGGGAAAAATTTTTATTAGGTGAGTATTGGAAAAACTTTTCCGGGGGATCGGTTCTGCATGTCCGATAACCTAAAAATCGATTTTGACATACGTCACGTGACCACTGGTATAGCGTCAAATTAAAAAAAAAATTGTTAATTTACAAAAAGTGAGGTTAGTTGACGAGATATCAAAAAAAGTTATTTGAAAAAATTGCTTAGAATTAAATTGCAGGTCCTTGTGCAAAATTTTAAGATTTTATTTAAAAAAATTGGAAAACTCAATTTTTTTTAAATATTTTTTTATCGATTTACAAATTTCCAGTTTTTTTCGTTTAGATAGCTTGGCTAATGTAAAGCCCATGTATCTGGATGAAAATAAACGAATGTAGTAGTTTTTTCTACAATTGACAGGACAAAATTTAAAAAAACAGGGTTTCGCCGGACGCTAGCTGTTGCAATGATTTGTATCTAGCAGCAGTGTCAAAATTTTAGAGACATTTCAATGAGATTACATTGAGAAAACCTTAATCGTCTTAAATATATCTGAAGTTCGACTTTTTGTAAAGTTAAGGGGAGTAAAATGGATAATAAACAAAAAATTACCTGTTTATTTAATCGAAATTTCATAAACGAAAACCAATGTAAGAAAAACTTAAAAGTAGTCAAATTCTGTACTAACAACATAAAAAATCATTGTTTTTCCTTGGGTGCACAAAATTTAAAACTCAGTATGACCACCATTTCTCTCCATACATACTATTGTTCTCGAGCGCAACTCTCGATTAACATTTCGGAGCATTTTACGATTTATTTGCAATACACAATTATTTCTAATGACATTCTCTAAATTTTGTATATTCCTAAAGGGTCGATGTTTGTACACAGAGTTCTTTAGGTATCCCCACATAAAGAAATCTAACGGAGTCAGATCTGGTGATCTCGCAGGCCACGGATTTTCAGAAAACCGTCCTATCCACTGGTTTCCAAATTCTTGATCCAGCCATCTCTTCACCTCATTTGTGGAATGAATGCTAGCTCCGTCTTGTTGAAAGTATAAATTTCTTCTTTCGGCTAATGACAAATTGTCTAAAAAGTCAGATATCTCAGTTTGTAGAAATTCTAAATATCGTTCTGAATTTAAATTGTCTCTAAAGAAAAAAGGTCCCACTATTCTGAGGTTGAAAATTCCGCACCACACATTAACCTTAAAACTATATTGGTCTTTACTCTGAATTACAAAGTCTGGGTTTTCGGTGGCCCACCATCTACAGTTTTGTGAACTGACGGTTCCGTTAGAGGTAAATGTAGCTTCATCCGAGAAAAGAACGTTCTTTGGGAAATTAAAATCTTCCTCAATCATACCCTGGAACCAGGCACAAAAATCGAAGCGGGCGTCATAATCCCTATCTTTTAATACTTGTACAAATTTAGGTTTGTACGGATGAAATTTGTTTCTTTTTAATATCCTCCGCACAGATCTTTCGTGAATGTTAGTGATCTCCGATATTTGACTAACTGCTAATTGGGGTGTTTCTGTGATCGACAAACACACATCCAGAGAACCTTCGTCACCTGTTACCGGTTTTTCATGGGAAACTTTATACTGATTTTCTACCGATCCCGTTTCTTTAAATTTATTGACTAGACGAGATACTGTGGAATAATGGAGGGATTTATCGGGGTGCCTCTCATTAAAATTGCTCATTGAAATGACTCTAAAATTTTGACACTGCTGCTAGATACAAATCATTGCAACAGCTAGCGTCCGGCGAAACCCTGTTTTTTTAAATTTTGTCCTGTCAATTGTAGAAAAAACTACTACATTCGTTTATTTTCATCCAGATACATGGGCTTTACATTAGCCAAGCTATCTAAACGAAAAAAACCGGAAATTTGTAAATCGATAAAAAAATATTTAAAAAAAATTGAGTTTTCCAATTTTTTTAAATAAAATCTTAAAATTTTGCACAAGGACCTAGAATTTAATTCTAAGCAAAATTTTTTCAAATAACTTTTTTTGATATCTCGTCAACTAACCTCACTTTTTGTAAATTAACAATTTTTTTTTTAATTTGACGCTATACCAGTGGTCACGTGACGTATGTCAAAATCGATTTTTAGGTTATCGGACATGCAGAACCGATCCCCTGGGAAAGTTTTTCCGATACTCTCCTAATAAAAATTTTTCCCATATGTTGCGAACTTTTTGCCGGTCACTGTATATATATATATATATATATATATATATATATATATATATATATATATATATATATATATATATATATATATATATTATATATATATATATATATATATATATATATATATATATATATATATATATATATATATATATATATATATATATATATATATATATATATATATATATATATATATATATACAGGGTGTCTGGAAAAGGTCTGTACAAAATGCTACCACGTATTCGTGACACTAAGATAAGACGATTTAACTCAACTTACCTATATCCAAAAGTGTTTCGTTAGGGAGATACAGAGACCCAAAGGGATACTTAACGATTTACTTTTTGGCTCTAACTTTTGAACCGACTTGTATAATTTAATGAAATTTTAATATTTTATGTTGGCCATAAAGACTCATAAAACCATACTACAGTAGATGCTTGACATCGTCAGGGAAGTCAGGAACGGACTTGCCACCACACTCGGGCCAAATTTTTGACAGGTATCATTTTACAGAGCTCAAAGCTGATTTTTTAAATACCTTGGTCATTCCTCTTTAAAAAAGGTACTCTACATTTGTTTCGATAAATTAACCGTTTTCGAAAAAATTAAGGTTTTGTATAACACGTTATTGAAATAATACTACAATACTACAATAAAACACCAGTCGTTTTTATTTCATTAACAATGTGTTATTGACACGTAAAAGTTAAATCATAAAAAGTACTTAAAACTGAATCTTTTTGATATTTCAGAAATCGCTTAAACAGAAAAATGTTAAAAATGTGAAAGCTCTCCTTGTTTACTTGAGCAGATTTTCGAAGTGGGCGTCCTGTACCTCTATACATTTTCTTATCCGACGGATGTTTTGTTGTACTTGAAACAACATTCCAGGATTGTCTCGAATTTCGTTGCAATGGTGTGTTATTCTTTCTATCAGGTTTTCCCTGGTGTGAACTGGCGTTGAATATACAAGCCTTTTTAAATTTCCCCACAAGAAGAAAGCTAAAGGAGTCATGTCGGGCGACCTCGGTGGCCATACAATAGGCCCACCTCGACCTATCCATCTATCACCAAAAGTATTTGATAAGTGCTGACGAACTAAATTGCTAAAATGGGGCAGTGCACCGTTGTGCATAAACCACATCTGATTTCTAATTTCTAAGGGCACATTTTCTAATAAAACCGTTTAAGTTTTGTTGCAAGAATTGCAAATAGATGGCACCATTTAATCTGTCTTCAATAAAGAACGGTCCAATGAGATGATTCCCAATAATCCCCGCCCACACGTTAGCCATAAATCTTTGTTGATGCTTTGTCTGTTCTATTGCATGGGGATTTTCTTCATGCCAGATATGCAAATTATGGCAATTTATTACACCGTCTTGGGTGAAACCGGCTTCGTCCGTGAACAAAACAATACTAGTAAAATTTGGATTTTGCCTAAATCGTTGAGAAAACCAATTTGCGTAATTGACTCTTGCAGGATAATCAGCGGGAGACATGGCATGTACCTTTTGGACGTGATACGGATGTAGCAATTGTTCTCGAAGGGTCTCATGAACAACCCACATTGTCGCATGAACTTGAACCGACAACTTTCGTACACTATTAGAGGGATTTTCAGCAATTTCCTCCTCTAACTGAGAGTGTCTTGCTCTTCTTGGAGGCCCTTCTTCACCACGGAGCGGCAAAAAACTTCCTAAAATGGATTAGCAAACGATTCGCTATTTTTAGCATTTTTTTTATTTCACTTGACTTTTTACCTGTTTCTCTTACGCTACGATCCACCCTTTCAAAAGTTCTTCGGTGCGGTAAACGTCGATTTGGAAATGTACCAGAATAAATTCTTCTGCCTCCACACAATTGCCAAGTGCTTGTCCATAAATTAGATGCATGTCAGCATATTCGCTATAGGAATAATGTTCCATTACTTAATTCTTGTATAATCAGTCAGGCAATCTTGAAAAGTGTTGTCAATTACACATTGTTAACGAAATAAAAACGACTGGTGCTTTGTTGTAGTATTCTGATAAAATTATTTCAATAACGTGTTATACAAAAACTTAATTTTTTCGAAAACGGCTAATTTTATCGAAACAAATGTAGAGTACCTTTTTCAAAGAGGAATGACCAAAGTATTTAGAAAATCAGTTTTCAGCTCTGTAAAATGATACCTGTAAAAAATTTGGCCCAAAGAGTGTGATGGCAGGTCCGTTCCTGACTTCCCTGACGATGTCAAACATCTACTGTAGTATGGTTTTATGAGTCTTTATGGCCAACATAAAATATTAAAATTTCATTAAATTATACAAGTCGGTTCAAAAGTTAGAGCCAAAAAAGTAAATCGTTAAGTACCCCTTTGGGGCTCTGTATCTCTCTAACGAAACACTTTTGGATATAGGTAAGTTGGGTTAAATCGTCTTATTTTAGTCTCACGAATACGTGGTAGCATTTTGTACAGACCTTTTCCAGACACCCTATATATACAGGGTGGTGCAACCAAGATGGGGTGGACGATTGTGAGTAAACAGTGAGGAATTTCGAAATTTTTTTTTTGGATATTATCGATAGTCAAACACGCTATGTTTTAAAATTATAGCCATAATACAGGGTGGTCCGAAAAACTCGTGGCGAACCAAACTTATATTTTTTTAAATGAGACACCCTGTATATAATTATTCCAATTGATTCTCCTGTTCGTTGCGATCATTTTGATATAGGGTTTATTGGGTCTAAAACTTATAGTAAGGGAATGGGACGCGGTTAAAGTTGAAAAAATGCTCGCAGTTCGGCCACTTTTTAAAAAAAATTGAAACAGGTATGGAAAAACCAAATATTCCATAAAACGTTACATATCCTTGACTACATTAATCGCTTGCAATTTGTTTAAAATTATTCACTGTTATACAGGGTGGTCAAGTTTTGCAAATACGCCCTGGACTCACTTTTCTCAAATGGAACACCCTGTATATTTTATTTTCATGTTAAAGATAACATTACTAGCTTTCAAAAAATACCATACATGATGCCTTTCTGACCAACAGTTTTTTAGTAAACTAGCCGTGAAAGCAAAGTTTCTTCATTCTAATACGATTATATTGAATTTACGTTGTTTATTATTGAATATTTAATATTAAGAGGCCATGACACCATCATAAATGAAACAAAAGATTGACGAACTTGTCAAAGCTACTGCCGCATAATCCATTATTTACAAGTTAAGTGTAGGTGGCCCAATAATTATGAGGTAAGAAAACTGAGACCCGAAACTTTTACATGTTTATTAGAGATATTTCATAAAACCGAAAATATTGTTTTTAGGAAATGTAAAGTGATTAATAAACCAGTTATAAACAAAGATAATCAGTTATCAGTATTATTAATATTGTAAGAAAATTAATTAAGCAAAAACAGAACATCTTTACAGGGTGGTCCTTAAGTAATGGGACACAGAGAAGCAGTGAATTTTTCACTTTAAGATATTACGATTTAGCACAATTTTCATAGTCCGAAAATTGATATTAAGAAAGATACAGGGTGTCAAAGTTAAAAAAATAATTTGGAGTTTTTTAGATATTTTCAAAAGTTTTCGGAGCATTGGTTTAAAATTTGGTGTAGGGGTTTTTTTTGGGGTGGGAAATAATAATCTGGGCACATTTTTCTTCTACCGGATAGAGGGCGCTACGAGCAGCACTTTTCTTGCTTTTGAAGTGCCATAACTTTTTGTCACTAGTTATAATAAGACTTATCACCCCTAATTAATAATATTACGACTTTTTTGCGTAAAAACGGTACTCTTGTCAAATAACGCTAAAGTTAATAGTTTTCGAAATATTTGCCATTTTAATGTAAGTAACATGTAATCATTTATCAGTACGTTATTTATCGTAGCAAGCATTGATATAAATAATTTTTTTTATGTTTTTTTCTCTTGTAAAATTCTATGAACAAAAGTTTGAAATTGTGTGTTTTATTTACTGATTTTTTTAATTACCCGTCAATTATTCAAAAACAACTTGTATTGAAAAATAATTTCTGCTGGATCTCAGACAACGGAAAGGTCATTGAGTATTAAAATAGCAAATATTTCGAAAACTATTAACTTTAGCGTTATTTGACAAGAGTACCTTTTTTACGCAAAAAAGTCGTAATATTATTACTTAGGGGTGATAAATCTTATTATACCTAGTGACAAAAAGTTATTGCAGTTCAAAATCAAGAAAAGCGCTGCTCGAAGCGCCCCCTATCCGGTAGAAGAAAAGCCCAGATTATTATTTCCCGCCCCAAAAAACCCCCCTACCCCAAATTTTAACCCAATGCTCCGAAAACTTTTGAAAATATCTAAAAAACTCCAAATAATTTTTTTAACTTTGACACCCTGTATCTTTCTTAATATCAATTTTCGGACTATGAAAATTGTGCTAAATCATAATATTTTGAAGTGAAAAATGCACTGCTTCTCTGTGTCCCATTACTTAAGGACCACCCTGTATATAAATATTTTATATATATATATATATATATATATATATATATATATATATATATATATATATATATATATATATATATATATATATATATATATATGTATATATATATATATATATATATATATATATATATATATATATATATATATATATATTAGACTGGTTCAAAAAAGTGACTATTTTTTTTCTCTTAAATATATCGAAAATATTGTTGGAAACGCCGACAAAGAAATATTGGTAAAGTTTGAGCTCTTAATATTAATTTTAAGGGGTGCCGCATCGCAAATTTCAATTTCCCATTTGATTAACATAGGAAAATGTTGTTTTCAAACTTTGGAATTTTCTAGCTCATTAACGGCTCGTCATATTTGTATGCCCATAACATATTTTTGTAGAGAATTTAATGCTCTACAAAAAAGGTCTTGAGCAATGTTTTGATAAACTCACTCCTACAAAAGTAATTCAAGGTTATATTTGAATTCATAATAATTTTGTACAATTTTTCAATTTTACGACAAAATTATCGACTTTTTTTATACCTTTGTTGTAGATCTTTTCATTTTCTACAACTTGTCTTTCATAAATTTTCAAAAATTTCGTAAGCTTTGCGAGTTATCTCCAAACTCCAAAAACTGACTAATTTTAATTTTATATTCTAATGACTTACGATTATTTCCGAGAATTTATATTATAGTGGAGATAACTCGCAAAGCTTACGAAATTTTTGAATATTTATAAAAGATAATTTGTAGAAAATGAAAAGATCTACAAAAAAAAGTATAACATTTTTCGCAAAAGTCGATAATTTTGTCGTAAAATTGAAAAATTGTAACAAATTATTATGAATTCAACTGTAACCTTGAATTCCTTTTGTAGGAGTGAGTTCATCAAAAAAGTGCTTAGGACCTTTTTTGTAGAGCATTAAATTCTCTACACAAATGTGTTATGGGCACACAAATATGACGAGCCGTTAATCAGCTAGAAAATTCCAAAATTTGAAAACAAAATTTTCCCATTTAATCAAATGGGAAATTGAAATTTGCGATGCGGCACCCCTTAAACTTAATATTAAGAGCTCAAACTTTACCAGTATTTCTTTTTCGGCGTTTCCAACAATATTTTCGATATATTTAAGAGAAAAAAAAATAGTCAATTTTTTTGAAACAGTCATATATATACAGGGTGTCTAAAATAGGTGATACCACTATTGGTATCTCCGAAACGGTAAAAGATACGAGGTCAATTAAATTAGAGAAAATGTGCCATTTTTAGTCTCTATTTATATTCCGTTTACGGAGTTGCCAAATTCTCTATAGTTTCTTATCTACATGGGATTTTTTAAAAATAGTCAAAAATTTAATTCTTAAATATCTCGAAAACTAATATAGTTAGAAAAAAATTGTTTTAACGAAAATCACACCATTTTTTAACTTCATTAAAGTGACGTTATTGTTTTGTTTATACCATTTGTTTTTATTGAGTTACTGATACTAATTTGGTTTTTTCAAATACGGACCTGGACTTTTTGCTCCATTTTTTGAAAGAATACTTTAGACCCTTTACAACTGTGTATAACTTGAAAATATTTTCCGACGTTTTGATCAAGAATAGCAACATCATCCGGATTTTCTAACAATACGGACCTTGCATCTTCCATGTTAAGGCACAATCCACAACCCATCGCTATGGTTTGTGGTTTTTGTGGTTGTGAAATGGCGCATTTACTTAAAAAAGGCCAGGTCCGTACTGGTAGAATATCCTGATGATCCTATGCTTCACCAAAACGTCGGAAAACAAAATCAAGTGATACACAGATGTAAAGGGTATGAAGTATTCTTTCAAAAAAATACAGCAAAAAATCCAGGTCCGTATTTGAAAAAAACAAGTTAGTATCAGTAACTCAATAAAAACAAATGACATAAACAAAACAATAACGTCACTTTAGAGAAGGTAAAAAATCGTGTGATTTTTGTTAAAACAATTTTTTTCTAACCATAATAGTTTTCGAGATATTTAAGAATTAAATTTTTGACTATTTTTAAAAAAATCCCCTGTAGATAGGAAACTGTAGAGAATCTGGCAACTTCGTAAACGAAATATGAATAGGGACTAAAAATGGTACATTTTCTCAAATTTAACCGGAGATAGTAATAGTGGTATCACCTATTTTAGACACCCTGTATATATATATATATATATATATATATATATATATATATATATATATATATATATATATATATATATATATATATATATATATATATATATATATATATATAGAGAGAGAGAGGGTATATATATATATATATATATATATATATATATATATATATATATATATATATATATATATATATATATATATATACTCATTTTGTCACTCTTCAGACTACACAACACTATGATGTCAAAAGAACTACTGCCTTAACACAGATTTAAATTCAATTTATACATTATTCTAAAAAATTGTATCAGTCTTTTTCGACAAATACTTTTCAGTAAGTCCGTAAGTATTCCTTTAATGTTTGCCGACAAACCATCCGACTCCAAAAAAAGGGTTGCGGGTACATGAATATTAGAGGTCTTATTTTAATAAAATGCACAAGAAAAGGTATAATTCTTGGATTAAAATTTGAACAAATAATAGTAGGTACATTATAGTATAAATGAGTAGTGATTGTGATTATATTTATAAAAAATGATTAAAAAATACCTACATCCTTCATTTATTATTTATTTTATTTAGAACTATATATATATATATATATATATATATATATATATATATATATATATATATATAGTTCTAAATAAAATAAATAATAAATGAAGGATGTAGGTATTTTTTAATCATTTTTTATAAATATAATCACAATCACTACTCATTTATACTATAATGTACCTACTATTATTTGTTCAAATTTTAATCCAAGAATTATACCTTTTCTTGTGCATTTTATTAAAATAAGACCTCTAATATTCATGTACCCGCAACCCTTTTTTTGGAGTCGGATGGTTTGTCGGCAAACATTAAAGGAATACTTACGGACTTACTGAAAAGTATTTGTCGAAAAAGACTGATACAATTTTTTAGAATAATGTATAAATTGAATTTAAATCTGTGTTAAGGCAGTAGTTCTTTTGACATCATAGTGTTGTGTAGTCTGAAGAGTGACAAAATGAGTGGAAATAAATGAGAGTATTTCAACTGCAATAAAAATAGGCGAAATTATGGGGATATTAAAATGTTTAGATTTCCCCATAATTAAAGAAATTTGTGATAAATGGATAGTAAACAGTAAGTGGTAATTAAACTAATAAATTTTCATTAAAGAAAAAGTAAAGTAATCAACATAACTAATTTTGTTCTGTCAGGTCATACGATTTTATTTATTTTTAAAATATATTTACACACAGTGTGGTCCACTAAGTCTGCAACAAATGTTTTTTTAAGTAGTGACACTACCTAAATATAAATACCACCGAAAGTTGGTGCATGCCTAAAAAACATATATGCTGCACTTGAAGTCGCTTAAACAGCATACAGGGTAGGCCAAAAAATATGAATGTCATTCAAGAGTAAAATACCCTCATTTCAAAAACTTGGGCAAAATGGCATAAAGAAAAATTGTGTGAAATTAAAAGCTATGACCAGATTTAAAGTCATAGCTTCCTAACTGAAAAAAAATTGTTTTAGAGAAAATTCGAAGTACCTAACCCTCTATTTTTTTTATTATTCAACTTAGGCACATATTCAACTAGAGCCAAATAAATTCTAATTAGTTTTAATTTAATTGAAATTCTTTTTTTAAGGATCCCCAGACTGCTGTTGCAATGATACTTAATCTAACTTTAGAATTTAAAATATGATCTTTACTGAAAGCTACTTATTCATTATTGTAACGCATATATCAAAAAGCTTTTATCTAAAGCCAAAAAAATAATATTAAATTGTTTTATTAAAATATCGAGGACAATAATATGATTATTAATACTAATAAATTGTCCTTCGTATTTAAATAAAAGAATTTAATATTATTTTTTTGGCTTTAGATAAACGCTTTCTGATATCTGCGTCATAATAACAAAATAATTAGCTTTAAGTAAAAATCATAGTTTAAATTGTAAAGTTACATTAGGTATCCTTGCAACAGCCGTAGAGTCTGGGGTTCCTTGAAAAGACCTGAACAAACCTAAGCAAACCCAACGAGACAAACCTGAGCAAACCCAACCAAACAGTCACTTGTCAAAAGTCGAAATAAAAATTTAACTTAGGTTACGTGTTAAGGGCGGTGTCATACGACATACGTAAAAGTGTATCACCGAAATAACCTATGTTTTTTAGCTGTTGTCCGGTTGAGCGGTTAGACGTTTAAGCAGTTTTCCTGGAACAGGGTCTGTTTTCTTAGCCGTTAAGTGGTTGAACGGTTAAGCGGTCCAGCTGTTGAGCGGTTGGGAGGTTAAGCAGTTCAGCGGTTGAGTGGTTGGGTAGTTAGATGTTTAAGCTGTTTTCCCGAAAACAGGGGGTGGCCGGTTTTTCGCTGTTTTTAGCTGTTTTCCCGAAACAGGGGGGTTTGTTTTTAGCTGTTTCATACCTGTTTCCGGAAACAGGGTCTGTTTTTTAGCTGTTTTTCCAGAACAGGGTCTGTTTTTAGCTGTTTTTCCAGAAACAGGGGTCTGTTTTTAGCTGTTTCTAGCTGTTTGTTTAGCTGTTTCCGGAAACAGGGTCTGTTTTTTAGCTGTTTTTCCAGAACAGGGTCTGTTTTTAGCTGTTTTTTAGCTGTTTTCTAGCTGTTTCCAGAAACAGGGGGTCTGTTTTTAGCTGTTTTTAGCTGTTTGTTTAGCTGTTTCCGGAAACAGCGGTCTCTCTCTAGGACTTTGTCTCTCTCCATTATAATTTTTTTTCACTCCATACAGTTGTCCTATTTCATTCTTGTAGGATATAAATTTACTCCACCTTGCTTTCGGTTCTTTTCACTTGATATCATCATCCAGCAGATGACATTTTCACAAAATTATTAAAGGCTATATGTTTTTTTTATTTCATAGTTTTTCGTTTATCTACCTAAGATCTAACCCCCATCCTCGTAAGTTTCGAGGTACTAATGCATATTTTGCTGTGGTTATTACATCAAATTAAATCCAATACTATTCATAGTTTATATAATTTTATTCCATTAGACGAGCATTTGGAAAAAATACGCAAGCTGAAAAGAGACATTAAGTTTTACCAAGAATATAAATCTTTGGTTAGACTGTTTGTGGAACTCACCGTTTAAACTTACCAATGACTGCCTCCTCCTCCTCCTCCTCTTCCAGCTGGGATAAGGTGTTTGAATCTTCTTCGAGATGTCGAGATGTTCCAGCGATAGTTCCGAAGACTAAGCCGAACCGAGTTTACGAGATTGATGATTTTATAACTGTCATTTTTACTACGTCCGAAGAGGAACGCAAACAAGTAATTTTGGATACTATTGATTATGGCAAAATTTCTTTCTCTAGTGATGAATTTGAAGAATTTTTAAGCACTTTTGATTGTTTCAATACCCATTGGGTAGATATATTTATGATAATTGGACAATACACGCTAGTGTTTCATCGCAATGGTGATAAGAGAAGCCTCAAGTTTGAAGATGCCACAACAGACAAGTATCTATTTAGATGGACCGAGAAGCTAATCCACCTCTTTGCAAAGCATATTTATGAATTGCATAAGCTTAATATTGAATATTATACTGTTACTAAATAAAGAGCCCAATGTCAATTTGTTTTTTCTTTGCTCTAACTAAGGAAATAAAACACCAATATAAACACAAAAACCCAACGTTTATTAACGGGTATAAATTTACAAAAGTAAAAAAGGGTGGTCCGTAAATCGTAAATAGAGTACAATAAACACACAATATATAAAAATAGGGTAAGCTTGGGTAAAATATACATATAAAGTAACTAGGTAAATACAATAAATACATTAAATAGGGTAGATTTGGGTAAAATAAATACAATAATTAAATATCTAAAATAAATTACTAGCCTAATATCACAGCCTTAAAGTCACACACATTTAGCTATCAAAGGTGATTGATGTAAAGTTAGCTGTCGGTGATCAGTCTTAGCTCATGGAATTTCCGATGATTCCGATGATTCCTTATACTTTTCAATATCTCGATGACCCCAAGCAAGCATGTTCTCTAAGTCGCCGGGAATAAGGTAACGCTTATCGTCCGCGTGTGATAGCGCTACCTTATTTTTCAGTTCGACATACATATCGTGTAAATGTGAACGGAAAGTGTTCATCTGTCGATGAATGTGAGTTCCTTCTACGTCAACCGCCTCTCTATAATCATCAAGAGTCAGTTCTTTCTGGGTGACGTAGTCAGGAACTCCCTTAGCTTTTTTCGTTAATATGCCTTCGCCCCGGTGCCGTAGAAATCCCAAATAATTTTTCCTGCATACTCATCTTTCATTTTACCCAAAATTGATTGGTTTACAGGAACACCATGTGGGTTATCTTGTGAGTAATTGGATGTGTCGAATCTATCTAAATTTTCTCGCATGTCATTATAGAAATTTTCCGTTGTAATTTTTAAAACAAGGGAATCGGTGTCAGTGTAGAGTAATACCGCGTTGTTGCCGTATTTTGGCTTAATATACCCGTACAAAAAGTCATACATAATAGTCTTGGATATTTCCAAGATGCTAAAACCTACGTAAATAGGTTTATTATGTGACTTTTTGTTTTTTCATCTGGATAGCTACCAGGTTTTCGCCGAAAATCGTGCGGTCTTTAAAATGAGGTTTCGAGATTAACGCTTCGGCTCCCAACCTTCTACCAATATTTTCCCAATGAGAAACAAGTTTAACATCTACCCTTTTCTCCACATTTTCCATCGTTTTACCAAACACAGCGTTGTTCATAAGTTTGAAGACATCTTTTTCAAACTTATTTTTCGCTTTATTGCGCATAGCTGTGTTTAGATCAATGCATTTCTTTAGCCATGGCGATTGATCAAAAGATATAACGCGATGAATTTTGGTGAGCTTAAGCCCATAATCTAAAGCCTGACGCAAATTTTGGTAATGAATTACATATTTACTTTTGGACTTAAAATTTGGAATTAATTTTTTAATGTCTTGGAATTTTGATTCTGGTGGGGCTATGGATTCTGGACAAAAGGGTAGTTCGTTGTGTAAATAATGTAGCTGTTCAGGATATTCTAAATCTACCTCTAATATGTAGCCAGTTTTAGAATCATTCACGACATTCCTGTAATCTAAATTTTGAATTTCGGCCTCATCCAACCACTTAAAATTCCCCGTTGGTAAATATTGTGACATGGCTGCACCATAGAGGTTGGTAGCATCCAAATACATGATGTAGGAAGTAGGTTTGGAAGCGTCATAATGAGGTATAAATTGATTGTTTGCAAAAGCTTTTCTAACGCTACACTGACTGACCCCGCCGCGAATACCGTGTTTAAAGAAGTGGACCATGTCTAGATCTGTCAGTAATTCTAAGTTAATTGATGTGGCCTTGAGTGCAGCGTCCCTTGAAAGAGCGGGCGCTGTGAAATACTGCGCAGGATCTAGACCGTAAGTGTTATGGCACACATCTCTAAAACTTTCAAACACATCTGTTAATAATAAAACGTCGGATTTTAAATAAATATCTGAATATTCGCCTAAAGTTTTGCATTCAAATAAATTCCACACAGCCCAAGCACGCTTGTAATCCTCTTTACTAATGTCTTCTTTCTTTAGCTGGTTGTGAAAGTCTTTATGTGATGGCAGCTTAGTATCGTTCAATTTTGCGAAACTATCCACGTAATTATATGGGAAGACACCCTTCTGTCGAATAAGCTGAAACTTATTTTCTTCCGCGAAATATTTCCTAACTTCTCGACATTGTTCTGGTTTTAAATTTTGACTAAGTTTATCTAGACCGCTGGCCAAGAAACGAAAACTGTCGAGGAAGCGTAATTTTAAAAATACCTGCCGTTGTTTACCATCCCTGTTCTCGATGTTATCCACCAAAACATGTTTAGTAAATGATATATACTTTTCCTTGTTTTGGGGGATAACATCCAGCTTTTCTTCGTTGGAAGCCAATTCCTTAACAAACAGGTGGGAATCAAAGTTGGACATATTATGGAAAAAGATGGGTATAAATTGAGGGATTTTGTAATTTAGGTTACATACAGAGTGCGCAGCCGCCCGATATTGGCCATTGGTGTGATCGTGGTCGTGTACGCGATCGTTTAATGCTACATCAAATGACTTTTCGCAGATATGACACACCGTAGCATTTTGATGCTCAATCTCTTGTTCCGCAGAAATAGGTATCATGGGTACTACTTCCTTCATAAAGCGATTATAGATTGATTTACAATCAATCTCTAAGCGTTTTACGAATTCTTTGTGTGCATCCGGACCCCTATAACTTTGGTCAATCGAATGAGCATCATCAAAGTCAAATTTGATGTAGTAACCGAACGAGTACGGGACATGTTTGTGCGTTCTCAGCGTGTATGGCGTATCGGGATCCTGGGCATTTTCCTCTGTATCGATAGGTTCAAGGATAGTTTCGAAATCGGCATAAACAACGAAAGGTACTTTTAATTTCTTTTCAAAGTTTGTAAATTTCAAAATATTCTCGGGAATCTCTTCGCCATATTTATTTTTTTTTCAAATCTGTTGTTGGGACTTTAGCTAAAACGTGCCCGCAATCATGTTCTTAGTGTTTTTAATTTTTGTTCTGAATAAAAATACGATAAACAACCATCACATAAATACTTTGTGCCACAATGTAAAGATAACTGTCTTGAGATCAGGCGAGATAAACTTCTTATTAAGCAGTAATGGCTATTACCATAATCATCACTGATTACTAACAAATTTACATGTCGCTCCCTATTACGAGAATTTGTAAAGTATAAGGGACCAACGACTTCAATTATATTGTTACCATCTTCGAACAGTTTCTCCAGTCCATATACGTTGATAGAAATATTATCGCTCAAACTTAGTTACATCGGCAAGTTTAATCGGAAATTCCATACCTGTGAAGTCCAGCTCGTTCTCAAAAGGTAAATAGTTCACGACTCTATTTGCATTTTGAGCGCGATCCAAAGGATGCAAGGCGGCTAGGACTGACCACATGAAACATTTTTGATCGGTGTTCTGGATGTTCAAGACAGCTTTCTTTGCTTCAATCTCCTTTGGCAGCGGGATGTAGGAAGATGGTTTTAGAGGCTGGCTCTTGTTGATTCCTAATTCTAAGTGGAGAAGCTGCTGAAGCGTCCACCCTGTAACAATAGAGATATCAATTAGCGAGAAATCTTACACAGTTTGAAATTTCTTGTTTGCAGTTTGAAGTTTTTTTGCAATAGTTTTACACTCACCACTATCCTTTTCCATAAATTCGGAATACTTTCGGTCTAGGATGGCGATGAACTGCTCACACAGCTCCTCCAAGTCCGTAGCCCCATTCACCATCTGGTACTTGCTGTTGAAGGACTTCACCTCTGATGACTCGCTCGACTGCAGGAGGAAGCGGTCGAAAAGCTCCAGTCCGACCTTAAGCTGCTCATACTTTGCGCGGATGTTTCCCACCAACTTGATGAATTTTTGTTTTAGATGTTGTAGATACTGCTTTACATTGGTGGGATCCTGGCTTGAAGTAAGTCGGTACGTAGCAATTCGGCTCCTGAATGACGTTCTGATCAACTTTACTCCTTCCTCCTCCTGCATCACGCAGCATTTCTCACGATGTCCCAGGGTCCTGAGATGACCACCCCATCGGTTCGTGGTAACATCTAGTCGGCATGTTGCACAATGCTGCGTGGACGATGTTGTTGGTTCTGAAAATCGGAAATCAATAATTAGTACCTGAGTTAAATCAAGACAAATTGATTCTTTAGACCACCAGAAATTTTAATTTTAAATACTCACCATCTGTCGAAACGAGTCTTGCTCTTTTCGCCATGGATGTCTGCGTGGTATTCGCTGGTCTTTTGGGAGCTGGGTGTTTCTCCTTCTGGTGACGAAGAAGAGCCCCCTCTGACTTGAAAATTCCACTGCAGACTTCGCAGATCTTGACCGCTATGCGACAATCCCCATGGCGTTTGAGGTGGTCCTTCCTGGCGAATGAGGCGTTGCAGAATTCACATACGAACATTTTCTGTAACACAGTAAGATTTGAAAAGAATTTTCGGAAAAACCAATTTGAAAAAATTTGAAGAGTTTGGGAGAAACATTTTGGAGCAAATTTTTTGGGGACAAATTTTTGTTAAAAAAGTTTTTGGAAAAATAGGTCTTTAATCTACCCCTGTATCTACTATTTTTCTTTTGAAATGTAAAGGCACACTATTCTGAAGAATTTTTTGCCGATTTTTTCAACTCCAATTGCAGTTTGAACACAAAAACCCATCTATTTTTGGGACATTGGGTCTTTAATCTACACGCGTACTTCCTATTTTCTTTTGAGCTATAACGGCACACTATTCTGAAGAACTTTTGAAGATTTTTTCCACCCAAACTGCAGTTTGAACACAAAAACTATTTTTTGGAAAAAAGGGTCTTTATTCTACACCTGTACATTCTATTTTCTTTTGAAATCTAAAGGCACTCTCTTAGCGAGAATTTTTGTCAATTTTTTAAACTCAACTTGCAGTTTGAATACAAAAAACTAGTAAAATCTTCCACGCAAGTAGCCCTAATATTCTACACATTAATACTAATACACCACCAAGTAAATCTTCTAAGTACTTACCAAGATTTCACAGTACACTCACTTCACAAAGAAAAACTCTGATTGTCTAAGAATAAATAATTCCCAACACTTTGATGCGCACTTTCCCAATTACCTTCACTCTACTACTTCTTGATGCTAACTGCTGTTCTCGGATAGGTGACTTGGCTAGAAATAAGTATTTTAATTACTACTACCACTCCCCGCAGACCCGATCGTAACTATCTACGCTTTACATTAAAATGCATAATCATTGTGCTTGCTAGAAAATTCTAGTACTTGCTGAGTCATCATGACTTCGCTTCAAACCACTTTACTCAGGATGGTACGTGCATGTAATACAAATATATTAATTGCTTAGTCACCATGACTCATCACGTGTTTTCTTCCTTCTCAACATTTCTTATCAATCGTTCTCATCGTGACTTCGCTAAAAACATTATTTCAGCGCTATTTAGTAATTTAAAATGTCAGCGAAATAATTTGTGTTGTTTAAGCACGTAATTTAGTTTTTATTTACCGTCATCAGTTCCTGTGCTCCTGTTACATTAAACACCTTTGTAACCCTCTAACGTCTAAACGGCTTAACGGATTTCGATGAAATTTCGGGTATATATTTTATTAATCCTACCCTTAATCCCTATCTCAGTCAAAACTGTTTAAGGCCATTCTTGCCTACGCAGGAGAAATTGTCCAAATGGCCTTAATATTTTTGGGGTTTCTGAACCGGTATATCTAATGGTCTTTATTACTTCTATCTACCCCCAAAATTTCCGTTGTCCAACATTTACCGTTTC